>CM053791.1:584705958-585098458 GCA_028749045.1 Cupressus sempervirens | reverse complement strand
AAGAAATTGTTCTAAAATTGAAATGAGAGTTGCTATTATTGTTAGGTGTATATATGGGTGGTTATTTCAATTATGTTCTTTTTGTTCTATATATGTATTTAGTTGAGAATCTAAAAGATTATGTATATAACTTTCAATAGAAGTATAATTTGTTATATGAGTCTATAATTTTTGTGTTATTTTGTAGAATTGAATTATAGGCAACACCTTTTTCTAACTCATGAATTTAACACACACATATAGAATTAATGACTTGTAATGAAATCTAGGTTAAGCTTTTTTTTACTTCATTATTATATGAGCAAATGGTAATTTTTTATATTGCTTTGACTCATTTCATCGAATGGTCAAGTTAGGACTTCATTTAAAATATAATAGGTTGATTTTAATACTAATAGGAACTTAAGGGCATATTTCCTTACCAATTATAACTCTTTAAATATTAGTTTAAATGTTGCGGTCACAAACCGAAGAAAAGTTGATATGGGAATTGTTGCATATTCTATTATACTATATGATTAAAAATAATGTGTAGAAAGCATGGTCAATGGATTTAGTATAAAAACATTTAAAGCCCCTAGTGCTGAAGAGCTAGGAGGCCCTATTTTGAACCAAAGGGTGGCTGATGTACAACTTGAAATCACAGAGCAACATGAGGTGTGGAAGAAGAAAGGTTGCACCATCATGACTGATGGTTGGACTAATAGAAGGAGTAGAACACTCGTCAACTTTCTTATCTCCTCATCAGGTAAACTGTAATTGTACTTAGAGTCTTAGACATTAAAAATTTAGAAGTAGAACTTGTACTTAAGTGATTAAGTTTATAAATTATGATTCATCATTAATCATAATACTAATTTGTTTATTTTTCTTTAGGTGCCATGGTTTTTTTGAAATCCATTGATGCCTCGAGAAAAACAAAGAATGTTGAATATCTTTGTGGGATAATGGATGAAGTGATAAAGGATGTAGGTGAGGAGAATGTGGTGCAAATAGTTACTGATAATGCAACAAATTATGTTGCTACAGGAAAGCTTCTTATGGAGAGACACCCTCACCTATTTTGGACCCCTTGTGTCGCTCATTGCATTGAACTCATGTTAGAGGATCTTGGTAAACTCCCTTGGATCAAAATAGTTATAGAGCGAGGAAGGAGTTTATGCAAATTCATATATAATCATACATGGCTCCTCAACCTCATGAGGAAACACAATGAGCAAAGGGAGTTGTCTCGTCTAGGGGTCGCTAGATTTGCAACCAACTTCCTCACATTGAAATCCTTGCTTGATTCAAAGGGAGGTTTGAGACGTATGTTTGTTAGTGAGGAGTGGCTTGCATCCTCATATGCAAAGACCACTGCAAGGATTGCTGCAGCTGATCATATTTTTGACAAGCCCTCTTTTTGGACACCTATTGCTGATATTGTGACGACAATTTTTCTTTTTCATCCTCATTTCAACTTTATTTTGTTTATGAAATTATGTTATAAATTATTGTTCATTTTTTAAAGAAAAAACTTAAAGCTGATTATTTCTTTTCCAACTTTCATAATGATTGCAGTTTGTAAAGCCGCTTATTGTTCTCTTACGAACAACTGATGGAGAGAAGCCCTCAATGGGCTACATTTATGAGGGCATGGATAGGGTGAAGGAGGCCATTCACACTTTTTTGCAAGGAATCGAGATAGGTATGGGCCTATATGGGATGTCATTGATAGACGATGGCACAATCTACTTCACAGGCTTATACATGCAATGACCTACTTCCTTAATCCAAAATACCAGTTCAACACACATTTCAAGGCTGATGATGAGGTGTGGAGTAGCCTCTACGATGTTATAGAGAGAATGTCACCTAATTCAATAGTTAGCACAAATATAGTCTGTGAGATTAAGCTATTTAAGAAAGCTCAAGGGGACTTATTTGCATGAGAGTTGTGCAAAAAAAAAAGGACAACATTGATGCTTGGTAAACACTAAAAATCTTTGATTCTACATCATAATTTTTAATAGTAATTATATTACCATCTTAATTTGATAAATTCAAAGTTATTGATATGATTTAAAAATTTCTTGTTTCAGATGCATGGTGGGAGATGTTTGGCACAAAGGTGCCAAATTTACAGAGGATTGCGATTCGCATCTTGAGCCAACCATCTAGTGCATCAGGATGCAAACGTAATTGGAGTCTTTTTGAGCACATACACTCAAAGAAGCGCAATATGTTGGCAATGCAAAAATTAAATGATCTTGTCTTTGTTCACTACAACCTTCGCCTTCGCCATAGACAGATCCTTGGCACCGATACAACTTCGATTGTATTAGAGAATGTTGATCCTCATGCAGAGTGGAACACATAGGTGGATGATTCTGTCTTCAGTGATGAAGATGTGGAGTGGCTACATTAGGTGGATCGAGAGGCTGAGGCAGTAGCGATGGCAGTTGAGGAGGCTAGAGCATGAGGACACAGAGTGGACCTTGAGGCTAGGAGTGATGGATCCCAGGCTGATGATGAGGATTATGTGCATGAGGAGGAGGATGATGATGAGGAGGTTCAGGGTTAGCCTTAGACACAGGCAGAGAGGATGGCTCTAGAGTCTTCCATGACTTATCTTAGGTGCACTCGAAGGAGGACATAGAGGATGGCTCTAGTTGTTATTTTGATATATGTTTTGAACCTTTGAATTTGATACCATGGATTTTGTAATCCATGAATGTTGTAGACATTTGAGTCTTTGATATTGGAGTGACACTATGTTTATTACTTTATAGTTTATAACTTTATATTGTGGTTATTCAATTTTTTTCCTTCAAAAATTCACTTTTATACTTATGTGATCTATGCAAAATTGTGTATGTGTATTAAGTAGGTTCTATTTATATCAATTATTGTGTATTTGATGTTAATTGACTAAAAGATGCAAGAAACAATCTTAAAATCCTTAAAAATCTTTGGATTTCATGAGTTTTTTAATTTTTCGAGTCCTTGCCGAGTCCGAGTCCAAGTCAGATTTTGACCTTTCCGAGTCAGAGGTGAGTTCGAGTCTCATAACACTGGTTTATAGTTCTAAGGATACTAAATCAATCATTTGAATTCAAATGTTTATTGTAGAGAGTTCTATCCCACTTTAAATGTGGAAATCTAACCATTTCCATCTAAGTTTGGCACCAAGAGCCATGGCTTGATCCTTTAGATTTCTGATCCCAAAGCCTCTCTCTATCCTAGGCCGACATACCTTATCCCATACCAAGAGAGACACTTTTTCCCTACTTTTTGAGCCTTGTAAAAGGAAATATTTTAAAATTAAATTAATACTATCTCCCTTTTGAGCAAGCAGATGTAAGGCTGATAGTTGATAGATCAATGTACTTGATAGTAATGACTTGAGCAAGGTAATTCTTCCTGGTAAAGACAACCATTTTCCTCCCCAGATTTGACTTTGCCTAAAAGAATATCCCAACTAGAAGAGGTTCTTCTCCCCAATTCTAATTGGATGCCTAGGCATTTACAAGAGAAGGGGCCCTTTTTAATATTAAGGATTTTGCTGATCTTTGTTTTCATGGTTTCCTAAGTGTTGAAGAAGAAAATTTCAAGTTTGGATTGGTTAATTTCCTCTCCAGATGCTAACATACAGGTTTGGAGAATCTATTTAAAGTGTTTTGCCTCCTTAATGTTGTCTTCCCCATATAACATTATGTCATCCACAAATTGTTGGCAAATTGTAGAATCTTCCTCATTGGACAATTGGATCCCTTTGAGAGAACAATTTGATATATAGCTCCCAAAGATCCCTTCCTAGTGCTTTAGACATTAGGACAAAGAGAAAGAGAGAAATAGGGTTTCCCTTTCTAAGGCCTCCAAAAGATTAGAAAAAAAACCTTTAGTGGTTTCATTGACCAAAAAGAAGAACTCAGGAGTGGAGATGCACTCTAAGATCACGTCAATCCATTTATTAGATAGCTAAAGGCTTGCAAAGATTTGCAAAGGAATCTCTAGTCTACCTTATCATATTAACCCTTACTGATATCTAGTTTTATTAGCATACTCAAAGAGCCATTATAGTGAAGATTATGGATAGATTCTTGAGCAATGATTATCTCATCATAAATGGATCTTCCTAACACAAAGCCTTTTTGTTCCTCACTGATGAGATGGGAAGAAGTTTTATCATATGATTGGCCAATGTTTTGAATAACAATTTATAATGAGTGTTACAAAGCGCAATTGGTTGGACATCCTTGAAACTTTTTACATAATCGTGTTTGGGGATAAGTGCTAGAAAGGTGTGGTTAAATTCTTTGAATAAGCCTCTAGAGTTTCTAAAGCTCTTCAAGGCTTTTGTGACTTCATCACCCAAAAAATGCCAACACTTTTGAAAAAATATGCTAGGAAGCCATTAGGAACTGGTGACTTGTTAGGGTCCATTTG
Source organism: Cupressus sempervirens (assembly GCA_028749045.1). Taxonomy (NCBI): domain Eukaryota; kingdom Viridiplantae; phylum Streptophyta; class Pinopsida; order Cupressales; family Cupressaceae; genus Cupressus; species Cupressus sempervirens. Next base: position 585,094,030 of record CM053791.1, on the reverse strand, counting down.
GAAGAGGGAAGTTGTTGTGACCTCCTCCTTAGAGATTTTGCTTGATAAATATTTGTTGTGATCTTCTGTAATCAGATTTGGAATGTTCTCGAGGAAGGAAGTTTTGAAAGCTAGAGAAAATCCTTCTAGATTGTTCAAAATATTTTCAAAGAAAAATGTTGCCTCAAAGATATTATCTAAGGGATTTTCTAACATAATGTTTGCATCTTTTTATATCTTTGAAATTTTATTATTTGCCCTTTTAAATTTGGTGTTGTTGTGGAAAAATTTGGTAGTTTTGTCCCCTTCCTTTAACCATGTCTCTCTGGATTTTATTTCCAGAAGATTTCCTCCTTAGCTAGAATGTCCACAAATTAGTCTAAGGTCTTTTTCCTTGAGATATAGGCTTTCATCCATACCTCAGAGATAACACTAGCTAAATCTAACCCAATCTCAACTTTGAGAGAAATAATGTTACCAAATTTAGTTTATTCCATTGAATAAGGTTTTTCTTAATTAGTTTGAGTTTCTAAGCCACCTTATACATTTCAAAGCTCGAAACTTCCATGCTTACTCACCAATATTCAATTAATTTGAGCAAATATTCATCTTTGAACCACATTAGCTTGAATTTAAACTGTTTTCTAGTTGGGGAACCCACTAGGTCGAGAGATAGTAGAATCAAGTAGTAATCTGACCTAGAGAAAGGGAGATTTTCTGATTCCAAATGATAGACCTCTATGGGAATGTTTCCTGATATAAAAAGCCAATCTAACTTCTAAGTTATTTGACTAAAGCTCTACCTTCTATTATTCCATCTAAAAGACTTATCTTTAGATTTAATTTCCAAAAGGGCAGATTGAGCTATCAAATTATTGAAATCCATTAATGCTTATGATAATTTTAGCCAAGCCTCCTCTTTTCTCCGAAGAGGATGATATTGCATTGAAATTCCCTCCGAACGCACATAGGGAATGAAGGGATTACATATAACATTCAATCTCTAACCACAAGATGCTTTTGTCTTTTGTGGGAGTAGACCCATAAAGATTAATTAGAGTAAATTGTAGGTTGGAGTTAAGGCATCTTATATGGGCACTTATCCAATATATTTCAATTATGAGGGAAGTAATACTGAGCATATAAGGGTTCTAAATGATGGCCAAACCACCTGAGGTCCCCATGGATGGGCAACAGTAAATTTATCTGAATCTCAGCCTTTTCTTGAAAGTATTCAACTCTTGATTCATTTTAGTTCCTTGAATTATTACAATGTTTGGTTTATATTGACTTAGACAACACTTCAACAAGTGTTGTTTGTTAGGGGCGTTGAGGCCCCTAACATTCCATGCAATGACCTTCATTTCCTATTGGGAAGGAACTTCCCCTTCCCCACGTCAAATAACTTAGTTAATTTGGTTTGTCCTTTAACCTTTGCATCTTGAGATCTCAACTTGTTTAGTGATTTCCTACCTCTCTTTTTAGAGATCTTTAACAAGTTAGGAGAGGCTAGAAGTCCTTGAAATTGTTCCAATCCTCTTAGATTGCTAACTCCTCCATCATTATCAAATCATTTCTAAAGTCCCCATAGGTATAACCTTCACCCCCTAGTCCCAAGAGTTTTTCAATCAATTTTTCCTTTTCACCAGTCACATCATACTTGATAGATTCCTTAGTTAATGTGTTGATTAGATATCTTGTGAGTTTCTCACATAAAGCTTCTTTTTCCTCCTCACTCATCCCATGGCTAGACATCTTATTACTATTTTGAAATAGAGAATCCCCTTCTATAGGAGTTTGCGAGATTAATTAAGAAGAGAAGAGGAATCGACTGCATTTTGAATTTGAACAAATGAGGGGATTGCCTGAATATCCCTACCATATCCATCATTTTTTGACCGAACAAGTTCTAGTGTAGTATCTAGATTATTCATTGCTATGGATGACCCAAGATCAACACACACCATTGAGGGAGGAGTCATGGAATCCACTTCCACTAACTCCTGGTCCTCAATAATTTCACCTTCCTCTATGATAGGATCAAGAGGGATTCCCTTGCCACCTTCTATAGGAGAGGAGACTTTATTTAAAATAATAAACCCTCCACCATCAGGATTAAAGGATATATCAATATTTGGGTTGGATCCAAGAGCCCCTAAGGTGGCAAGTGTTTTTAGGTCTTTAGAATTATTGTTTTTTTACATAGGGGTGGCTACCATATAATTCTTTTTAAGATGTTCCCTTTATAATTTTTTATTCTAGGTAATATAAGGAGTTGTCCATGATGATCCTTATCCACTTAAAATTAACTAATGAAAAATCCATTTCAATCAATAACTTGACATTGTTAGAGGACACAAAGTCATCCTCCAATCCTTTGAACAACCCTAGAAAGTTTCCAATATGACTTAGAATGTCAGTCTGCAATAATTCAACTAGAATATCTATAAACATGACCCCATTTTAAATTTTTAACAATATTAAAGGAGTTTGGATCGAAATTAGTTTCCCATTTTATGAATTTAAAATGACACCCTTTTAAAAAATTGGATCTCCATACAACAATTCTTTTCTTAGTTCCAAAGAAGAACAATTTAGGAAGAAAACATTATTTTTAAGGGAAGAGATTCTTACTTGGTCATCGTAGGTAGATTCGAGCCAATCTTGCACTAAGGTTCCCAAAGGATCCTCACTGCCCCATTTTACAAATATGTCATTTGTTTGGTAGTATCCCTTAAGCCCATTTATGAATATATCACAAATGATGAGGGTTTGGGGCTCATTCACAATCAGAATCCTTGAAACCCTCGGGGGATCATATTGGTTACCTACCAATGGCACTAGGGCTTAAACATTTTTAACCAAATTGGTGACTTTGGAACTAAATGTGCCGAGGGAGGGTCCTTAGGCTTCCTAGAAGGGCCTAAAGGAACAACATTTTCACCAAATGCTATGTTGGAAGAACTAATGAGAAGGACCCATAAGCGATCATTCCTTTAGTGACCATTAGGGTTTCCATATCCAACCCTTAAGGTTCCATCCCTTCCTAATCTTCTTCTTTTTGATGTATGTTCCATAAGACCTATGTCCAAAATAACATAATTAAAACTTAGGGCAACTTTCGTCTTCGTTGAAGCTAGACAATTTTCCATCAAAGCAAAAAAGGAATTCCTAGTTAGAATTGGATCATGTTGCTTAGAATAAATAACACCAAACTGGGAAGATGAACAAGTACCATTTGGAGGAGCTGAAGAGAAATCTACAAAGCCTGCCTGCGTTTGTCGGAGTCAAGGCCGAAATGCAAAGTGAAACTGTTTGCGAGCCATAATTGTAATTTAATAGTTAAAATAACAAATATAATTATATTACTATATTATATTATATTTAATAATTTATAATCATTTAAACTTTCTAAAATAAATATTAAAAATATTAATTTGTATGCTAACATTTCTAACTAATAATAAATCAAATCTTAAATTGCTAAAAATATGGGTACATGCAAATAAATTAAAATAAACATAATTAAACTATACTATAGTAGGAAAGTAGAGAATTTATTTGTTACAAAAATTGAAAGTTTTAAATAATTTAAATATAGAATTAAAATAACCTATAAATAAATAATACACTTCAAATAAAATATACGAATCATATTAGTTATTAATATTTTTTTTATCTTAAAAGGTATTTTTTTGTAATGGAGGTTCAACAATTTTCGTCTAGCTTCTTTGGTTAAGCACCAAGGATTGAGGGGTTTCATTTCTCCAAATTTGCCCTACCTTATCCCTTTTTAGATATTGGGGACCTTCACTCATCAAACTTAATTCTTGATGGGCTCTTTGTGAACTATATTATATTTTATTTAATAATTTGTAATAATTTTAATTTTTTAAAACAAATATTAAGAACTTTATTTTCTGTAAGCAAGAGCCTACAACACAATGGTAAATTGTGAGCCTCTTATTTGGGAGGTCTTGGGTTCAAACCTACTTGAATTAAATAAATAATAATAATCAATCAAATAACATAAAATTTGATCTTGGCTTTGGCCTCTTACCTATATATAAAAAGAAAGAAAACATTATTTTTTACATTAATATAAATAAATATAAATATAATGTTTGAATTATATTATTGATAACAAACTTTAAAACTAAAACTTAAGGAGAATTTTTTTTTTGCATGGGAACACGGGAACTCCTTAAAATTAAGGATAAGTCGCCTTTAAGTAAACCACATGACCACATAGAAACATGTGGTTAGTGCCTCATTTCTTTCAAATAAAAGACCAAAAACGCTTAAACTAGAGTATGTGCTTTTACCCTTCCAATTGCAAAATCCCAAAACATATGAAAACAACGTTGCTCCCTCATTTGCCAAAGTCTTCCGGGTCGAAAATGTAAACCCTTATCAGGGTTTTAGGTTTACGACCTCCACCATATTAATTCTCACAAAGAAAACTACTTTTTTCCCAAGCAAACTAATTCTCTCCAATTGCTTTTCGCTCACACTCTGTTTTACGCAGAGAGAAACCACGCGGTTCAAATAGAATGCATACATTCAATGCTTCAGATTATATTGTCACAGCACACTAGGGACAGAAAACAAACCAGGTACGTCCATAGTCAACTCCGGTAAATTTATACCTATTATTGTCAGTCCTTGTCCCTGCAATTGTGCTTACTCTGTGATCGAAAGGGTAAATTTTATCTGGTCAGTGGAGATTACAACAGCCATTCTATCAGTGGTTTTGGAGCCAGCTATTAGATACACCCCATTCATCTCAAAGATTATGTTTACGGATTTTTTTCTCATAACGTATTTCTCAAAAGATTGGTCATTGGGCATGTAATTCTCAGAGAGATTGTTAAAATTTAAGAGCATAAATTGGGTTCACTACGTTCAACTAGATTGATATAGAAATCCGTAAATAGGAAATATGTATGTATAGGTATGTCTCTTCACACAACTCAACTAGACCAAATAGGTCTATTGGCTACCCCATGTACATATTAAGAATATCTAATATCAGTGCCTGCCTTAAAGCATTAAAAACTTATGGTTGTTTTGAATAGCCTAAATTATTTTTGTCCGTCATTATCAAGAGCAAGCCATTCGTCATAGTTATATGACTATCAATAAAGAAGGTGAAGCATTTCTGATGATCCAAAACCTTCACAAATTCGGCATTGATCTTTTCAGTCAATTTGATTTATGATCAATCAAAACCTTTATAGATTCAGCAGTAATCTTTGTGACAAATTTCAATAATGATTTTTGTGTCAATACCTTCACAATCTTAGCAATGATCTCCCCGATCAATTATAACAATGATGTTGCAATGAAAATCTTTACAGATATAGTGATAATCTTTTTGATCGACGCTTCAACTTCTAGTTTCAATAATAATCTTTTGCGATTAACATTACAACCATTCAATAATGATCACAATGATCAAAATAAGACCTTTTTAGGTTCAACAATGATCATTGCAATCAATGTGACCACCATTCAATAATGGTCTTCATGATCACCACTACAACATTTTAGGTTCAACAGTGGTCGTTGCCGGTAACTATTCTGAGTGTATGAGTGAGTCAACTTCAAATCTCACATATATGAAAATTCCAACTTAAAATCTCAAACCATTACATAATTAAAATTGAAGAGCCTTCATAGTAGTAAAAATTGTGTAGATTGAATTTTATGGTTTATGTAATGATATGTCATTATTCATCAACCAAGTGATTACAAACCTTATATAGAGAAATAATGAAGAAAAATTCTAAAGAACAAATAGAAACATACAAAAAGAACTAAATCAACTAATTACAAAATAAGAAATGTTGGCTTGGTGGTCAACACGTCCTTGGAGACTTGTGACATTTGTATCTGGCATTGATAGTTCAAGCTTTTGGCACAATCACAAATGATTCGAACAATGGATATTAAAGCCTTGTATCATAGGTTTGAGTTTCGCTTTAGTGGGTGTTGAAGGCTTTGTTGGTGTTGAGGGGGAGATTGTTGACTTAGGGTTCAACACCTCCTTGGAGACTCGTGACATGGCTTAATCACTTCCTATCGAATTGGGATAAATTTGACATTTGTACCAGGCGTTGATTTTTTGAGCTTTTGGAGCAACGACAAATGATTCCAACAAGAAACTATCTAGTAGATTAAATATTCCAAAATGACCATTAATATAACATTAATCACTTTATTACTTTCCCTTAATGGTCATTTTACTAACTACTTTGATAGAAGACAAAGCTTTAAAGTCATTTGGTCATGAACACATTTAAGGTTGATTCCTCTTTAGAATAATCTTCTACATGAGCTTGTTGTTGAGACTTCCCTTGGTTGGACTTCTAATTGACCAATCATTTTCTGCAAAGCCTCTGGATATGATCAAGCTTCCCACAATAGCGATAGGGGATATTCTTCATGGAACCTTCCTTGGATGTGCACTATCCTTTCTATTGAGTGGACACACCTTTGCCTTTATTGGTTGTAGTAAATGTTTGTTCCGCACTATTTCTGTCATTGGTGCTACCAAACAACTATCTCCACCTAGCTTATTGCACAACTCATCAAACTTCAAGTTAACATTATTGGACGTAATTTTGAAAGTTGTCATAGGATCATGGTAGACTCTTTAGCATAATCATCACCATATCCTCCTCTTTCGTCTTGTGACCAATGGCATCCAATTAATTGCATATATCCTTGATCTTTATAGGATGCTTTTGCAGAGACATCTTGTCATCCATCATCATGGAAAACAACATATTCTTTAGAAAGAATGCTTGACTCTTGTTCAAATTCTTCAATAGATTATTTAGATGTGTCCAGACTCCATATCTTCACAACTGTCGTACCTGATTGCACTTCAAGAAGCATTTGGTTAGTGACTGATAACTTCAATAACTTATTTGCTTCTGAGTTATGTTCATCAAACTTGTTCCAGTCTTTGCCCACCACTATGGGACGAGTATACATGCCAGGCTGGTCTAGACATCGGTACTCAAAAATTGAAAGCATCCTCTGCTTGCAATAATCGTAGTTATTTCCATTCAAGTGTTGATTTCCCTCCAACATGATGTTGGTCAACAATGCCATCCCTTTCATTTTCTTGTGCACAAAAAATGAGGCAAACATGAGCTTTAAAAGAGTTTGATTTTTTTGTAAAAAACAGAAAAAACATTCAACAAAGTCACAAACTTTAAATTATTAAAAATGGAATGAGTATTTGTAATAACAATTCACTCTTAAATAGAGTTTCATAGACGCTAATAATAAAGCGAACCAAAAAGCAAAGTTGCCTGAGTAAAGACAACATCTAAAACTAGAACTAAATAAGAATATTGTAAAAAAAGCCTAGATGACCATTAATTAAGGTTCTAGAAGAACAGGCTTTATACAACAAGATGTAAGATTGTAAAAATATTAAAAATATTCTAATACCATCCCTTAATGGTCATTTTATCAGCTACAGCAAGTTGCCCCCTAAACTTGACAAACTTTTCCAGACTAAGACACTTGGCGAGGATGTTTGCAGTATTGTCCTCAGTGCGTATATACTGCAATATCATGGATCCATCTTTGAATAGCTGGTAGATGCAATGACAATGAAGATTGACATGCTTTGTCCATTCACGGGAGACTGGATTCTTGGCTAACTTCAGAACTCCCTGATTAACACAGAACAAGGGAGTGGGCTCTACTTGGTGCATATGCAAGTAAACAAGTATCCGTCTAAACGAAACTGCCTCATAAGCAGACTTAACTGCCCCTCAATATTTAGTTTCAGTAGATGAGAGTGATATTGTCTACTACTTCTTGCTGGTCGATGTGACTGAACTTGTGCCCAAACTGAAAACATACCTAGAAGTAGACTTTCAATTGTCAACAAAACCTCCCCAATCTGAGTCTGTATAACCAATGAGCTAAGGATCTTGACATCTGCCATAGAGCATGCCAAAATCAGGAGCGCCCTTCACATATCACAGCACACGCTTCGCGGCAACCAAATGTTCAATCTCAGGGGCTGTTATGAAGTGAGTAATATAACTCACAACATAGCTAGTGTCAGGTCTAGTGGCAGTGAGATATATAAGGTTGACCATTAGTTGTCTAAATGCCGACTCATTCTCTGTTGGTGAATCTGACTTAGCTGAAAGTTTTAGTATTTTCTCCATAGGCATAGAGGAGGGATTACAATCTTGCATCCAAAATTTGTCCAACAAACTTTTGGCATACTTCGGTCAAGACATGAAAATGGAAGTATCTATTTGCCAAACTTCTACACCAAGACAATAATGGAGAAGTCCCAAATCTGTCTGACACAAATTTTGTTTGACTTAACCAAATGTGTGCACTACTAGTAATGATCAGATCATCAACATAGATAACAAGAACAAGAATCTCACCACTAACATGCTTGACATACAGATTAGAATTAGAAGGATTGTGCGTACCATGCACAGGGTGCCTATTTGAGGCCATATAAAGCTTTTACTGATTTGTAGATTTGATGCCCTTTACGTGAAACCTAAAAACCAAGAGGTTTGGTCATATAAACCTCTTCTTGCAAATCACCATTAAGAAAAGCACTCTTGACATCCATTTGATGGACGTGCCAATCAAACGGAGCTAAAGGGGTTAGGACAAGACAAATTGTACTCATTTTTGCAGTGAGAGAAAATGTCTTCTCATAGTAAATGGCCTTTTGTAAAAGCTCTTTAGCAACTAAACATGCGTTCTAGTTATCAAGTGTTACATCAACCTTATACTTGATCTTTTAGACCAATTTGCATTCAATGGGCTTCCTTCTTGGTGGAAGATCATGTTAGTTTGTGGTGACTGATCAAGAAAGTACTGTACATACTTCATAAATTTTGTACTAAATTTTTTTAATACTATTTGTAGATTCGCCACTAAAGTAATGGCTAATTTATGGCCGACATGTAGTAACCCTAAAGCGGTTTAATACTTGTATAAAAGGGCTTAGGGTTAGGGTTGTTTCAGAGTGGTGATGCAAAATAGGTTCTTGTGGCGGTATTGAGTTGTAAGGGATTACAGATTGTAACCAGTTGTAATCATTGGATTGTAATAATATCGGATTTGTTGTTTGGTGGACATAGCCTAGGGGATTGGGTGAACCATGTTAAATCTTGGTGCCTTGTGTTCTTTTCTGTGTGATCTATTATTTTTTGTTATTGGTTATATTTGCATGTAATTGTTATTTTTTGTTCGTGGTTTAATCCTAACAAGTGGTATCAGAGTGAGGTTGTTTTTTCAGTTATTCTCTGCAGGAAAGTCTCACGGTTGAGTGAGAGCGATGGCAGACGAGGGTAAGCTGAGGGTTGACAGGTTTAACAGGTAGAAAATCCAGTTATGGAAGATGCAAATGGAAGACTATCTTTATCAAAAGGATTTATGGAAGCTGTTGGAAGGCAAAGCCAAGAATCAGAGATCTATGTCAAATGATGAATGGGATCTTTTGGACAGAAAGACACTTGGAAGCATTTGATTATGGCTGGCACCATCAGTGGCATTTAATATTACAAAAGCGAAGTCGACAGAAGAATTGATGCAAACCCTAGCGAAACTATACGAAAAGCCCTTTGCTTCAAACAAGGTATTTCTTATGAAGCGTTTATTTAATATGAAAATGGCAGAAGGTGGATTTGTTACAGATCATTTAAATGAGTTTAATACTATTACTAGTCAGTTATCTTCTGTGGGTATCAATTTTGATGAAGAAATTAGGGCTCTCTTGATTTTGTGTTCTTTGCCTGAAAGCTGAAATGGTTTGGTAATGGCTATGAGTAATTCTGTTCCTGGATCTAGAACCCTAAAATGTGAAGATGTGATCGGTGTTGTTTTGAGTGAGGAAACTGGTAGGAAAACCTTAGGTGGATCTACATCAGGTAGTGCTTTGAATGCACAAAGCAGGGGTAGAACGACTGAGAGAGGAAGTAACTCTAGAAATCGTAGGAAATCAAGAGGAAAGTCAAAGGGGAGGAGGTCTCAATCGAGAGGACCCAATGACTATTGGTACTATGGGAAACTAGGGCACAAAAAGAAAGATTGTTGGAATTGAAAGAAAAATTAAGGAGATAAACCAGATGGAGACAAGGAGGCAAATGTGGTAAGTAACAAATCCGAAGAGGATGCTTTGCTTCTGTCTTTAGAAAGTGTTGATGATTCATGGGTTTTAGATTCTGGTGCTTCATTTCATGCTACACCTCATAGAGGTTATTTCATTGATTATGTCCAAGAGGATTTTGGGCTTGTTTATTTGGGGGATAATGAACTGTCAGATTGTTGGAAAGGGAAAAATTAAGATTAAGTTGCAGAATGGAAATCATTGGCTACTACATGGGGTAAGACATGTTCCAAGGTTGAGTAGGAATTTAATTAGCAGGGCAACTCGATTATGAGGGTTGTGTAGTTACTTTTAATGATAAAAATAGGAAGGTTTCAAAAGGTTCCCTTGTAGTAGCAAAAGGTGTGAAAGCAAGCACCTTATAGCTTTGTACAAGTCATATTGTTCCTTCTACTTTAATTGTTTTAGAGAAAAATAAATGGTCAGGAACAATTGTTGTAGTTGAGCAGGGAGAACAAATAGCTGTTGTAGATTATGATACAACACTGTGACACAACAAACTTGGGCACATGAGCGAGAAAGGTATGAAAGTGCTTCATTCAAAGAAAGTTTTACCAGGTCTAAAATGTGTTAATATGGATTTCTGTGAAAGTTGTGTGTATGGAAAACAAAAGAGAGTGAATTTTTTGAAGACTGGGAAGGAAAACAAAATGGAGAAATTAGAGCTTGTGCATACCGATGTATGGGGACTGGCTCAGGTATCTTTCCTTGGTGGCTCTCATTATTATGTTACATTTATTGATGACACAACTAGAAAAGTATGGGTTTATTTCCTTAGACAAAAATTTGATGTATTTCAAACTTTTAAGAAATGGAAATGCTTGGTTGAAAATGAGACTTGTAAGAAATTAAAATGTCTCAGATCTGATAATGGTGGTGAGTATTGCAGTCATGAATTTAAAGATTATTACTCAACTAATGGTATTTGTAGACTGAAAACTATTCCAAGGACTCCACAGGAAAATGGAGTGGCTGAACGTATGAATAGGATTATAATGGAGCGTACAAGGAGCATGAGGTTGCATGCTGGGTTGCCCTTACACGTGGGCGGAGGCTGTCAATACTGCTGTATATTTGATTAATAGAGGTCCCTCTACTCTTTTGGGCTATGGTATTCCAAAAGAAGAATGAACTGGTAAGAAGGTGAGTTTTTCTTTTCTCAAAACCTTTGTGAAGCATTTGCTCACATATATTATGAAAATAGAACCAAGCTAGAAGCTAAGTCAAAAAAATGTGTATTTGTTGGATATGGCATTAATGAGTTTGGTTATAGGGTTTGGGATTTTGAAAATCAGAAAATTGTAAGAAGCCGAGATGTCATATTCAACGAGAAAGTGTTGTACAAAGATTTGTTGCAGCAACATGAGAAGAAATAATATGATTATGTAGTGTTGGATGACATTCCAAAAGTTGATGTTCCAACCATTCCTCGTGATGTGCAACAACTGCAATAACAAATACCACACACATTGGTGAATGTTAGACGATCAACAAGGCAAATTAGACCTCCACAAAGATTTTCTTTCTCGTTGTATTCAATTTTACTAATTGACACTAGTGAACTTGAATGTCATGATGAAGCTGTGTAGGTGGATACTAAGATTCAGTAGGAGTCTGCAATGAAAGATAAAATGGACTCTTTGCTGAAGAATAAGACATGGGATTTATGTAAGTTGCCTGCAAGTAAAAAGGCTTTACAGAATAAGAGGGTTTACAGGTTGAAAGAAGAGGAAGGAGGTAAGAAAAGATTTAAAGCCAGGTTAGTTGTGAAAGGATTTGCACAGAAAAAGGGGATTGATTTTGACGAGATATTTTCTCATGTTGTTAAGATGACTTCTATCTGTACTGTTTTAAGTCTTGTGGCTACTGAAGATTTGCATTTAAAGCAGCTTGATGTTAAAACAACCTTCCTTCATGGTGATTTGGATGAAGAGATATATATGGCTTAGCCACGGGGATTTGAGGTCAAAGGTAAGGAGAACTTAGTGTGCAAATTGAAAAAAAGTTTATATGGCTTGAAGTAAGCACCTCGGCAATGGTATCAAAAGTTTGACAGTTTTATGCATGAGCATGGTTACAGTAGGTGTCATTCAGATCATTGTGTTTATTTTAAGAGGTTGGATGATGACAGCTACATTATTTTATGTTTATATGTTGATGATATGCTTGTAGCTGGGTCTAACATGGATCACATTAAGGGGCTGAAATGCCAATTAGCACATGCATTTGCTATGAAGGATTTGGGGGCAGCAAACTAAATTCTTGGTATGAAGATTCGCAAAGATAGGAAGGATAGAACATTGACGCTATCTCAGGCTGATTATGTTGAGAAGGTGTTGCAATGTTTCTCTATGGAAAATGCTAAAGTTGTCAGCACACCTTTATCTGGTCATTTGAAGTTGACTAAGGAGATGTGCCTTAAGACACAAGAAGAGGAGGATAAGATGTCCAAGGTACCCTATGCTTCAGCTGTAGGAAGCTTGATGTATGCTATGGTATGTACTAGGCTAGATATTGCACATGCAGTGGGAGTCGTTAGTAGGTATATGAGTCCTCTAAGAATTGAGCATTGGAATGCAGTCAAATGGATTCTTAGATATTTGAGAGGAACATCTAATAAGTGTTTACACTTTGGGGGCTCTACTATTAATTTACAGGGCTATGTTGACTCAAATTTGGCAGGGGATATTAATACCCGGCGGAATACTACAGGTTATGTCTTAACTATTGGTGAGGCAGTCGTGAGCTGGGTTTCTAGGTTACAAAAGGTTAATGCTTTATCCACTATAGAGGCAGAGTATGTAGCTGCTACAGAGGCAACCAAGGAGATGATATGACTTCAGTTCTTCTTGGAAGAATTGGGACATCCTTAGAAGGATAATTATTTGTTCATAGATAGTCAGAGTGCCATTCATCTTGCAAAGAATTTAGCTCTGCATTCAAAGACCAAACATACATTTGCGGTACCATCTCATTCGGTCAGTTTTGGAGGATGGATAGTAAAGCTGGAGAAGATACATACAAATGACAAGCCAACAGATATGTTGACAAAGGTAGTAACAAGGGAGAAGTTGAACTCATCTTCAACTTCGATTGGTCTTCTAGACTGAACATGAATAAAAGAGCAATAAAGTCCAAGGTGGTTTGATCCAGTGGGAGCCTCAATGGAGTAGCAACATAGCTATAGGATTAGTCTCCAAGTGGGAGATTGTTGTTTAATGTGGAGCTTGATCAGTCCCCAAGTGGGAGATTGTTAGTTTGTGGTGATTGATCAGGAAAGTACTGTACATACTTCATAAATTATGTACTAATTTTTTTTAGTACTATTCGTAGATTTGCCACTAAAGTAATGGCTAATTTATGGCCAACATGTAGTAACCCTAAAGGGGTTTAATATTTGTATTAAAGGGCTTAGGGTTAGGGTTGTTTCAGAGTGGTGATGCGAAATAGGTTCTTGCGGCAGTATTGAGCTGTAAGGGATTACATATTGTAATTAGGTTGTAATCACTGGATTGTAATAATATCGGACTTGTTGTTTGGTGGACGTAGCCTAGGGGATTGGGTGAACCACGTTAAATCTTGGTGCCTTGTGATCTTTTCTGTGTGATCTATTATTTTCTGTTATTGGTTATATTTGCATGTAATTGTTATTTTCTGTTCGTGGTTTAATCCTAATAGATCAAACAACACCCAAGTGTTGTTTGTCAAAAGACTTTGATGTTCAACTGCCATAGCCTGTTCCCACTCTAGTATACCCTTAGCCTCTGAATATTTCTGGGTCTCAAAAATACTAGTAATATTGCCAATAAGTGCAAAATTGACTATGGTATGTTGTTTGCTCTTATTCTAGGCAGATCTACCCTCAACTAACTCATCATCATGAAGATCACCAGTGGCTTGACCCGCCCTTAGATCAGAGAGTAAGAGAATCAATATCCACTACAAAAGGAATAACATGACTTGGAATCACTGTTGTGGAGCCTGAATATCCTACGGAGGGTTGGTGTCACAAATTCAACTGAATCCCTCCCCGTAATCAAATTGGCAAAAGATGAACATCCATCTCTGTAACTTGTGGAGGCCGATCCTTGGGATTAGTAATTGGAGAAGGCTGAAATAGACTTCAATCTTCATCAAACACCACATCTTGACTGAATATGTGACCATCTGTAGCAAAATCAATCAACCAATAAGCTAATATGTATCATTGTATCCTATGAACATCAATTTTAGAGTCAGTATCAACATCAATTGATCGATAAGCATTATATGTATTACTATATCATATGAACATCAATTTCAAAGTCTTGGAATTCAGTTTGGTGCACTTGGCATTTAGAATCTAAACATATGTTGTAGATCCAAAAGCCTTTAGATAAGCAATTTTGGGATTTTGTCCAAACCAAACTTCTTTTGGAGTCATCTTCTTAATGACCTACGTGGGAGACCAGTTCAGAAGATAAAGAGTTGCAAAGATTGCGTCTGCCCAAAACTTGTTTGGGACATTGCGATGCTCTAACATTGATTGAGCCATCTTAGTGATTGTAAGATTTTTGTGCTCAACAACCCCATTTTGCCGTGGGGTGTAAGGTACAATAAGTTGATGCTTAATCCCATGTGATGCACAAATGTCGAAGAACTCAAGTGATCAAATTTTGCCACTATTGTTAGACTGAATAGTGACAATTTGACAACCGAACTCTTTTTTCACTAAGGCCTTGAACTTTGAAACATGTTGAGCACCTCAAATTTATGTCGAAGAAATACACCCACAATTTCTTGTCGAAATCCTCAACAAGCAAGAGAAAATACCTGTATCCTTTGGCTGATGGAGTGGTCATGGGCCTACAAACATCTGTATGAACCAATTGCAAGAGCTTGGATGCGTTCTAAGCATCACCATTTGCAATTGGAGTTTGATGTTGCTTCCCAACTTGCCATGCTCTGCAAACTCCAGGATTCTGTGTTTGAATCTTAGGTAATCTAACAACTAGACTGTCTTGTGCCAAGGGGGGGAGAGTGGATATTTAGATACCCATATTGCTGATGCCAAAGATTGTTGATGGAAGTACTTTTGGCTGCCATGACTTGCTCTAGAGAATCACTTGTATCAATGAGTCTATAAAGACCATGATCCTCAAGGCCAATTGCAACTATAACTTGAGATTGTCTTGTCAACAATAGCACACTTGTGTGCGAACTGAAGACAACATCTATCTGAGGGGAATGAAGCATAATCTGGCTGATAGACAATAGATTGAGCTTCATGCTGGGAACAAAGTACACATTGAGAAATGTCAAATCCCCCCCACAAATTGAAATTTGTACATTTCTTCTACTGACAACTGCATACTCCTTACCTGCTCCAAAAATTGAATCAAAGAAAGGCGTGAGCTCTGTGAAACAGTCTCGACGATGAGTGAAATGCCTATGTAATGTTCTCGTCATAAAATTAATTATTTAATGAAACCTTTGTTAATGGGCCAATCGATTAGTATATCTTGGACCCATTTTTATTTAATTGTTTTCATAGGTAGGTGTGACCATCGGCTATCTTTGTAAACCCTCGGAAGGTTTCTCCGAAGGGTATTTAAATAGATTTGTAGGTAGTAGTTGTCATGTGATTTGGATTATTTCTTGTATTTGCAAATTCCTGTTGGAGTTCTGAATTGTTCGCCATTTCGAAAGTGAAAGATCTTCCCTACTTGGCTCTCACAGTTTCAGTGGGAATCAACCCTCACTCTATTCCGTCATTGTATTTCTTGGCTCTGATCTGGTAAATTGGAGCATCATTATTGTTTACAAGTCGTATTATTTCTGGAATATATATTGTGTTTGGACTACATTAATATCTGAATTGTTCTCGATATTGGTAGGAGGGAATTCAGTCTACCTCTGGCATTGTTTGGCTCCAATTCATTATCGTACGTCCATTCCTCAATCACCATACAACCTTCTGCAAGTTCGGGCAACCTTGCACATTGTCATTGTACGGTGACATCCTTGCCTCACTGTACATACCGTACGACCAACCCTCTCATTGTCTTGACCATACGGTCTCCAAGAACTTCACCCTACGGTCTCCTGTATACTGTACGATCAACATATCAAGCATACCATACAATCACTTGCAAGTCGTACGACCTTTCACCCTGTCTGTGTGCACTGTATGGCTTACCCAGGCTGCTTCAAACGGACTCTGGGGCTAGCATGGGCATTGTTTGGAAGCAAAATTCAACAATCACTAGGCTTATATATGGGTGATCCAACGTCTAGAGGTGAATCAGACATCAGAACATTACAGTGGTATCAGAGCCAATGATTCTACCAACCTGTAGAAGTGAATGCAAGTTTATATCTGAAGGAGAAGGCAAAATAACCTTGTTGCTTGAATAACAGATCCCCAAGATCCTGTGACAGAACTCGTGAATCTTTTAAGAGAGCTAAGTAGAAACCAAATACAAATTAATGAAACCCAAAGGTTTATGTAGGAAACACTACAAAAATTGGCCGAGGGAAAGATAACAGGAGAAGAAAATGGGCATAGCAACGACTTTGTTTTGGGAAGGACAAACTATCAACCCTCTTGCTCTCGACCCTCGATACCCATCTTCCTTCCAAGGACGAAAGCACCACGCAAAGAAAGAGAGCCCACTTTTCAGGAAATGCAAGAAAAACTTCGAGAAGATTGGAGGAATGCGAATATGGAAGGTGATATTTCTTACAGAGACTATGTTGATCTAAGAATGAGATATTCAGGTTGGGGAAATCGTGGTTATTTTAACGATGATCTTTGGAGGAAGATCGAAAAAGTAAGCTTATCACCATTTGGTGGATTTGGAGCCATTGCTTCACATGCATGGGTTTTGAAGGTACACACCTATTTCCAACTCAACCCGATGCCCAAAGAGGAAGCAATGAAGTTCGCAGCACTCCATTTGGAAGGAGTGGCACAAGAGTGGTGGCACTATGGATTGGTCACTCTTGGCCACGACCAAGTAACCTCTTATGTCGAGTTCACTAAGAGACTCATTGGTCGTTTCGATGGGAAGTATTTTGAACTAAACTTCAAAGATCTAGGTTAGCTAAAGCAAACAAGTACGATAGGCAATTACATCACTGAGTTCCAAAGGCTATCTGTACTAGTCATAGACATCTCTGAATGACGACGAATTGTGTTATTCATCGATGGGCTGAGAGAGCCTTTGAGAGGTTGGATCAAAGGGTTCAACCTGTGTGCACTCAACGAAGCTATTAAGAAGGTGCGTGACATGGCCACATCTTCCTCCAAAATTCATGTAGATACGCCAACACTGTTCCAACAAGAAGACAAAGACAAGGGGCCAATTTAGAAAAAACCTTCGTTGGATGAAGACTCTTGGCAAGAGCTCTGACCTGTTCATTGCTGCCTTGGGAAGGGAAAGATTCATTACATTGAGGTGTTTCCTGATGACGACGAAGGACAAGTATCTATAGTGACTGGTGAAGAAATTAACCATTAGGAGAGAATAAATGCCTTGATACAAAAGGGAGTTCTATTGCTACCCCCACTACAATGGCTAGAAGTAGTACCTTCAGGGTTCGCGACACACTTTACTGGAAACGAGTCACAGTCATGATTGATAGTGGTGCTACACTCAATTTCATTAATTCATATTTGGTCACTAGTAATGGCTTGCACGTAGTAGAGCATGGAGGATTTGAGGTTAAGGTTGCTGGAGGAATCTTGTTACCCTGCACTTATGTGATCCCATGGCTTAAAATTTTCATGGGAAACTATACCTTGACAGATGATTTCTTTGTCATAGATTTGGTTGATACTAATGTCATATTGGGCATCCAGTGGATGGAAACCCTTGACCAGTACACCCATAGTTTCAAGAGGATGGACTTTTCATTTGAGACAGATGGCAAGAAGGTGCTGCTAAGAGGAATGTCAAATAAAGGATCAAGGGAAGTCACAATCAAGAAGATGGAGGCCATTTTTAAACATGATATTATCCCAGATGCTGCAAGTAAAAACATGGTAGTCAACACTTTACCTCATCCCTTGGATAATTGGCGGGCCCATCTATTGGTCGAGTACTCCAAGAACACTTTTGCATGCCAGTTGATGGATGGCTATAGACATGATGAAAGATACCAAGTTATTGATGATATCATTTACTACGGCGATAAGATCTAATTGATACCTGACTCAAAGCTAAAGAAGGTCATTATAGAAGGTTTCCAAGAATCGGATTTGCATTTGCTTGAGGACAAGCAAATTTTGGAACAGAAGGACTATAATGTTCCCATCATAAAATAATTATTCAATCAAACCTTTGTTAATGGGCCGATCGATTTAGTATATCTTGGACCCATTTTTATTTAATTGTTTCCGTAGGTAGGTGTGACTGTTGGCTATCTTTGTAAACCCTTGGAAAGGTTCTGCGAAGGGTATTTAAGCACGATGTGTAGGTAGTAGTTGTCATGTGATTTGGATTATTTCTTTATATTTTGGAATTCCTGTTGGAGTTCTGGATTGTTCGCCATTTTCGACGTGAAAGATCTTCCCTACTTGGCTCTAGCGGTTTTGGTGGGAATCTACCCTCACCCTATTCCATATTGTATTTCTTGGCTCGGATCTGGCAATCGGAGCATCATTATTGTTTACAAGTCATATTATTTTTGGAATATATATTGTGTTTGGACTACATTAATATCTGAATTGTTTTGTGTATTGGCAAGGGGGAATTTGGTCTACCTCTGGCATTGTGCGGCTCCAATCTATCACCGTATGACCTTTTGCAAGTTCAGACAACCTTGCACATTGTCACTGTATAGTGATATCCTTGCCTCACCGTACATACCATACGGTCACCATACCACTACCGTATGGCTAGTCCTCTCATCATCCTGACTGTACGGCCTCCCAAACCTTCACCCTATGGTCTCCTGTATATCGTACGGTCAACATATAAAGCATACTGTATGGTCACTTGCAAGCTGTATGACCTTTTGCCCTGTCTGTGTGCACTGTACGACCTACCCAGGCTGCTCTGTACAGATTTTGGGGCTAGCCTATGCATTGTTTGGAAGCAGAATTTGGCAATCACCATGCTTATATACGGGCGATCCAACATTTGGATGTGAATTGAACATCAGAACATTATAGCCTAGAGGCACCAGAGTCAATTTGCTAGATTGAGGATGTGTCATGATCTGATGGGCATGTGGCCATGAATGAATGGGTGTTAGACTCCTAATCAAAATGCAAACCAGCTTGGGCCTTTTGCTGAGACCCTTTCTATGTAGACTGCACGACTACCAATTGTTTCCTCTAATCTATCTTCAAGTGACCAAACTAGTGACAACAATTGCATTGAACTCTCTTCTTAGAAGAGGCGGGAGGTTTATCCAACCCTTTTCATGGGGTGGGTTGAGGTTCACCTTTATTCTTGTCTAAGGCAAAAGCTTATTCTAGAGGTCAGAGAATGTCAGGGCAATACTACTAGAAGTTATATTGATTGTCTCTATGAACTGCTTGAGGATCGGGGTAGACTTTTCAACGTGATCACTACCATGTCTTCTTCCTCCATCTTGCGTCCAATAGCCTTTAACTAGTCACGTAGGTCCTTGATTTTTAGAAGATGTGTCTGGGACTCTAGAGAGATGTCTTCTCATCCATTACAATAGAAAACAACAAATGCTTCAGAAAGAGAACTCTTGTCTTGTTAGACGTCTCATAAAGATCCTTTCAGATATCCCAATTTTCTTTAGTTTTTTTTACTTGAAGGCACCTAAGGGGCTGATCATCTATAACTAAAACTTTGAGCAGCATGACAACTTCCTAATTATGTTCATCCCATTTGTCGTGATCTCTCTGAACTTGAGTACGGCAAGATTCCGTACTCAAAACAATCTTATCAAGGCAACTGCTTCTAGATGTTGTAGTTGCGGCCATTAAATTTTTGATTCCTGTCTAGTATAATGTTGGTCAAAGATGCCATAACGAAAACGAAGGTTGCTAGTCAACCGTGTGAAGACACAAAAATTGAATTAGACAAAACATGTTGGAAAAACTGAAACTTGATAAGAAACTAGATTGGATGAACTTGAAAGAAAATTGATGGATATTTTTGTGAATATTTTTAGAAAACCCTAATTGGGTTTAGTGATTTGAAATTTCTAGAGGCTAAAAAAATAGAAAACCCTATGTCAGAATCGAAATATTAGGATTTAGGGTTGCCAAAAAATAAATTTGCATATGGAAAAAAACCCAACAAAATGCCCAAAAATTGTAAGTTTAAAGAATTCCCAAAAACGTGAATTTTAAAATGCTTAAAAATTGCATTAGAAATTAGGATGG
The DNA here is from genome assembly GCA_028749045.1 of Cupressus sempervirens. NCBI lineage: Eukaryota > Viridiplantae > Streptophyta > Pinopsida > Cupressales > Cupressaceae > Cupressus > Cupressus sempervirens. Next base: position 585,073,526 of record CM053791.1, on the reverse strand, counting down.
AGAGTACAGTCTATGCTGTGTGTTGGCTGCTGGAAACCATAAATTTATGCCAAAAAATGACAACTTGTAGGTTATGTTGATTGCCAAAAAGGGAAAAAAAATATTGTGTTTTCGTGTGGAAGAAGGCATGATTTTTTCTTTTTTTGTATAGATTGTGAGGTTTTGACTGTCAAAGACCCTTGAAAATCATGGGATACAGCAGCCAACAAAGGCAATCCTGTCCAAAACAAATTGCATAGACTGTTGAAAATCATGGGCCGGGAACAAAAAAATGATGTGGACTGGGAACGGAAAATAATAGGTTTGGACATGATATGTCTTTGACCTGCAAAAACTAGGAACCTTGATGTCCACAAATTTGTAGTAAATCTTAGACAGATTTCAAATAGACTGCAAATATTCAGAATATTATTTTCAAGTTTCTAAAAAAAAAAAATTGTCCCAAAAAAATTCCCCGCTTTGGTACCATGAAAGTATTAAAAATGGAATGAGTAATTGTATTAACAGCACACTTTTATATAGAGTTTTGAGGATGCTAATAATGACACGAACCAAAAAGCAAAGTTTTACAAGTAAAGACAAAATCTAAAAGCAGAAGTGAACAAGCAAACTAAAAAGAAAGCCTAAATGACCATTAATAAAGGTTCTAGAAGAATGAGCTAAATATAGCAAGAACGTACGATACTAAAGATATTAAAAATATTCTGATAAAACTTTGAACAATTTGAATTTCAAGTGAAAACAAGTTAAACCAATATGGTACAAATCTCAAGACTTTTTCGCTTAGAATACAAAACTTTGTTTTTGAGAAAGATGGTAAAACTCTTGTTCCAAGGAACAAATCCCAAGGTGCCACATGAAAAACTTTAGAAATTCACAAAAAAATTCAAGAAACCCTTCTAAGCTCGGAAAAGCAAGAAGGTCCATTGTCATCTAGAACAAGGTCCAAAGTAGGAACAATAAGATCCCATTAACAAGAAATTTGCAAATAGATCAAAAAACCTTCGCAGCTTGAAGCAAATTGTGTCAAAGCTCAAAATTTCTTAACACAACTTGGGAAAATGATGCTAAAAAAGATCGCATAATCTGTAGAAATCCATCTTCGAAAAACTCGCTACAGACAGAGAAAACTTGCCACAAAAATCGCACACCATAAAATGTAGAAATCTGAAAAAAAATATAGACAAATCATGTGTGGAAAACCCAATCCGATTTCTTCACAATACTTGCACAATTTTTTGTGTGAAGAACAAAACAATGAGCACATGAAATTCGTGATTTTTACCATAAAAAATGTGATTTTTTACAAAACATAGGTGCAATTTTAAAAGGAAATCGATAAAAAAACTTTGAACAAAAACTCTCAAAAAAGTTCCCATGTTTTTTCATTTAAAAAAAGACACAAAAAACTTATAGAAAAAGTCTTGGTGAAGAGCACAAATTTTCAAAAGTTCGCCAAAGGATTGTTATACCATGCAATGTTATATCATTGTTCAATGATTGAGTGATTACAAATGGAGATGTAATCTTCTTGCATAGAGAAATTACGAAGAAAGTCTCTAAAGAAGAAATAGAAGCATACTAAAAACTCTAAAACAACTAATTGAGAAATTATAAACTATCTTATACACTAAATATTCCTAAATGGCCCCATTAATATAACATTAATTACTTTATTAGTTTATAGGATGACTTTTGACCTTGCATGATTATTATTTTGTTTGATATGGGAATTAATATGCTTGTCCAACATTATAGTGATAGTTGTGACCTTTTACCAACTTGATACACCAATCCATCCATAAATACTATCTTTTAATGGTTGTTTCTTTTGCATATTGGTTCACCATGTAATACCCTTCTAGGTTTTGGTTTTGTGTGCATTTTGTCATCTTCTTATGATATGATAGTTAATTGTTCATATATAAATCTATTATTTAAATTGGCCTAATAAAATGTAATTAAAATGGTTAAAATAATTTTATTGAGATATTACTCAGTACTGTTATTATTTTTTTGCATTGGGATCATGAAAATTCTCTTTGGGCTATAATAATTTATTATATTTCATGAGTACTTATATATGAATTTTTTAACCTTAATATTTATTAAAGGGTAATTTATTGATTTATTCTTTTATGGGATTTTCATGGATTAATTTTTTAGGACTTTTCATTGGCCCTTTGAATGTAATTGGAGGAGCTTTGGGAGTTGTGTTTTTCTTGTTATTGTGGTTCGTTTCACACTCGATTGTGAACTTAAACTTTACTTTCTTTTCTATTTTTTGGATACTTTCTCAACATAGAGATGTACCTTTGTTTCCTTGCATAGCCATGGATGCATTTATATCTTCAGTAATGTCTATCTCTTGTGGGGGTGTCTAGCTCAAACTTGAATCTTTTATCTTCCACGTCTCCCACTTAGCGCATCAAATTCCCATCTTGGGCATCATTCTCTTGACCTACCCAATAGTTATATCATCCTTTCCTCAAAATCACTTTACAAGTTAAGGGATTTTAGTTTTGCTCTGTCTTGAACAATGCTTATTTTGGCCATGTAGCAATCCAAGAATCGATTTGTACAAGAACAAGAAGCTTGAGTTCTAGAGGAGGTCATTGAACACCAGCGAGGCAATGATTCAGTTAATAATGCCTTATTAGTGAAGGTTGCAACTGATAATGGAAGGTCTGCTTAAACATGTGTGTGTGTGTGTGTGTGAAATAAATAAATGAAGTTTTGCCATTGAAGATGGTTGGGCAAGGAGACAAACACCCATCAAAACATTAAGGATGAGAGGATTAATGAAGGCAAGTATGGAGATAGCCACTTTATGGAAGTTAAGAATCTTATCTTGGATTAAGCCATTGCAAGCATATACATAGGTATATAGTGTTAAAGGTGTGTAAGTAGGGAAAAACTGTTTACCGTACAGGTAAATTAAAGGAACGCATACAGACAATGGAACATGAACAGCAGAATTCCTTAGATTATTCGCACATGCCAGACATACATTATGCTTGATAAGATGAATGATAGAAGATGATTTACAATGATCCCAGACGGGATATAAATACTATCCGCCGAACCTTCCCGAAGGAGTCCGTCAGCCACAAACATTATGTCCGCTACAAACTATTTACCCGTCGGCTACAGTATACAGAAACACCGACGACAATCATCCCATTGGCTACAGAAACACCGACGACCAACATTGACGACAATCATCCTGATGCATTCGGATGCAGGAGCATCATGCATCACATCCCGTCGGCTACAGAAACACTAACGACAATCACTCCGTTGGCTACAGAAACACCGACGACCATCCAGTCGGCTGACACCATCCCCCCCAAAAAGAGAAGTCAAAATATCTGAGACAAATTAACAAACAAAATACATTAATAGAGTGACTACAACAAGAAAAATTTGCTTCTGTTACATCACTTCCACATTCATCCCATTACATCTGCAGCCTCTGCTAACACAATAGTGTCTCTTCAAGCTAACCTTGATAGCCACTCGTGTTGCTTTCTCTGCTTCCAACACTGGATCCACTGAGCTAAGTGTCGCTGTACTGCCTTCTGGATGACCTACTCCTCCCGAGCTCTCTATGCATCCACCAAGACAGCCTCTCGGCAAACACCTACTCCCAGTGCCTCAGGTACACAGACACTCCATGCTTGCAGCAGCTTCAAGTCTTCTCAACTGGTCAGACTCCCACGACTAATATCTGCAACGACTGGGGGTGTGACCCGGGTTCGTTCCCCGGCAATGGCGCCAAATGTTTACCGTACAGGTAAATTAAAGGAACGCATACAGACAATGGAACATGAACAGAAAAATTCCTTAGATTATTCGCACATGCCAGACATACATTATGCTTGATAAGATGAATGATAGAATATGATTTACAATGATCCCAGACGGGATATAAATACTATCTGCCGAACCTTCCCGAAGGAGTCCGTCGGCCACAAACATTATGTCCGCTACAAACTATTTACCCGTCGACTACAAAATACAGAAACATTGACGACAATCATCCCGTCGGCTACAGAAACACCGACGACCAACACCGATGACAATCATCCCGTCGGCTACAGAAACACTGACGACAATCACTCTGTCGGCTACAGAAACATCGACGACCATCCAGTCGGCTAACAAAAACACTCTTTTGGGTGCTTCAAATCTAAAGTTGTTTAGTACAAGAAACATTATGGTCTAGTATTTAGAAGTCTTTGACAATAATATAGGCCAAATGGATTCAACAACTCAAGAAAATGGTGATAGCTCTATTTAGATTTTCAAATTGTGTATTGGGAACATCTATTAGTTGTTGCATCTCAGGCATTGTTAACCTCTATTCACTTGTCCTGTTCTTGAAGTACATGGTGAAAGTATAGTGGGGTTTAAGTGTTGTGCAAATCATTCTCAGTCCAATCTCCCTTTTCATTTGAATCAATTCCCAAGACATCTCCATCAAATATCTATCAAGTGCTTATATATTCCGGTGCCTACCTTCGTTTATTTATTAAGTTCGCCTCTTTAATCAACATAGCTTGCTGTAGGAGAGTGCTTTCTAGGGATTGTGTTTAGGCACACCGACTTTCCCCTTTTGTGCCAAGAATTAAGAATATAACCTTCTAGCCAAGAACTAAAAAATAACAATTTCCATAAAGAATATAATCTTCTAGCCAAGAACTAACAAATGACAATTTCCATAAACCTATGCCAATGCTTCCAACATTGTAGTCCATCGTAATGAAATATATCTATTGCACACTACCTAGGGATTTTTTGGCTGAAGCCATAAATAGAGGCTGGCACCCTTCCTATGAATTACTTAGAATTACCTTTATATTCTATCGTTCTCTTTAATTGTTTGCATTTAAAAAAAAATCATTGGTAATAGATCTTAGATCCTTGTTAGCTTAAATTAAGAGGTGATTATTTATCTTTCTAATGAAAAAATGTTGATTCTTACTCTTTTTGACGATCCTTTTATTTGGAAACTTCAGTGTTAAATTTAGTGGGTATGGAGGCCAATATTCCTTGTTTATTTCACCTACCATAATATAGAATGAGGTTTCCTTTCTATCATAGCTAAGTAATCTAATGAAATTTTGAAAGATTTTGTATGAGATTAATATTAAATGTTGATAGATTTAGTTTTGATAGACCCAACTGTAAGATGATGATGTATTTGGCATGACAAATTCTTTTCTACTTTATAATGTGCTTGCTGATAGTATCATTAGTTCTATTAGCGAGGTACAATAATAGAAGTTTGATTCATAAGATTTATATATACTCAAGTTGGGTAGATTAATAAAAATACATTTCTACTTTATGTCTAGAAATTAACGCCTTCATTTACAAAGTGAGATTACGTGATGAGCCCAAGAGATACACCATTATTTATTATTTAATAATTTTTGATAAAGGCGAGTTGATGGTTAGTGAATACGTATTATCTGAAAATACATGTTCTACTTTATGCCTAGAAATTAACGCCTTCATTTACAAAGCAAGATTATGTAATGAGTTCAAGAGATACACCATTATTTATTTATTTAATAATTTTTGGTAAAGGTGAGTTGATGGTTAGTGAATAAGTATTTATTTGAAAATTATAATTGTTTGTAACAAGTTGAATGATATGTGTCAAATTTTGGGTCAGCATACACTTCTATTGCTGTTGCAAAGATATTTCCGATATACAAAGATAGAAGCAAGCAAATATTGATAGTGCAATTGTGTTTCTTTAAATTGTTGACATTTCTATGTTTCACTTTTGCATCTTATAGTCTCCCTTTTTTTAATTAGTAATAATGATTTGTATTAATATAGAAATAAAGATTTACATGCAAATTACAAATCCACTATATTGGAAAGTTCTAATCTACTTATTTGCTTGCCTACCACCCTTCATTCCAACACACTACCAAAGAAACACCTCAACTAGACCCAGATTATCCACCTCATTACATGACCTTTACAAATATTAAAAAAGCTAGATTACCAAAATTGGGCCATTCGACTGAGTAACACATCCCATCCCTACCCATAGACACATAGACTTTTATTTGAACTACCGATGCATTTCCTTCTTTGACAGATTAGGGATAGCCATCCCTTCTCATGTGTTCAACTTGCTAGTCCCCCTTAATGGTATTGCTCATGGGTCGCAGAGCCTATGGGCACCGATGAGGTTCTCTTGATCAGAGTTGACTTCATCCTGTGATGATTTTGCTCATTTGTTCTCCCTTCTCACAATGACTGTGAGCCCTACCCTCCTTTTTCCCTTTGGATGACTTGCCTTGCTGGAGGTTCTTCTGGCTATTTCTTTCCATCTGCAATGAGTTTCAAATTTCCACTTTCATCTCTTCCCACTTGAGAAACCATTTCAACATATAATCATCCTTGTCTACTTTTCCAATCCATGATATGAATGGAATGAGCCCATATGCAATGGCATCCCCCTTATTTTGGAAATGCTCCAAAATATCTATTCCATAGCCCGGGATGGCTCCTTCCAAAATAGAGTCAAGTCCCACTAACAACTCCTCATCAAAAAGGGATCTGGCAATCCAATTTACCACTTCCATTTCTTCCCCCAATTCTAGACCCCACACTGACTCGCCAGTCCTTTGAATCCTTTCTACTACTTGGTCTTCGTCGTAACTGTGAAATTAGCCTCCATTAATTTTTCCCAATTATTTGTCCTCTCCACTTCTCATATTTTCGCCTATCTAATTGACAAGTAATCCAATTTGCCCCACCTTTAAGCTGCCTATGAATCATAAATAGAATCTAACCTATTCCAATCCCTACTAACTAATAATAAAGCTGTCACTTCCTGATAGTAGTTCAACTTTCTCTGTAGTTCACCCCATAATCTTTCTATCCATTCTACTTGATAATAAAAATGATTTGGATATTTGTCAAATATGACACTTTCCAAGCCTCCAAAAAGATTTATTATGCACTCAAGAAATCTTTCGATAATCCTTAGGCTTTATCAACTGATTCACTCTTCCCAAACTACTCCTTTGACAATAAGGCAACCTTAACTTGATATTCCACAATATAAGATTTTAATGTCAACATCCTTTATTTGATTTGCCATCATTTGTTTATCTAATCATTCAAATTTTAAAACCCCAACCAAGTCAGACTACTATCTAACGGTTACATTTAAATTTTAGATGAATATAAAGGTTGCAAATCCCTTTTCATTAAGTCCAACTCCCTCAAGTCCTCCTATTGAACTTCATCAATTTCTTCAAAACCTATTGCCCATTTAGATAGCACATCTGCCTTTGTATTCCTTGTTATCCTTATATGGCTTACCTTGAAGTCTTGGCATTTCTCCAAAAAATATATTATTTCATTAATTTCTTCAAAATCTACTGCCCATTTAGATAGAATATGTGCCTCTATATTCCCTGTTCTGCTAATATGGCTTACCTTGAAGTCTTGGCACTTCTCCAAAAAAGTTCTTCATAAATAAAATTATGCAAATGCCAATTTTATCCCATTTTTGATTGTGTTTACAATGGCTTCTGAATCCCCCTCGACATGCACCAAATTTTCCTATAGATGAGCACCCATTGTAACAACAAGAAGGGCCGCATGGGCTTCAGCCTCATTATTTGTTCCCTCTTCTAACTTTCTTGCTGCAAAAGACAAAACATTCCCCTTCCAATCCCTAACAATAACACCGATGCCAAATGGGCTTGGTTTGCCTCTAGAGGCACCATCAAACTTTATTTTTACCCATCTCTTGTTTGGACAAGACCATTTGACAACCTCCTTGGACCTTTCCCCCGCCTTATCAAGAGTTGCATCCATCACCTTTTTTATTCTTACACTAGGTCATTCATTTTGGATTTTAAAGTCCTAGGTATATAAAATCTCCTAAGAGTTCTAATAAGAGGCCACATTCAGAACCTCCACTATTGCTCTGTTTCTCCTCTATTTAATTCACCCAATGGATTCATCTTTTTTTCTGAAAAATCCTTCTATTCCTTTATTTCCAAATTTCCCAAACCACTAATGAAGGACTTATTGTCCATACTTTAGATAATGCTGACTTCTCCTTCTTTCTCGGCCAGCTCAAAAATAAATCTTTAAGGTGATGGGAGAAAGGGCCATACCAATTAAGTTTGGCCCTGACCATTTCCTAGCATCCTTTTACAAATGTACATTGCAGAAGTAAATGATCAACATCCTCACAGGCCTGCCCGCACATAACACATCTTGTTGGGCCTATAAAGACAAATTTCTTCCTCCTATCCCCGTTAGTATCCTTCCTCATATAGTTAACCATGCAAACAAATTTGCCTTTGGAAGGAGATCCTTACTCCAATATAGCTTTACAGGCCAATCATTTAATTCATTCCTACCATCGAAAAGATTGTAATCTAACCTAACCAAACTGATGCCACTCTTCGCTGCACACCAAATATTCTTATCTCTGTAGTTGATTCTCACAAAATCCCTTTCCATTGACAATCATTTAGTTTCTCCAAGTGCTCAGGGCTTAATCCCAAAAAAGAAGTGTCTTTCCATTTCAAAATGGAGCCCATTCTAGTGTTATATTCCTCTACATAATCTACAACTGATTCCCTCCATTTGCTCTTGCATACTTTCATTACATAGAGGGTAATTTCGTAATAAATAAATTAAGTAGTTATTAGGAGAAGTCTTGTACCAAATGTCGTGTCAGTTGGTATTAGTAACCAATCCACACACTGTATGTAGTACTCAGTTGGCATAGGATGGGTATGGTAATATTGATGAACATCAATACTGGTATGTAACACAATTGGTACAATCAATAAAGATATATTTTTCCATTTGTGCCTTGTTCCATTTATGGGAATGAATGTGATGATGGTACTGTAGATTATATATTAGTATATTGTTTGGCAATATTCTCTGCCCTATTGACATCAACACATTATTACCTTGAAAGTTTCATCATTTCTTAGACTAGAGTGTCCATTCCATGAGTTCTCACAAAACTTCACTTGTTCACCTGCCCCTACCTTCCAACAGAGATGATTAGTAATTAAACTTTTGTAGTTCAGGATGAAATTCCAAATTTCCGATCCTTTGGGAGGGTTTTGTATATTCAGGATCTGATTATTCTCCATGGAGTCTAGATATTTTGCTTTGAGGATTTGCACCCACAACAAATTGGGGTTGGTAAAGATGCCCCATGCCAATTTTGCTCCTAGGGCCATGTTCCTCTTGTGCCAATTGCTTACCCCTGCCCTACCGTCACTTTTAGGTTGGCATATGTTATCCTAAGCCAAAAGTGGGAGTATCGCCTCATCCCTTGATCCATTCCAAAAGAATTTCCTCAATCTTCCTTAAATGAATCTTATGGTTTTCTTAGGAATCTTCAAACTATTAGAGTAATAAAGTATTTTCTTATTAATTAAATCATATTGATTTAATTATTAAGTCACTTATTATCTCTAGTTTACTTAAGCTAAACTTTGGGCATATAATAATTAATACTTTTATTAATTATCATGCAACCTAGGTTAGTTATCTGTTAGGGTTTTGATCTCCTTTTATAAGGATTGATCTCTTTGTAGTATTCATTCGCTTTTGATAATAGCAATCTTTTTTTGCTTATCAAGAATGTCTCATCAATGGATCCGGGAATTCTAGCCTCCAGAGCTTTTTCTTCTCTCTTTCTGTGATAGGTGTTTGCATGCAGGTGATTCTTGGGAGCTGTGAGGTTGATCTTTCATCAACTTCAACACAAACATCTCGTAGAGTAGACCAGAATAGCAAAAAAATTACTGATTTCAACATTTGAATTCTTCTTGCCAAAGTAAGCCATCTGCTTTTCCAACCATCTAGCCTCCTTACACAACTATCAATTAGATCCTTCCATAAACCATGCCTATGTGCTCCTTCAAAAAGAGGGACCCCTAAGTAATGGCCAGACAATTTCCCTGCTTTCATTACAAGAATTCTACTTATCTCCCTTTGCTTATCTGCCGTTGTATTGCAAAATATATCTCTGATTTTTTTCCATTTTATACATTGACCAGTTACTTTCCCACAGTTATCTAGAGTTTTTTTTTCATACTCAGAGCTTCTCTAGTAGAAGCTTCATCCATTAGGTAAGTATCATCTACAAATTGTAGACGAGAAAGGGTGTCCACACCCTTTGCCACGTTTATCCCTTTCCATTGATCATCCTCTCTCCTTATCTTTATAAGGCGGCCTAGGATATGTGCCAAAATTCTGAATAAATAAGGGAAAATAGGGTCACCTTGCCTAATATGTTTTAGTTGTTTCAAAAAAACCTTGAGGGTTGCTATTGACTAGGATTGAGAATCTTGGGGTATTAATGCAGCTCGACTCTCAATTGGTCCACTCACAAAAACCAAAATTTTCAAGGATCTTGAGTAAGAATTCCCTATTAACATGATCATAAGCTTTTCTAATATCTAATTTAATCATCATCCTTTCCAATCTAGAGAGCCTTATTGAGTGCACAGGCTCATGAGCCACTATAATTACTTAATAAATCGATCTGTTAGGGGCAAAACCACTGTGTTCCAAAGAGATAACAGAATAATAATTGGTTTTAACCTGTTGGCTATTACCTTTGTTTTTACCTTGGAAATAGTATTGGATAGAGCAACAGGTTTGAAGTCGTCAAAAGTTGCTCTTTCAGTCCTTTTGGGCACCAAGTTAATAAAGGTGTTGTTGAAATCTTTTAGGATGAAATCCCCCAATTTTGATTCCTCCGCCACTTCTCGAATGTCTTTTGCTAAGATGTCCGAAGCTTTTTGAAAAAATAGGGCAGGGAAACCATCCTGACCCTAGGCCTTTTCTCCATTCATGTAAAAAAAGGCACCCATAACTTCCTCTAAAAAAATGGGTTTGATAAGGGATTGATTCTGAGCATCTGAGATGGAGTTGGAAATAAATTCTAGAAGCCTTTCATCGGAAGAGACCTTTATGCAGTCCTCGTTGAAAATCTCCTTGAAATATCTTACTGCTTCCTTCCATATTGCTGCTTGATCCTGTAACAAATTTTCTGCCTTATCCTTAATTGAAAAAATCTTATTGCACGAGTGCCTTATCTTCATAGACTTATGAAAAAACCTGGTATTCCTAGCACCCTCCTCCAACCAGACCTCCCTAGATTTTTTGCCTCTAGAAGGTCTCTTCCTGGGAGAGATTTTCTGCATTTTGTTTTGATAGAAACTTTTCCAATTCAAAGTACTGTTCAGTTATGCCCTGTTTCAAAATTCTAGAATTCAAAGCTTCCAGTTGGGATTCAATCTTGAACTTTTTAGTAAAAATGTTCTTGTAAATTTCCCCATTCCATACATTTAACTTGTCGTTCCAGAATTGGAGTTTTTGGAAAAAAAACAAATGGTTTGTTCCCTTTTCTCAATGGGGTGGAACTCCACCAATTTCTTATTAAATCCATGAAATTTGTTTCTCTGAACCATGGCTTCAAATATGAAAGGGGACCTATTTGGGGTGGAATCCTCCTAAATTCTGAGACAGATGGGGAAGTGATCTGAACCTGAAATTGGAAGGATCTTAGAGCAAAATGCCCATTCCTTTAGTTCTCAATCACCAAATAATAAGAACCTATCTAACTATTAGCTATGTTCAAGAAACATCTCCTATTTGTCCATGTGAAATGCCCATTGTTGAGTTCCACATTTACAAGAACATTTTGTATTATGAAATCATTAAAATCTTCCTGACTCCTTCTTGCCTAGCCTTTTCCACGTTTCTTCTCACTAGGGCTCGTAATAACATTAAAGTCCCCTCGCAATAAGAAAAGAGCATCCTTCCTTTGCTCCAAAATGGAAGAAATTTCTTGCCATAGCATTCTTTTCCTATTTACATTATTTGGTCCATAAATGGTAAACATAAAAAAGGTAGGGAGAAGTTGTTTTGATTTTACATCCACACATTGCCGATTTGTTGTCTGCATGATTAGAGAGACCTCCACCACATCCTCCTCCCACATGATTCTGATTCCTCCAAAAGCGCCATCTGAATGGTTGCACAAAAGCTGCGGTTCACTTGAGTAGTTAAAGAATTAATGTCCTCCTTTATCTTCATTTCCTATAGTAGAACAATGTCTAGTCTTGCCTGATCGAGACATCTCTTGGTCAGGTGAATCTTGTTAGGGCATTGCAGCCCTTGACATTCCACAAAAAGGCCCTCATTGTTGCCGGGAAAAGATATAGCCTTTTCTTGATCTCAGTGATTTTGTTTGGTCTACTGCTCTAATTTTATCCTATTGGTCTTTTGACCCCTCGTTTTCTTTTCCCCAATCTTTGTCTTATTGATCATTGACAAAGTTTGAAGAATCTGCCCTTGTCCTAGAATTCATGGGGACTCTGATAATCATAACTCCTCATCCTCCATGTCGTCCTCCAAGTTATAGGGATCACCAACACTATCTATTACCTCCTCCCATGTATCCGTTTTTGAAAACCTCACCTAATTCTTCTGCCATTTTCCTTATAGGAGATGAGAGATGAACATCCCTACATCACAAGGGATCCCTGTTGTAGATGTTGCTATCACATGCTCCTCTTTGAATCTGTTCCTTCTCCTGTGGAAAAATCATTGGTTCAATAACCGGTTTTGAGTCTGGTACCAAGCACAAAGTCACATTTTTTGAGAATCACAGACTAGAGCTTCCTTCCCTTTCTCCAACTCATTCCTAATAATCTTGGTTTCTTGAGGGGTTTGCTTTGGATTCTCCTCGGTTGGATCTATGGTTTGATTTGCTTGGTTCACTATTATCCTAGTTTTATCATTTTCACCTTCAAAGGGAGTCTCTTTAACACAAGTGATTGAGCAATAATCGCTCTCAACCCCTGAAATTTTCATCCATTTCTGATCAAACAACATATTGTTGACATCCTTAGATTGGCTTTCTGGTCCCACTGAATATAATCTTTCCTCTACAAGACGAAAGCACCACAACCTTTCATCCTTTTGCATGCCATTTAAAAAAAAAGTTGCTTTTTTTTTCCTTTCATGAGCTGGATAATCTTTCATTTAAAGGTTTAATTCCAAGCTCTTTCCTTTACCTATGGATCTATTATCTTTCTAGTTTTCTCTCGAATTTTCACCTTCTACTACTAAATGGTTGCCTCTATTCCCCTTTTTTTGAACTTAAGAAAACATGCGTAGGCTTTACATAACATTCCTGCCACCACACTTGGATTCTTAGGCATTATAGAGAAATCCACAAGGTCAAGTGCTTCCTCTATCTTCATAACTTTGTCTAAGGCTTCACCTATTAGTTTTAGGGTTTCCTCTCCCCAATAATACTAATGTTTTCATGCCACTATTGACTTCCTATGTGTATGTAGAGTTTTATTTGTCTGACCCAATTGTGTAATTGAGGTCACATGAGGGTTTGCTTTTGTTCGTCAATATTTTATGGTTGGATTCTGTTTAACTGTTGAATTGGTGATGAGTACGGCTCTTTTGATCTACTATATTATTTGGTGGAACTTTAGTGTATTTGATGGTGTTCTTGTGGCCTAGTTGTGTAATGAAACGTTTAAAGAGGTCTTATGTGTGTAATTTGGAAGAATGGATCCAAAAGAGGACATATGCACGAGTTATGTTATGAAATTATGTTTTGGAGCCTAGAGAGGTTCCTATGAGATCCTCACCCTGATATGCATATGGTTTTAGTTTTGATGTTCATATAGAGATTAGACAATGTGGATCCAGTTGTGATTTTGAGATTTCCTTCACTGTGCTCCAAATCCTATTTCGTGTTTCTTTATGTTGAACTATTGAGGATTTTTTATTTGATTAATTGTGCTCTTTTAGTTTTGGATTGGAGCATAGGGGAGGGTTTTCTATGAGCATTGTTGGGAGAGTGGCTCACAAGGGGTGTTGGGGCCCTACATGGTTAGTCCAAGGTAGCCCGTTTTGGAGTTGTAATCAAGTGAAAACATAATTAAAATGAATTGGATTGGGTTACACGTTAATCAAGATACTTGACCCATGGCCTTGATTGCTTATAAAAACCAAGGATGGGTTGAATAAGGCTTGATTGTCTGCAAATCAACATCCTTGTCCTCATGAAAGGTTGTTGGTTCCACATTGTTGTCCTTCATTTTGTCACCACAAAATGTAGGCAACACTACAAAACTTTTTCAACTTAGTTTCGTTTTTCTCTGAGTTGATTCATTATTTAATTGGTCGACATTTATCAATCAATTGATCCCAATTGATATGATGATGCTTTTTATTGAAGGCTTTTGTCAAGTCCTTTTAGTTTTTCTATTTGGTGAGCCTATGCTTGATTTTTGAAGCCTTCAACGTCCTTTTTCACCTTTTCAAGTGTGTTTTAATGCTTTTGGTCTTTTAGTTTTGTTCAAATCCTTGCTTTCAGTTTTCCCTTTGATTTGGTATATCTTAGGGCTCAATCGGGCTTGGTAGTCAAAATATATGCCCATTTAAGTGCCCAAAAAGTGTTACCTCAAGATTCTATTGCATATTTTAAAATATCTATATTTTAATGTTTGTTAAAGTTAGTAGCTGTGATAGAGATCTGTATCTCTCGAAATTTGGACGTTATTACTGGTATTGTCATCTTCAGCTGAAAAGGACACTAAAGTTTAATTTGTAATATTAAATATAAATGACATGTGTCATTCACATGCATTGAGGCATGAATATTCGAAGGGTCATACTTAATTATTGGAGTTATGAGATTCTCAAGAGACCTTCGGTTACAATGTGAAGAGTCTCTCCTATTGTTATATACTTGCATCAAGCAAAGGATATTGTACCCTTGAACATTTCATTATTAATAAAGATATATTTGTGTTGTGTGGCTAAGTTTTTCCCTTCGGATTGGGTTACATATTAATCAAGATACTTGACCCATGGCCTTGATTGCTTATAAAAACCAAGGATGCGTTGAATAAGGCTTGACTGTCTGTGTAGAGTCAATCTGGCAAATCAACATCCTTGTCCTCATGAAAGGTTGTCGGTTCCACATTGTTGTCCTTCATTTTGTCACCACAAAATGTAGGCAACACTACAAAACTTTTTCAACTTAGTTTCGTTTTTCTTTGAGTTGATTCATTATTTAATTGGTCGACAGTTATCAATCAGTTGATCCCAATTGATATGATGATTCTTTTTATTGAAGGCTTTCATCAAGTCCTTTTAGTTTTTCCATTTGGTGAGCCTATGCTTGATTTTTGAAGCCTTCAATGTCCTTTTTCGCCTTTTCAAGTGTGTTTTAATGCTTTTGGTCTTTTAGTTTTGTTTAAATCTTTGCTTTCGGTTTTCCCTTTGATTCGGTATATCTTAGGGCTCAATTGGGCTTGGCAGTCAAAATATATGCCCATTTAAGTGCCCAAAAAGTGTTACCTCAATCTATTGCATATTTTAAAATATATATATTTTAATGTTTGTTAAAGTTTGTAGCTATGATAGAGATTTGTATCTCTCGAAATCTGGACGTTATTACTGGTATTGTCATCTTCAGCTGAAAAGGACACTTAAGTTTAATTTGTAATATTAAATATAAATGACATGTGTCATTTACATGCATTGAGGCATGAATATTCAAAGGGTCATAATTAATTATAGGAGTTATGAGATTCTCAAGAGACCTTCGGTTACAATGTGAAGAGTCTCTCCTATTGTTATATATTCGCATCAAGCAAAGGATATTGTACCCTTGAACATTTCATTATCAATAAAGATATATTTGTGTTGTGTGGCTGAGTTTTTCCCTTCATTCTTGAAGGTTTTTCCCAGGATAATTCTGGTGTTTATTGGTTTAGTTTTGGCTCCTTCTTACTGCTGCTTATCACCATTGATTTTTAGGCTCTAGATTTAACATGGTATCAAAGCCACGATTGATACAACTTTCAAAAGAACGTTACATTTGCAATTTTAGAAGTTTTTTATTTACTTATGATGATTGGGTATATTTTCTTCTTTGCATTTGATCGTCAGTTGCTTCTCTTGTATAGCATGTTTGTTCTCTATTTTGATTTGCTTGAAGTTGATCTCTTTTTGGATGGTCTTCTCTTTTGAGCTGCTTTCTTCATTATCAAAGTATCTATTGAGTCTATGCTTTTGCTCGTGTTTATGAGCATTTTGGTTTTCTTTCATTTTCTGTCCATGTTGTGTGTGTTTAGGCATGTGTTAGTGGCTTTTTTGTTTCCGTATCCTTTGTATCGTGGTGTGCGTTAAAGCATGCATTGGTTACTGTCTTTTGTGTTTTCATGTCCTTGGTTTCGTTTCCTTCTTGTCATATTAACCAAGGGTGATCATTGAAGAATCTCTCTTGTAACATAAACTTTTTCTAGTATGCAATATGAATTCAAGGTCCTCCATGTCTTCTTTTTGTTGGGTTGTTTCAAGAAAAGTTTTTCTATATTTGGTTTATTTGTTTCCATGCTCATATGGTCAATAACATGCCATTGCATGAGAGGTGTATCAGTTGTGAATTTTTATGTGAAGACTGCAAGGTAAGCCATTATTTCAGATAACAATTGATGAGGAGCAATTGATCATAATAGCGTTCACATATGATGTCATGCCATTACTATGGTTCAAATACGTTTTCTTTACCCCTCCAAGAATTCCATGATAAGTTACTTTTAACATGTAAATTATTTCTATATTTTGTGAAGTCTTGGTTAGTTGAAGCGTTGGGAGTTTCTAAGATGTGATGTTACCGTAGCATTTTCTAAGTATATTGCTCTCTAAGTATGTTTGATATGGGAGGCAAACCTTCATTCACTGTATTCTAAGGTTGTATATCAATGTCATATGGTGTCTCAATATCAATAGAGGCTGAAGGAAGATGCATCAAAGATGAGTTGGGTATATCGTAGGATATTGAATTTGCTATTTGATCTTGTCTCCTCCACTAATTTATTGCCACAAGGTGGTTTTATCCCCGTTCCAATAAATCTTCACAAATTTGGGCTCAACTGATTTTTGTAGGCTTTGGTCATCGATTCTTATGCAAAACGCCAAGTTATTATAATTTAGGGGTGATTAAAGAAAATTGCAAACATTTTTTCAAATGCCAAAGTCTGAAAAGGAGATTTCAGTATATCACTCGTTTTGGGCTTCATTCGTGCATTTAGCCTTATGTCAAGCTGTTTATGTCTAGATACTTCCTTGCCTTCCAGCTACCACTCTCATTTTGGCTCTATATAATTTGATAACTGCATGTGATCCTTGATGGTGTCAGCTTATTGTTTTGAGAATTATCTGTTAGAAGAAAAGCCTGGAGGTAGAGTTACATTTGTTGTGTAATGCGTTGAATGTGAACAGTTGATACCCTAGAAAATCACAGATAGTGTATGGTCTTTGCGAAACGAGTTTGGAGGTGGACAAACACACGCTATAATACTTTTCTGTCCTTTTGGAAAAAGGAGTTGCATTAGGCATTCTAGGCATTGCGATCAGGTTATAGAATGCAGATGCCATACTCTGCAAATATCATTCACCCAATGCTTCAATCACAATAACTACAAGCACTTTGTGCAAAGGGGTTTCCTTCTATCCTGAGGTTGGAGTGCTGTGTATTGAGGCAATTGAAAGAATAGGAGATTGCTGTTGCTGCAAACCATTATCAGATTTCCTGCATTTTATGACTGTAATCAACTGATCGGCTAATACAAGATGAGAACACTCCTTAGGACTGATTTAATATTCAGCTTCATAATGGAAGGAGCAAATGGGCCTGATACAGATTCGCTTACACTTGGTAACCAGTTTGCACAATTTGGGGCAGGATTTTTTTTGGGGGAGTAGAACTCACATCCACGGAGTCACCATCACAGAGGTTGGATATTCTCAGGGACTCTCCACAACCCTACTTATGAATCTTTGTGCAGTGGCAAAACTAAGCATTCTGAAACTGTGAGAGTTCAGTACTCTCTCAAGTGTCAACTTTGCTGGGAGTTTTTGAAGTTGCTGGATGACAGGCAACTGCAACATTATGATGATTTTATACAATCAGACAATCAGAGATAAATCTTTTATTTTCTTCAATTCTTATTATATAACTGGAAATAGCTATTGAGGCATCATTCTAAACCTCTTTGTGTATGTGTGTTTTTTGAGATTAGACCACAAAGAGATGAGTATTTATGGTTATATTACTTGAAAAGAGATTATGTTTAGCATTGATAGTTGATTTTAATAATCTCTCTTGGTTGTAGGATGCAATAAGATAAGGATTATAGCTCCAGAGGGAGACGTTGAGCTTTAGAGGGAGATTTTAGCTTCAAAGGGAGGCTTCATAATTAAGAGGGAGTACTTATGGAATCCCCATAACTCTCATAGATGCTTGTGGTATTTATAAAATTTGAGACTTAAATGGAATCAAGTCTTAGTTTGTTATTGCCTATTTTATTCTTGTATGAATAAATGAGATTGTAAAATCAGCTATGATAACTCTTTCACTATGCGATAGTGAACATCATGTTGAGAAAGTCTATGATGTCATTGCGTTGAGAGATTTTGTGATGGGAGTTGGATGTCATGTTGAGAGATTCCATGACAATTCATGTTGAGAGAGTCCGTGAATAAAGGCTTAGCTGTGAGTCTTACAAATCTTTTCATGTTGAGTGATTCCATGGATATGAGTAATTGTTATAGGTTTTCATGTTGAGTGATTCCATGAATATGACTCATTGTTACAGGTTTTCATGCTGAGTAACTCCATGAATCATGTTTTGAATTCGCATGACCAGAATTTATTATTGACATTTTTTGGTTGCGGCTTTGTGTGACTATTCAGCTAAAGATCTCTCTCTTGTTAAGAGTGAGTGTTAAAGTTTGTAGCTGCAATAGAGATCTTTATCTCTTAAAATCTGGACGTTATTACCGTTATTGTCATCTTCAGCTAAAAATAACACTTAAGTTTAATTTGTAATATTAAATATAAATGACATGTGTCATTCACATGCATTGAGGCATAAATATTCAAAGAGTCATAATTAATTATAGGAGTTATGAGAATCTCAAGAGACCTTCGGTTACAATGTGAAGAGTCTCTGCTATTGTTATATATTCACATCAAGCAAAGGATATTGTACACTTGAACATTTCTTTATCAATAAAAATATATTTGTGTTGTGTGGTTGGGTTTTTCCCTTCATTCTCAAAGGGTTTTCCTAGGATAATTCTGGGGTTTATTGGGTCAGTTTTGGCTCCTTCTTACTGTTGCTTATGACCATTGATTTCTGGGCTCTAGATTTAACAATGTTGACATTCACTTTTTGAAAAATATAACATTTATTTTATGTTATGTTTTAAAGTTACTTTATCACTTAAATTTATCACTTAAGTGACTATAGAGTGCCTAATGTTATATTTTCATGTTGAGTTGCTTTTTACATTTTCACTTAAGTGACTTTATTAATTTTATAGTTTGATTTAAATTTTTGAGTTACTTTATGTTCTAATATTAAACATCTAAGTAAATATTACTTTTTGAATGATATTTGCACATAGTAAGTAAACTATATAGTGTAAATGCTATTTTGATCCAATTAAGTGATATTTCCTCAAAAATCAATTAAACATGTGCTTAATTGATCATTTAAGTTATGTAAAGACAACTTTTAACCCATTTATGTGAAATATATAATGGATCTCCAAGAGTGTGTTTTGCACTCGAAATGCGTGCAATGGACTTCCTATTGTCCATTTTGCATAAAAACCTTCTTAACATGTAATCCACTTTACATGTAATTGCATCTTGAGTGCACATTTTGGCTTTCCAAAGTCAAAACTGTCAAAAACATATTACATATTGCATATTCTCAAAATATGTAATGCCTTTCCAAGAGTCTGTTAATGAATGATTTACCTTCACATGTAAGTTTTAAAATATACAAATAGCCTTGGAGAGTGTGTTTTTGCACTACTTGCATCATTTTGACAAATATAAAAACATGTAAAGGCACTCCTAGAGTGCGTTTTGCATCTCAACTCCAAAAACAAGTTTTCAAAATATGTAATGAGGCTTAGAGAGTGCATTTGGCCTCTTACATGCATATTTAAAATATGCAAAGGCACTCCAAGAGTGCGTTTTGCATAAATATCAACATACATGCATTTTAAAAACATGTAAAGGTCTTCCTAGAATGCTTTTAGGCATTCCATCACTGAATATGCACTTGGAGTCCACGTTTTCCCTCCAAGGCCAAAAACGTCCATGTTCTTGACCTCCAAGGGCACGTTTTTGATGATAATGCCCATATTTGTTTGTTCTGAGGCATGAAATCTATCTTGTAAGGGGTGTTTTTTTTAGAATATGTATCCACTGATATAATTGAGAGGGGGGGTGAATCAGTCATACAACTATTATTACAATTATCAACCTTAAACAAACTTAACCATATGAGTAATATAAATTGAAACCACAACAAGATACTCATACACAATAACATCAGATATGTTAACTAGGGGAACCCTTGATCAGAGGGAAAACCCTGGTGGGGATGGTACCCATAAGATGATGTACTAATATAAATATTCCTTGTTAGAGGATAGACCCTGTTAGGAGTCTATGAATACATTCAATACATATGAGTCCCTGTTAGGAGACTTTGAATCCCTGTTAGGAGGTTCCGACCCTGTTAGGAGTTGTGTCAACCCTGTTAGGAGTTGTGGAAGACAGTTGGACCCACTGCCTGAATAACTTCAAGGACAAGACCAATGAACCCACTGTCCAAATGATCTCTGTATTATTTCTTGCAGAATAATAGAATTGTACTATATTGTTCCTTCCTCTTTCTTTGTCCTGTCAACCAGACTTCTGCTCCTGATCTTGTAACCAGATTACAAATCTCGCATCCAATAATCCCTTGGATCGCTTACACACATTCAGTGAACACTCTACTTCTTTTCGCAATTCGCACATCTTGCAACAAATGGATACATTTTACAATCAAGGAAACCATCTTTCATTTATACCATATCTTCATAATAATTCCTTGAGTCAGCCTTGAGGCTTTACCAACTAATTATAATAAGATAATTAATTAACTACAATTACAATAGCACTGTCGGCTCACAGTCTATACAAAACTTCACATGTGCAATACTATGGCTTGTGCACTCACTGACGTCATCAGCTGACTGTCCTTTGTCACTGCCTGACTACGCATCTTTTTACTGCATCTCAAATGTAATCTAGCAAACAAACATTAGGAATTGCTTTCCCAATACCCTGTCTCTGAACTGCTCTCTGTAAATCAGGTACAACATCCGTATGTCTTCGACTCAGACTTTGCGCACTTGACGACTTCAATAGGACATTGTGTCAGACATGTCCGTAACTGCACATCACCAGACAATCAAACCATTGTTTGTACTATCAAGATCTCTGTCTGTTACTCAGCCAGTCTTTATAGAAACAATGCTATGTTGACATCAATGACAAACACAGTCATAAATGCAACAGGTCAATACTCTTCAATGCTTAGAATACTCCCTCAATGTAGTATCATTAGCATTCATGCTAAAAGTTTTTGCATTTCCTTGCATATTCATGCATTTGGTGTCCACATTTTTGCATCATGTTGACAAAAATGATCCATTTCTTGGCCCTTGAGGATCACATTTTGCCCAAAAATGCCCAAATTTGGAGTTTGAAGATCATGTTTTGGGCCAAAGGGGAGGTGTTTTGGCATTTTAATGCATGATGTTGCCATTGGAGATCACGTTTTTGCATTCCCATGCAAAAAAAATTTCATGTTATTACATCTTGAGACCATTTTTTTGGTAAAAACGGGTTCTACTTAGAGTTTTTGGTAAAATTGGTTTTTGTATTGGAGTTTAAAGACCACATTTTTGGCATGTCCATTCCAAAACATTCATTCAATGCTCATTAATATCCATCACTTGCAAGATTGAAAGAGTCCAGTTGTTTGTGGATTCGAATTTGGAGGACTTTTCTTCAAACATATTAATCCTCCACATTTGGCTCTTTGATCTCCAAATAAGTAGACATTTTCAACTTTGCTCATCAATTCATGCTTATCTTGCTATTTTGCTGCATATTATGGCTTGTTATTGCACACTTGTCCAAATATATGCCATGTAAAGTGCAAATTCTCTTTAAAGAAGATGAAAACATTCATTTTCAAGTGCTTGAAATTTCCCCAAATTCCAATTTTGAATTTGCATAGGAAAGTAGCTTGGTATTTGCCACGTTTGAGTCAAAAACCAAAGGTATGTTTTTTGTTTTGTGCGTGGTATTTTTTGTTGCTTGTTTTTGTTTTGTTTTCCGAAAGGCTTAAGATTCTTTCCCAAGAATCCACAATTGTTGTTCACCATTTTACTTTCCAACTTTACATGCAGCATCACACCATTTCACCAACACATGTCAAAGCACATTGCATCCATTCCTTTCATATGCAATGACATTCTAAGAGCAATTACATGTAATTCCATCCTCCCTCTGCATTTACATATAATCTCACTCTCCATCCAAAATTACACGTAATTCCATCCTTCATATGCATTTACATGTAATCTCATCCTTCAAACCTAATTGCATGATTACATCAAGTCATGATTACATGTAAATCACTTTATATTTAATTACATCTAGAGAAACCCGTTTTGGTAGAAGGTCACTCATTAAATACCAAAATCAGTTTTTTTATTTGCATGTGTTCCCATGTACTTAGCTTGCATTCCAAAGAGCATTTACATGAAAACACATTCACCCATACATGCTATCCAACTTCCTAAGTCTCATTTTAGCCCTCCGCACATACTACCATATCACATCCAATTCATTGCATACATTCCATGAGTATCTAATCCATACTTTGAATTCATTTTTTCTCAAGATCCATCTCTGCCATTATCCTCATGGAGTCAATATGCATATCTTCTCATGATGTGTTCACACTTTGCACAAGACATGTCCCCATCTTCGAAGTCAAAAGGAGAGATGAAGTATCAATATGACAAGGAGTTGACACATGCAACTTCATCTCAGGTTTCTTCTACCTTAGATAATGTTTTTGATAAAGAGATTGGACATGTGGACATGGCTGAATTCCTACAAAGGGTCGAAAGTCCTTTAAGAAGAGAGATGAAGCGCATAAAGAGAATTAACATTCATCTTGTATCTACTTTTCCTATGGCTGCCCTAGAACCTAAGTTCGTCTTAGGATGCGCTCGCCACTTCAGTCCTTAATCCAAAACAATAGAAAATGTAGATAAAAAAGTTATCATCAGTCTAGATTTGGAAGTGATTCAAATGATTTTCAAGGTTCCTCAAAGTGCAAAATGTGTAGACTTATCAAAGGATACAACTTTCTACTTGTGGAACTAGAAAAAGCTATAGTATCAAAAGCATATGAATGCATCTTACTTGATTGTTAGGAGAAACAACTTTTCTAGATGGCCAAAGACTTTACACAGATCTGAGTTTAAGCTAGAATGTAAAGACTTGATTACCCTTCTCAGCAGGGTGTGTGGTGTTAAGGAATCTGGCAAATTTGAACCATGGATATTCAAATTCATTTTCCAAATCTATGATAATAAAGAACCCATCTTCTAGGGAGAGCTCGTTAGTACAACTTTGTGTGAATAGTTGCTTAACATGGAAACTTCAACACCATTCTATATGAATTCATACCTAGTTTACATAGCTGCAACTATCTTTTTTAGGCTTATCCACCAAGGGAGATCGTGCTCTAGTTTCCATTTGGAATCACTATAAACAAATCACATTGACACAGAGTTAGATTGCAATAGTTATGGACCAGTTAGAAGGACATCTAAGATGGAGATTATAAGTTAGGATGGTGCATCTTCTTCAACACCTGAGAAATCTCTCAAGATTAAGCTCAAAGGTGGAAAAGGGTCGAAGTCATCTTAGGAGTCCTCTCAAGCACAAATTCAGGAAGAAGAAGCTGAAGAAGAAATTGCACCTGAAGAAGAATCTGATGAAGAGAAATAATGATAATATATCCTAATGAGGCTACCCAATGCTCAAAAACCTACTACTTAGGAGGAACCCCTCTTGGATAATGTAGACAACAATGTGGATTCATTCTCCATTGTCTTTACATCTATTGTAGAGTTGAACATGTTAGCTTTCCCTATCTCTTCTGTAACTCCTCCCATTCTCACGATAGATTAGTGTGAAAACTTGGGAGATGTTTTTGAGCATTTCCCAACCCTCATAGAAGGACAAGTTTCCCAACTTGACACTTTAGTGACTGGTTTTTATATGTTCATGATGGAATCATCTCAACAAGTACTTATTGATTTAGCTGTACAGACTGAGGCATGCACAATTATAATTGAAATACAATCAGGATCAATGTCTACTATAGTCATTGTTCCTGTTTCAGCTGATGAGGGTTTCAGTTTGCCTGCATGGTTGGGAAAGAATACTATCAAGAGGAGGAAAGTAGTGCTGCCTCCAGACAATTTGCCTGTCAGGAAGACTGAATCCAAATTTTTGAAAGATAAGATTGTTTAAGAATAGTGGTTGGGTCTGAGAAAACCAAAAATGCTGAAGTTGCTTGGTTGTTAGTGGATAAACCAGCCGAGGAACTAAATTGTTCAAATTATAAGATCACTAGGATTGATCTTGGTAAACAAACACGGCTGGGATGTTTGCAAGATGCTCAAGATGGGCTTGCTAATGTGTCTAGAAGCAATCATGAGCTTTGGGAAAAGAAAAATCAGCTTAAGGAAGAAGTCACTTGTCTAAATGAGGTTATCTGACAACAATCATCACAACCTATGCCTACCACTTCTCACACAGCTAAGGAGAAAAATTGATTGAAGTAGCCAAAACTTGGTTTGGAGAAGTTGTCTCAGAAGGAGTGCAGGCCATCAAAGATGCGGTCAGATTTCTTGAACGCATTAGAGAAATTGAAGAAATTATACACGACTTGATTATTTCTATGAACAAGAAGCCAACACTCAAAAAGAACTTTTGGTAGATTAGGAGGAGATAGCCAATATTGATTTGGATGGCATGGTGGCATGTGAAGTCATGTCGTCTTCAAAGATGTTTTATAGATGTCACGGTCTCTTGGGACACAAGGAAGAGACACTAGGAAAACTATTGACCGAATTGCGGCCAACCTTGGAAGATTGTTAGACATTTGAAATAGATCTTATATGCAACTTGGAACAAATAGGATGCATTGTTCTCACTGAACATGATGATTTGGTCTTAGCAAAAGAAATTACTTCAAAATACACAAATAGAGTCAATGTTGAACTTGATTCTAAGGAATTTGGCTCACGCATGATGAATAGATTTGTAGCATATAAATAAGTGGCAAAGCATCTATTGGATTTGATTGCAACAAACCACAAGATTGTAAGACCAACATACACTAATATAGTCAGAATTGAGGCTATATCAAAATCAATGGAGATCTCAGATATTCCTATAGTGCATGACTGCATCACCTAATACAAGGCACTTTAGAATAATCCTTAGGATTATTCTCTCTACTTCTGTCTTCTTTATTTATTTTCATGCATGTAGTTAGAGAGGACGTATTGCATGAAAATGTGTAATTACATGTAATACGATTTGCATGTCCTTATGATATGTAATCCAATAATTTCTCTCATTAGTTAGACTGAGTCAAAGCTGGTTGAGCTGCTCCTACTTTTTCCTCCTTTTTTTCGACTCCTTTGCCTATCTAAAGTAGTGCCCCCTCATTGTAAAAATCATCTTT
The DNA here is from genome assembly GCA_028749045.1 of Cupressus sempervirens. NCBI lineage: Eukaryota > Viridiplantae > Streptophyta > Pinopsida > Cupressales > Cupressaceae > Cupressus > Cupressus sempervirens. Next base: position 585,047,760 of record CM053791.1, on the reverse strand, counting down.
TATTGTATGCAAGAGAGCTTTGGAGAAATTGTGCATGCATAACTTTGATTGTGTAGTATAAAGAGTTAGGAAGCAATTAGAGCCGAAGCTTTGACTGGGAGCAGTTGTGGTGATACATAGACTAGGAGCTTTGACTATAGCTTGTATCTCATTAATTCACAAAAAATAGTTAGAATTTTTTACTTCTGGAAGTCTTTGTGCCCCAATAGTAAAGGTTATTCTTATAACATCGATTAAGACCGGACTTAGAGCTAAACTGGTACATTTTCACCTAACATTTGAGTTAGTGTTGGTTTATCGATATCACTGTTTACAACTTTAGATAGAAGTGTAGTTCGAGATTTCATCTTGCCCATTACTCGCTCCAAGGATAAGTGAATTCTTTTCTGAAAGTTAAGAGGAAAGAATATTGGTAATATCCTTTCAAATCTCTCAATTTCTTGCTTACCTTGAGTTGATCCAAGGAATGGTGAGAAGGGGAAGCCTTCCCTTTTAGGTAGGAGAGACTTTTTCTCACACGTTGACACTGGTCTACCTATTTTGTGACTGAATTTAACCCAAATTGACTGTTGCAAAATATCCACCCAACACACGAGTTCCACTTGGGGGCCAGGTTCCAGAGAGATTGACAGGGTAACTCAGGAGTGGGAGCTATGTTATGGCACTTTCTGACAAGTGTCTCAATATTCCCTTAGTTAGTCTTGTGGTTTGCCTCTGGTATAGTGTGGTATCCCATGTGTATCCTTATGTTATCCCTTATGTATCCCTTGGGTATGTTTTATGTTATGCTTTGGGTTTCTATGTGATATTCTTGTTTTGTCTTGCCCATTTGGTGTGGGGCCTTGTGTTTGTCTTGTGTTTGTCTCTTAGATTAGAGGAGTGGGCCTCAAGGTTCCATGTGGTTGGGTGGTGAATATTTTTCCATTAATGTTCGTTGTTCTATTTACGGGCTTCCTGGATGGATTTTGCATCTAAACCATTTCTTCATTTTAGTTTCATGTTGAATTAATTACTGTTCCTTGTATTATGTGATGCACTATGGATTCTAACATTGTAAAAGTGTACTCATATAAATGATTGTAATTATACTATAATTCACGATATGCAATAGACAGAGTTTAATTGCTCAATTGTGTATTTGATTACTATCTTGTAATGCTTTAGTTGCATATGGATTAAATAAATGAATGCAATTGGTATTTTAATCTGGTATCTTATTTCTTCATGGTTCAATTGTTTTAACTATATGTTTTTGTTTGCTTTGTAGTGATGTCGGGGAACCTAAGCGGATTTAGTTAATGTTTAAATGTCCAATGAGCTTGAATTGCATCAATCAATTGATTTCATTATATTAAATTGATCTTGTTATCATTGTTAGTTTTTTTAAACCATGGTTTAGCATTTTGAGTGGTCCTCTTGGGTTCCTTGGTGGCGGTGTTACACAACACAATTTCTCAAAATGATTTTTTGATCCACAAATAGTACAACGATGAAGATTCATGTTTCCATTCTACGTCCTTGCCTAAGACAATGGAAATACTGCATATATTGCATTCTTTTAGCTGATTTGTTTGAACTTGTGATGCCTATAACATCGATTTTATTTCTTTCACCACTAACATATCAAGGATTTTATTCTTCCAACTTGCTCTTTGTTCAATCGGCTCTTTAATTCCTTACCCACATTTTCTCAAACCTTTTTCTTTATATCCCATTATTCTCATTATCTTAAAACCAATTTTTGTTGCAAAACACCTTTCTTAATTATCCTCATAACCACTAAGAGTTGAAACTTTAAATATGTTGTTATCTTCAACCATACACTTATTACTACATCAGATGACACTTAAAATTTCAGTTGAGTAAAATAAATCATTTGTATTATATGAGACATTTCATATTGTAAACTTAGACTTCAGACACCGATCTTCCTTTGCATATGCTTCAAGTAATTGAGATTGAACAAATTAGTTTCTTCTCTCAATTTTGATATTTCTTCCTTTTGTGACCAATTTTCTCTTTTAATTTTTCATTTTCTTTTCCAATTTTCTCCATCTGTTCTTCCAAAATACTCTAATTACACATAAGTTTTTATTTTCCTGTTTTGGCTCTTTTCACCAATCATTCTTATTGAAAAACAATGACTTCAATGTACCTTGTTTATACACTCGGCTATGATTCAGTCAACTACTATGATTCACCATGATTGTATGGTAGCTTCATGTACCTCACTCTGTAAAGATTTGAAATGATCTACCCCTGATTTTGTTTTTCTTCAAGCTGGCTTTAACAAGTACCAGAAAATTGATCAAATGTTGCAATTTCTTTTAACTCACTCTTGAGTCTGGACACTGATCTTCAGGTGGTTTTCCAAGATCTTCTGATGATTTATTTTTCATCTTGGCTGTTGTGAATAATGCTTCAGCTGGTAACAATTTCTCTCTTTTAATTGGTACATACTCTTCTTTGATAGCTGCAACTTATTTCTATTACTTCATAATGATTCCATCAATTCCCTTTAAAAGTATGCTGTGCATCAAACTTATGATCGATCTGATTTTAAGACCACTAATCTTTCTAATTATGTAAATCTTTGATATCTACTTCATAGCAATGCCATACAATTTATTTTCACCTTTTTATGTTCTAAATTAAGGATAGTATCGCCCAAATTTGTCAATCTTAATTTCTTTCTTAAAAGAAAAACAACTTTTATCAACAATCAACCATCAACTTTTTAAAGCAATGGCTGGTTTTGGTGGTTTCAACCACAGTTGGAAAACTTGCCAAAGCCAAAAACTTGCCAAGGTCTGAAAATAAATTCACGGAAAACTTGGCCAGTTTTCAGCAAAAACTCAGCAACTTAAAAAATTGCTTAAATTTAATTAGAAATGCATTTTTTGGCAAAATTCAATGAGAAGATACATTTAATGAGTCAATAAATGAGAACACAAAACAAAAAAGCTTAGTCTAGATATATTCAAAGATAAAGTGGGTACAAAATCACATTCTCCTAAGGAAGACTCATGGCTGGAAGCAAAATAGTAAATAATCTATGTAAAACTAAAAGTAAATACATCATTCCAATTACATCTTCCTCTTCTTAGTTTTAATAAAAACTAAGGGAGAGGTAGAACTAGAGGGTCTAATCTTAGAAGTCTGCACTGGCCATGATTGCCTTCTTGCTCGGTATGTCTAACTCAGATCATGGCTTGTCCTTAGTCCTAGATATAGCTCTGCCTCTAGCTTCTCCTAGCACTAGTAGTGACTACTCATTGAACTCAATGTCATCCAATATGAAAGCAAATCCATGCCTTCCTCCATAGTCTGCCTCTTCAAATCATTGATGTCATCCTCTCCAAAAACTCTGCTCCAAACCCATTGCAAATGTGCTTCAAACCCCCCTCAAGTCCGCTTCAAATTGAACAAAATCAGTTTGTAAGTGTTTGGAAGACTTTTCGCCTCTTAGCAAAATACAAGTGAACAAATTATAAATGAAACTGATTTGGGCCTTTTTTGCATTTAACTGTTGTTATAAAACTATGACTGAGTTTTTAACAAAAACTCAGCAAGTGTTCGACAAGTTCTTGCCAAAAATTCTGCAAGTCTTTGGCGCTAGTAGAAGTCATAAAAACTTGCCAAGCTAGAAAACTCGGCTAGTTTTTGCAACTTGGAGAGTACTTTGCTAGTGGTCCATCTATGGAACTTTCAACCTTGATTCCTCTTTGCATGGGGGTTCTATTTTCTTGTTAGTAGATTTCTCTTACTCAGCCTTTTGAGTGGCCTTTGACTTATTTGACTAGCAAATCCTTCAAACTTGGGCAAATCATTGAATGAAAAGAACTTCAATCCTCTTGACTTCACCTTTGATTCTGAAATTTCACTAAGAAAAACTATGACTTAATATAATTTTCACTTACCTTGGGCTCTTCAAGGCATGGGATCTACCTTGTCTTATGATCAAGCACTTCACGTGATGCCACGGTAAAGTTTTCAATGGAGACAATTTATACTGTGTAGTTTTTGAGTCGAACTCATTGACCCATGGTTCATTAGTAGTTGTTCACAAGAACCCATCTCTCATGAGAATGAATAAAACACTTAGCACTCATTGCATCTAGGTGATGCTCATAGAGGTAAAGCACTGGGACTCCTCGGGATATCACCCATCCCAGTACTAGTCCAGCTCAAGCATGCTTAACTACAGATTTTCCTCCATGGTTAAGCCCACTATGCTTGCAACCAAATTTGCAACTCTGTAGTTAGTATGCTTAAGATGGAGTAATACTGGGAATGCGTGACCTCCTGGGAAGTCCTGTTGCTTCAACTCTGTGAGCATCACCTAGATGCAATGAGTGCTAAGTGTTCCATTCATTCTCAAGAGAGATGAGTTTTTGTGAACCACTACTCATCAACCATGGTCAATGAGTTTGACTCAAAAACTACATAGCTGAATCCTGATAGCAATTTTGATCTGCTGTGGAAAATATCTCCTATTTATCAACAATTTGTACATTTATTCATGTTATCTTCAACAATTAACTCTTTAAATTTTGCAAACAACAATCTTCTAGAACTCTCAATCAGTTCTCATAGAATCTTTTGATTTGCATTCCTCACCTTACACTTCTCCAATTAGCAATTTCCCTTCTCCAAAAATCTTTTCTTTCCTATGCTTTGGCAATGGGCCCCACAACTCCTTGGGCTGCCATAGTTTCTTTTTCTTAATAGTAGTTTCAGTATCACCTACAATCGTTCAAAACTTTCTTCAAATCTCCTGCAGGTTTGGGTTTTAAACCTGATCTGACATCCTTTGCTGACAATGGCTGTTAGCTTTTGGATTCTTGAGTTATTCCCTTCAAAACCTAGGACTGACTTGAACTTCTCTCAATCTTTTCTTTGATATTGTCTTGCTGATTTTCTTGAAGCTAGAACTAACTTGGCTTATATCATCTGGAAATCACTTTGACAGTTGCTCAAATAGTAAACCCTGGATCATCCTGCTTTGATACCAATTGTTAAAATTGGAGAGCAAAAATTGGTTTCACTATGTTTAGCTTTAAATAGATTGATCTAAATATCCTTAAAGAGGAAACATGAATGGATAGGTATGCCTCTTGCATATGGCATTACTCTCAATGACAAATGGACCCAAGTTGATGAAATGCAGTTTATATTTTTCTAACATAGGTGAGATTGAAACACATGCTAATTTCTGAGATTTTAAACATCTAATATTTAGACGTATAATTCTTGCCACTGGTGAGAGCTTTAACTATTCTTCTGAGGTACGAGAAATAGTTATAATGGAATACGAAAAACATGAATATAAACTGTGGCCAGAAAGCAAATCTGCCAGCTTTAAAGCAAAAACAACACCAAATTTTTCCATTTCAGTTTGAAAGTTAATGCCGATCACAATGTTCAATATAAATAAAACAACATTGTTGAATAGAACTTTAGAGGCAAAAATAGCTTCATTTGTTTTTAACTTTTTTCACAAGCTAAGCTTATCTTAGCCTAAATGCTTTTTGATTTGATCCCGATTCTTATCTTATCGTAATTGCTGTTTGATCTTGTGTAGTCAAGCTTTCGACCCTATTCTGCAACTGATAAAGGCCTCTTGGCACAATAATCAGGTATTTGAAATTGTAGACTGCAGCGGCTATGCAGCACGACGAGGTAATATGGCAGGTTATCCGCCACAACCATTGCAGCTTTATGGCCAAGTAAGTGGCAACATCTCCCTTTCTTTGAGCTTAATAGAAGCTAGAAATCTGTACTGTTTGCAAAATGTCCGAATGGGGATGGTTTTTGTGGTTTCTCCAGGAAATTTAATTATTAGCATGACTAAACAATTTTCTATGCTTTTTACGAATTAAATCTACGAAAGCTAAGAATAAGAACTAAAGGGGTTTAGTATCTGCTTGGGAGCTATTCTTTTGGATGCTTATTGTTAGCGGAATTTTCGTCAGCACAAGAATTATGTTGATTTCTGGAGCTATTTCTAAACCAGACATCTTTTGAAACAGAACCCAAACGCAGAATTTTTGTCGAAATGAATACAATGTTACTGGGCTTTGTAACAGGAGCTCATGTCCACTTGCCAACAGCAGATATGCAACTATTCGAGAACATGAAGGTATAAAATACATTTGCTATTTTTGTCCAGTTGCCTGTTTTCCTTGCCTGAGTAGCCCTGTACTTAGGCTCTTCTGTCAAAGTTTCCCAGGTTTGGTCTTGTTTGCAGGATTCAAAGTTCAAACACACCTAAAGGTTTGAATGCAGGGCTTCAGTAGAAAATTGAATGCAGGGCTTCAGTAGAAAACCTTAATGACTTTCCCATTTGAGCCCATTCCATTTGATGATAAGTATATTTTGCGAATTTTAACAGTGGTCAACACTTCATCCTGGCCCATTGAGACATGTCCTCGACTCCTTGGGGATTCACTTTGAAAGCCTCAATGCATGTTTGGCCTATTCGATTCAATTGGAATATACTTGTGAATCATTATACCATATAGTATATATATTAATTATGAATTATGTTAGTGTTTTTCTGCCTAGTTTTGAAGGTTATCATTTTCTTATTATTGTTTGTGGCATGAGTACCATGGAATTTGCCTTAGATTTTAAATCCTTTAAGATAGACTGCTGAACTAACCTTCCATTTAGATTGATACTCAGAATTAATCTTTAAGGGTTATTTGGTCTAACAGCCTTGACCAAGCAATTTTCGCAATTTTTAAACTTCCAAATTCATGTTTCCTGATTACATGGCTTTGTATGTTGTGTTATCTGTAATCCTGATTCTTGATCATTTACATATTATTTGGACAACATACCATAGGGGTTTGTCGGTTCTAGTTCCACAATCACACAAATTTCTTCAAAACTGCCCTGATGCCATTTTCCAAGTTGTTTGTAACATTATGTTGTATCTTGGTTTGTATTTTTTCTTTTCAACTACATCATTGCATATAAATTTAATTAACTGGCAGTTCAGCCAGCTTTTGATGGATGACATGGGCACTGTATTGCATTATTTTCCAGGAATTCTCTATTTGTACATGAAGTCAATTGAAAGAGCTCACATGCCAAACAAACTATGGGAAAGGGTTAAACTTCCAAGAAATTATGAGAAAGCACTGGAAACAATTGATAAATTTTTGGTATGCATCCTATCCATTGGTTTGCATGTCTATTTTAAATCCCTTTGTAAGAAGGCAATTCTGCAACATTTTTCCCACATACATATAATATTATCTTACAATGTGAATGTGTCTAGAGTTTCACAATTAGATTCTTTCTTCTTATCAAACCATTGCTCTTATACTTCCTCACAAAGAACAAAAGAGTTACAGAGCAGAATTGGCTTGCCAGTGGAGTTTGCATTTTCATTAGTGTTTGTTTTTTGGATGGGCAGCAATATTGGCCAAAATTTCTTGTTCACAAGAACAAACAACGGTTGACAAAGATGACACAATATTTAATACGTAGGAGGAAACTTGCTTTAAAAGTCAGGTATTTATCTTTTTCAAGCCTGGCATGCTTGTTGGGACTATTGTCGCGAAGATATTCTATTAGTATGCTGTTACTGTTTTTTTTGAAATCAATTTCTGGAAAAATATTAAGTTGATTGAGACATAAAATGGTAAGCATTACAATTCTCTCGATGGATCTATCTCCACAAGGAAGAGAACAACAGGTTATTGTATTCGACAAGATAAGATTTAGAGGAATTTACTAAGTATTAAACAATTATAAGAATATTTTTAGTATCCTAGGATCTTTGCTATTTAGCTTGTCATTCTAGAACTTTAGTTAATTGTCATTCAAGCTCTATTTTAGTTATCTTAATCTGGTCTATTATTATTTATTTGGACAACTTTTCTTTTTAGTTCATGATTTTTATAGCTTTTGAAACTCTATTTATTTGTGTGATTTGTTAATACATTCACTCCGTTTTTTAACAGGTTTCATGGTATCAAAGCACATTTTCTCAGAGTATTTTTTCTGTAATCCATGTCTGCAAAACACACCAGGGAAAATAAATTATGTTTTTCATGGTATTAGAGTGGGATCCGGTTTGGGCATGACTCCCTTATGGGAGGGTTTTATTAAATTTTTCCTCAAAAATTATTTGTTGGGTTGTAATAATTTTTTCTCAAAAAATTCTCTCCTGTATTCTCTGATCCAGGTTTGTTTGGTTTTGATCGATCTTTCACTTGAAAAATCGTGTTTGGTTTTGGTCGATTTTTCTGCTCAGAAATCCTTTCAGTTTTGTAATTCGTGAAGTTTTCTTGGGATTATATGTTAAGGATTCCTACTTTTAGTTATTTACCGTTTTTTCCCAAATTAATGATGCCTTGTAAACTTCAAATCATGGTACCTAGCAGTTTGTTTTGGGGCATTCTGCTCATCTACAAAAGTTTGGAGGGTTTATTGATTTTTCCTCAAGATCGTGACAATTGTTCTTAGTGTGCATCTTTGTTTTCAGGGAGGGACAATTATGTTATTCAAGATTAGGTTGAACGTTTTGTGATGATTTTTGGTCAGGGCTCTTGCACATTTGAGGGAGGTTAGTGGCAGACTCATCTCAGTAGCAGACTCTTATCTCTTGTTGCAGATCATTGTAAAGAAGGGGACAACATTCATTGTTGTTTTGGCTACTCTTGGCCATTGACATTCTGCAGTCGCATGTATAGTTGTCCATAGGGTATTTCATAGAATGATCATTAAGGGAGAGTATTAGAATATTTTTAGTATCTTAGATTCTTGCTATATTTAGCTTGTTTTTGCAGAACCTTAGTTAACAACAATTTAGACCCTATTTTTAGTAATCTTACTTTGGTCTATTTCTAGACGTCTTTATTTGGACAACTTTGCTTTTTAATTCACACTTTTTACAACGTTTGTAAACCCTATTTATTTGTGGGATTTGTTTTTAATTAAGATAAAAACAGATTTTGAAGGGACCCAAAATCCTTTACAAAAAGATTACATAAGATAAAGCACTAAAGCATAGCTAAATAGAAGAAGACAAAAGTCAACATATAAGAAAGTTGACCAAGAGACTTGAGAGAACATCAGCAAAAAGCCAACACAAAGTAGAACACCAATAGAAAGCCAGTACAAAATAGGACACCAACACAAAGGCAAACCAAGGCAAGAGCCTACAACACAATGGTAAATTGCGAGCCTTTCATCTTTGAGATCTTAGGTTCAAGTCAGCTCGAGCTTAATGTTAAGGTCATGGATCTTCAATAAATGTTTACATTTTTATATATGATTATTTGGGCAGATTGCTAGAAGAGTAGACTTATAGATTTCGGTGTGTCTTCTAATCTGCAATCTAGCCCTCACTTATACCTAACTCAAGGGGGATGTTCACTAAATCGACATGTCCCTCTCTAGGTTGGCCTATTTAACAACATAATTGTTTTCTCAACATTGGTGCCCATTCCAAAAGTTACTAATGATTAGTAACTAACTAATCACATTAGTAAATAAGAAGGCTTATAAAAGCCGCAAGGAAAATGCTGATCTGTCTAGAGGGGACAATATGTTCTAGTGACCAATACTTAAGGGAATTCATGCATCCAGATCAGACTGATTTGAAAATCAGAACACTTGTCTTGTCAGACTCCCTCTAAATCCAAAAAATTCTTTCCTACAAGAACATTCTTCAAAAAAGAAAAAGAAAAATCAAGGCATATACTCTTCTTATAAAAAATACAAATGAAAGATATTATAGACATAAGGTAAAAGAAGAGCTCAACTGCAATATATACTTATCTTTCTATCATAACCTTGATGAAAGCTTTTGTACTTTATGAGTATACACCATCTTGACATGGTACACTCAGTTTGAGTTTGTATAACCTCGATCCTGGGGAGTCAACTTGATCTTCTAGGTACTCTCTCTGACATATAGCCTTCTTATAAGATGATACTTATGATTCTCTACTACAAATTCTTTATTACTCGAGAATCAATAAAGCATGGTCTACTTCCTCTGAGTCAAGATTCACCATTGCAGATCATTTAGCTTCTCCTTTTGTGAGGAAGGCATATTGTGCTAATATCCATGATTTTAGTGTCACAACATGATATCACTTTATTCCCTTCTTTCTAAGAGAACCAATACTAATAATCTGAATAGTTATAAGGTTATATCGAGCGCATCTTTTCTAAGTCTACAATCATTAACACTCCCTCTTGGACTTGAGGGAAGATTAGAAATGCCTTGAGTAAAATGATCTGTAGTCTCATGATTTAATCTTTATCCATGTGCATCTCATTAGTGATTCTATCCACGAGTTATCTTCATTGATGAACTCCCTCTCAAACAAAATAATCAAGTTTGTTTAAGATGATAGAATCATTTGTTCTTATTCCAAGGTTCCCTTTTATAATGGATCAAACTTTTCCTTTCAGTAGAGTGGCATTCAGATTACTGTAAATTCTCCAAATGTCTCCATATCCAGGAAAACAATTTTACACCTGTTGATGATCATCTCAAATATGTCTACAGCTAATATTGATAATGGAGATATTATCATTTTCAAGAAATCTGTATAAGGGCAATCTACAGGTAGGACAAAAGTCAAATCCACTGTGCACATTGATACTTCAGATTTTTCCAAATGTTATTACAAGTCAAATAGGCATTTAACTGGTACACATGCATATCGAATAATTTTGCTCTCCCTTTTGAATTATAGCTCGTAATTTAAACAAGGTTTTTCCCCTGCATGCAGTTTCCTTGGAGTCTTTCCCAGTGGAAGGAAATCCATGCTTATGCAGTCACTACTAGATTTGAGACAACTTTCTCCTTTGCATGCAAAGTTGGTGGTTTAGATGTCACACGTCTCTTTATTTCTCTTTCATATTATTTACTAATACTTCTTAGATACTCCGAAAACTGAGCAATGCCATAGCGGGATTCTTAATTCTCCATGGTCGAATCCATAGTCAATCTCCTCTACTAGTGTGCGGGATCCGATGCTTGTACATTTGAAACTCCTCCAAATGTATTACTTAATGTATGCCCTTTATATATTTTGTACACCTCCACCTTTTAATTTTGTCTATCCTTAAGAGAATAAATTCTCTATTCTCTATTATTCATGAATTTGAGTACCCCCAAATAATTAATCTTAGGTTTTGATAATTCTTAATGTAACTATAATTCTTGGTTTGATATAATACCAAATCCAAGCTATCAGTCTTAAAAGTCGTGACACCTCTTCTATGTAGGATTTGGATCTTACATGTGCGTGATATTAATCATGTCTAGTTCCCTCCAATAATCTACAATCACTATTCTTTGTATCGCGTGTGTGAATAATATTTTGGCTCCTGATGTTGTCATTACCGTCGATGGAGTTTTATTGTCTCTTCTCGCTAATTATAGAATTCAATCCCTATTTGTTATCTCCATCATGTTCTTAATACCCATCGGATACATAGAACACTGGGATAAAATTCGCACACGTTGGTCGTTCCACAAGAAAATCGTCTTTGGATCTTGTCTCTACCACTCAATGTTGGTCGCTTCATTCATCGGAAAAAGAAATTCAACTTTAAGATGAAAATTTCTAATCTCCGAATGGAAGTGGACTGAAAAAATAGAACGTGCAATGTTGGTCTTCCTTAAAAAAAATATTTAGAAATTGGAAACAAATTTCTATCAATTGAAAACTAGATTGAAGTGTTTCTCTTCTTCCGATCATGTCCCAGTCTTAGTTTTGTTGTTTATACTTTATAGAAAATCACATTCCTCTTATTTCATTATCTCTACTTCCCATATCACTTGTAGGTGAAAAGTTACTCTTCTTGAATTTCACCTGTCAGAGGATTGGGTAGATTCTAATCACCATTGAAAGAGAGATCATTATATTGTAAGTTCCTAACTGCTTTTATTGTTTCAATCATTTCCAAGAAGGTAGAGAAAGGGTTGATGCTTGACTTCAAAACATGGCCATGCATATTTTGTATCACACTCCAACCTGACCTCGACAGCCTTTTGGAAACTAATATAAGATTACTTCAGAGTACTTCTTTCTAAGTAAATTTGATCAAAGTTTTGAAGGTGTTCAAAAAAATCATTATGCTCTTATTCTGATTGCACGCATCTGTTTGATGCTTTTCCAAAGTCCTGCATTATGAAAACTATCAAATCATATATTTGGATCCTGTGGAAAAGCTTCACAGGACATGCAGTCTCGAGTTCTTGCACTCAGAACTCCTTTGACTTGAGCCTTCACAATGTATGATCTCACTGGCCAAGAATTTGCATTGCATAAGCCAATCATTACGCTGCATCTTGAATGGTCTGATTTGGCATTGATAGTAGAGCCCGTGATGTTCCTCAACAATAACTATTTTGATCAGATTCTTTGGAATCTGTATTTGAAGCTCCATTCTATACCACACATGTTCCATATATAATCTCAAATAAATACTCATAATTCTTAGTTTTCTCATTGCTCCATAAAATACTAATTGTCTCACATTTGCAGTTTGGCTCTAATACCATGTTAAGGTCATGGATCTTTTGCAAATGTTTACATTTCTATATATGATTCTATTTGGGCAGATTGCTAGAAGAGCAGACTTATAGATTTCAGCGTGTCTTCTAAATTGCAATCTAGCCCTCCCTTATACCTAACTCAAGGGGCATGTCCATTGAATGGACATGACCCTCTCTAGGTTGGCCTATTTAACAACATAATTGATTCCTCAAGATTGGTGCCCATTCCAAGAGTTACTAATGGTTAGTAACTAACTAACCACTTTAGTAAATAAGAAGGCTTATAAAAGCCACAAGGAAAATTCCAATCTATCTAGAGGGGACAATATATTCTACTGACCAATACTTAAGGCAACTCATGCATCCAGATCAGACTAATCTGAAAATCAGAACACTTGTCTTGTCAAAGTTACAAGGAATTAACACTTAATACATAATAATAATTAATCTCAACAAACAAAAATAAAAATAAACAAATAATAAAAATCTAGGCTTCGACCCATTACCTATCAAAAAAGAAAAAGAAAAAACACAAAGGCAAACCAGGACCAGCAAATAGAATAGGCCTAAGCCAAATTTCTGAACATCTCTGCTGCCTCCATTTCCATCTAGTTCATTTTCTCTGTAGCCTTCTTAATATCAATAGTGGAAGCTTCATTGCCTTCTTCATTGTATTTGCATGGGTTCTTTTTCTAGGGCTAGTAGAAACCCCTTGTTCCGTTTCTTTGTATTTGTGGGATTTGTGAATACAATCAGTCCGTCTTTAAAAGTTTCACGGTATCAGAGCAAATTTTTTGGGAGATCAATTTTTTTGTAATTCGTTTTTCTAAAATATGTGAGGAAAAATAAATTACTGTTTCATTGTTGAACAATATTATGACCAAAGATGAACAACATTTGTATTACAGTTCAAATCATGACTTCTACAAGTGCTTTAATGCATATTTCTTGCGTGAATGTATTCTACAATTGTAGTGCGTTGGGAATATATGATTCATCCAAAGCTCTATTATTGTGTTTTCTTAGAACACATTCTGTAGGTTGACCAAACATAGATTAAAGTCTGAATCTGGTTAGAGTTTTGGCTTTACCTGTGGGTTTTTTTTTTGGTTGCATCCTAAATTATCAGGGCCCAAATCATAGGCATGTAAAGAATCTTGGATGAATGTAGGAAAAGCCACAGATGTACCCAAGTCACACTCACAGGCATGTGCAGACCTTGGGTGAAGCTGGGCTAATCCAGGTGAACCCAGGAAGAGCCCGTTTTCAAAACATATGGAAATTATTAATGAAGGAACAACTAACAAACCCTATAAGTGACTTTTAAGTTATTAACACATTAATCACACAAAACAAAAGTGAAAATATATTTCTACCTCACGTTTGCTCCTCATGAATGTTAATAATGTTAACCTGATCAGCTACAGGTCTAACCTGATCAGCTACAGGTCTAATAGTACAGATCGTAAATGTTCTTCTCATTATAATATATCTCTAAATTAGCTTTTTATATATGACTCTAAGGGCCGACGACTTCTCAGGAAAAAAGAATATAATGTTTAACCAAACTAACAATTAATTTATTAAGTGCTATTAATTATGTCTTCATGAATCGCTGACTAGGAAGGAGTTTGATTAGTGCTCATTTAGGAAAGGTCATGTCCCTCTAAGGGACATACCCTTTAGGAAGGATATATTAGTAGGTTGTAAATGCAGATTATAGGACACGCAGTTACAGCAGTCTGCTCCTATAAGCATTATATATCCTGCGATTTATATCCGAGATTTTCCATCACAATAAAAGGTTAATTATTCAATATTGTATCTGCATTATAATAAGCACTAATTTCATAAATATTCATACTACTTAGAAGATCATTCTCAGCATATAAGATTGGATTAAAGTCTGATTAAGAGATAAGGATTTAACAGAAACTTTACATGGTATCAGAGCTCTAGTAATTGAACCTAGGCTCTGCTAAATTTCAGTAATCAGACTTTGTACACATCAAGCAACAATCTTCTATCTTCCACGGCTTACAAAATCAGACCCGAGGACATGTTTGATGGGAAAGAGCACTTTGAGGCCTGGAAGTTCAGAACCATGATGATTCTTGAAGAGAACAATGTAAAACAATTCATTGATGGAGCATCCAAACAACCCTTAGTTGAACCTCACAAATCTATCTGGAGCAGAGGAAATAGAAAAGCTATTCCAATAATCTTGGATGGAGTTAAAAATGATATTGTACCTATGCTTACAAAACATCAAACTGCCTTTGATATGATGAATGCATTACGAAATGCATATGAAGTAAACAATGCAACTAGGGTTCTTGCACTAAAAAGGCAACTGAATCACATTTAGATAAAGAAAGGAGAATCGATAAATTCTTATTTCCTAAGAGTTGCCGGCATTGAAGATGAACTATCAAGCATAGGAACCATCATTAGTGACACAAAATTAACACTTATGGCTATAGATGGATTGTCAGATTCATGGGAGACATTCGCACAAGGAATAAGTGCCAGAGATTAGCTTCCAGACTTTAACAGACTCAAGAATGATTGTCTTCAAGAGTAATCCAGAAGATTGAAGAAAGGAGGGAAACCAAAAGTAGAAGGTGAAGAACTTCACGTTCTTAATACAAACTCCTATAAAGGCAAGAAGAAGTATTTCAAGAAGAAAAAGGGAGATCAAAAGAATGGAAAGCCAAAGAAAGATCTATCTAAAATAAAGTGTTTCAAATGTGAAAAATTTGGACACTATAGATCTAATTGTCCTAAAAATTCCAAACAATAGGCAAATTGTACAAATGTCATTAGAGAAGAAGATACTTATGATCTTGAGAACCATGTTCTGTATTCCTCTCTATCAAATGAAATTTCAAATAAAGCATGGGTAATTGATAGTGGATCTTCTAGACATATAATAGGATACAAAGAAACCCTAGATTCTTTATCAGAGAAGGTTAACGGTGAAGTTACCATTGGTGATAACTCAGCACACTCTGTTGAAGGAATTTGAAATTGTACTTTGAAACTAAAATCAAGAAATACTATTCTTCTTAAAGGTGTACTCTATGTACCAGGGATTAAAAGAAACCTAATCTCAATTACATCACTTGAAGATGATGGACACAATGTTGCATTCGTGGATGGCAAAGTATTAACTTGGGCTAAGAACTCTTCCATTAAGAAAACAAAGTTAATTGGTCAAAGAAAGGGATATTTGTATGAATTGAATACAAAATCTAGTCAATCCATTCAAGCCCTAGTCCACAAAGCTGAAGATTTAAATGAAAGATGGCATAGAAGATTAGAGCATCTAAATTTTAAAACTTTATCAACTATGGAAAAGATGATCACTGGATTACCCAAATTAAATAAAGACCACCCTAGTATTTGCAAAGGGTGTGCTCTGGGTGAAAGCACCAAAAGTCCCTTTCATGATAGTACGAGGAAAACAAATAATGTACTAGAATTAATTATTTCAGATTTATGTGGACCTATGTTTGTTCCTTGTCTTGGAGGATTTTGGTATTATATCTTGTTCATAGATGACTTCTCTAAGAAAACATGGATTTACTATTTAAAATGCAAGGAATCGGAAGAAATCCTACAAAGATTTAAAGAATTCAAAGCATTAACTGAAAATCTTTTAGGACATAAAATTAAAACCCTTTGAACTAATAACGGAGGAGAATATACTTCAGACTTATTTAAAAGGTTTTGTAAAGAATAAGAGATTAAGAGGGAGTACACTGTTCCTTATAACTCAGAGCAAAATGGGGTAGCCGAAAGAGAGAATAGGACAATTATAGAAGCTGCTAGGGCTATGATTTTTGACCAAAACCTAGAATATTATCTTTGGGTAGAAGCCTCTTGTATTGCAGTATATATTCAAAACAGAAGTCCTCACTCCTGTCTTAAAGATAAACCCCTTGAAGAAGTATTTATTAAAGTAAAACCCAATATAAGTCATCTTAGAATTTTTGGATGTCCTGTATATATCCATGTTCGAAAAGAAAAGAGAACCAAGTTAGAACCTTCTGGGAGGAAAGGTATTTTTGTAGGGTATAGTGAAACTTCTAAAGCATATATGATTTTTATACTTGGACAGAAAACTATTGAACTTAGCAGAGATGTAATATTTGAAGAAGATCTTGCATTCAAAAGAGCCATAAGTTCTAATGAACCTTCTCCTTTATCTAGTTCTAAAAGAAATAGTGAATCTGAGTCACAGAGGGAGAACTTAGAAGAAATCGAAGATGAAATTCAAAATATGAACCTTGAAGAAAATTCAAAGAAAAGACCACTTTGGGCCATTAAAACAGTTGAAGCAACTCAAGACTTTGCTGCACCTTCCGGAATAGTCAGAGAAAGCAAAAGACCTAAAAGATTCTTTGGTTATATAGCTAACATAAGTGATTTATCCAAAACAGAGCCAACCAATCTCTCTGATGCTATTAAACATACAGCCTGGAAAGAAGCTATGACAGAAGAATACCAATCTATCATGAAAAATGATGTTTGGGAAATTGTTCCAAGACTTAAAGGAAAATCTTTTGTTTCTTCCAAGTGGATATTAAAATAAATGATGGGGACACGACCCAAGAACAGAATGGACACAACAAAAAAGAGAAATTATATTAACTGAAAAATAAGCTAGTACATTCAGTACAGAGAAAATAAACTTCAAAACATGCCCTAAGGGCTTACAATAGCATAAATGTGGAGATAATTTCTCCTTTCAGTACCTCTTCTCAAACTCCACTCCGAACTGCCTTTTACAATGCCAGGAATCTCCTTAAATAGGCCCCGGAGGGTTAAGGACTAGGAATACATTCTAGAAAGTGCTAGTAGGCATCCACCGACCAAATAGAAGGCTCCAGAAGCTGCGTTAGAAGTTGGCACAAATCTAGAAGAATCCAGAAACGGTAACCGAACTTCCGGGAGGCATAACTTTTGAACCGTAGCTCCGATTGACGAACCGTTTACATTTTCGGAAAGCTCTCGAAGTGCTCTATAGCCCTATTGACAAGCTTCGCTTGTCCCCCATTTTTCGGCCCTTTTCGAGGTCATTTAATGCCCCTAACCTGACTTTGAAGCATTCTTAGGAGGTCTCCAAAACTCGAAAAACTGCAATGACTTTCAAACCGTGGGGCCTTTTGACCTGATTCTTTTTCTGGAATGCTCTAAATCACAATTACATTCATCTGACCAATTCACACCTTCTAGTTTACCAAAATGATGGCCCAATTACATACTCCTATTTTTTTGGGATTTACTAGCACACTGATAGTGGAACTGTGAGAGTTGGAACCTTTATTTGACCCAAATGGGTGTCCAAAAATGAAAACACATGAAACAGAAACTAAGTACATTTTTTTGGGTGACACAGGATTGCCCTTATACCTTTGGATGCTCCTGCATCAATAAAGCATGTTGCTGATGGTAGTATTGAGAAGTATAAAGCTAAATTTGTAGCCAGAGGATTTTCTCAGAAAGAAGGGATTGATTATGAAGAAACCTTTGCTCCTGTTGACAGATATACCTCCATAAGAGCAGTTTTAGCAATTGCCACATCAAAGGGATGGAAGGTACATTAGATGGATGTGAAAACAACATTCCTAAATGGAAAGATTTCAAAAGAAGTATATCTGGAGCAACCTGAAGGATTTGAAACTCATGATCCTAACGCTTTTGTTTGTAGGCTCAAGAAAGCTCTCTATGGGCTTGAACAGGCTCCTAAGGCCTGCTAAGAAAGAGTTGATAAGTATCTCACCAGCTTAGGATTCTCCAAGAATGAAGTTGATCCAAATTTATATTATAAAAGAGATAAAGATGATATGGTAATTCTGATACTGTATGTTGATGATCTACTAATAACAGGTGATGATCGTTTCATAGATTAGTGCAAGAAAGATCTAACTAGAGAATTTGAGATGAAAGATTTGAGACTCTTTCATTACTTCCTAGGACTGGAAGTACGACAAAATTCGAACGGTATCATACTAAATCAAGGGAAGTATACATCAGATATTTTAAAGAAATTTGGAATGTGGAATTGCAAACCTATGTCTTCTCCAATGGAGGCTAATCTACATAAACTTAAAGAAGCAGTTGTAGAATCACCGTCCATAGATTCTACTCTCTACAGACAAATGATTGGATATCTTATGTACTTAGTAATACAAGACCAGATATTTGCTATGCAGTTAATGCCTTAAGTCAGTTTATGTGTGAACCGAAGGAGATTCACTTGGTCGCAGTTAAACACATTATGAGATACTTACGGGGCACTCTTAATCTTAGACTCAAATATGAGAAAGTTTCTTTAGACTTACATGGATTCATTGATTCAAATTGGGGTGGAGTGTTAAAGATAGGAAAAGTACTTCAGGATGCTATTTCAGTTTGGGATCAGCAATGATATCTTGGATATGTAGAAAACAGTCTTCAGTAGCACAGGAGCCGAATACATTGCAGCAGCGATGGCCTCCTGAGAAGCAGTATGGCCGAGGAAGTTACTTGTGGGATTATTTGGGCAAGCTATGAATTCCACGATTATTCATTGTGATAATTAGAGTTCCATCAAGCTTTCAGTAAATCCAGTATTCCATGACATATCCAAGCATATTGAAATTCCTGACCATTATGTATGAGATATGGTAGACAGGAATTTTGTAAAATTGGAGTACATTTGCACTGTAGATTAGACAACAGACATACTCACCAAACCTCTATCTAGAGTGAAGATAGAACACTTTAGGAGGAGACTTGGTATGGTTGAGTTGTAATCCATTTGTACTCTCTTGATTATTAATAAAATAATTTTATTTTGTCAGGCTATTGACTGTTATGGGCTCCACCATTTGTATTCATTTGTGTTCATTATTTTAAGAGGTGACAATCTTTGAAAATAGTGAACACTTGTATAAAACATTATGAGAGGTGATGATCTCTTAGATAATGTGCTAAATAGTAGAGTTCTACTGTAAGATCTAGATGAGTTCAAGATCATATTGTGATGTTTACATTGCTATGTTTGTAGGCCACAAATTGGATAAAGAAAGAATCTTAGTATTCTCGGGGTTTATCTTGTATTTTGGTAGATTTTAAACTCAGGATCTTGTTTTGATACTAGTTTCTATGAAATCACAACTTGGATAAATGAAGAGATTACTCTTCAAATTTATCCTATATAATATCATTAGTAGCAATGGTTTGTAATATCACAAGTTTAGTAATATGACTTTGTATCATGTGTTCTATGATACCATATACTAAGAAGAATCAGACAGATATAGAGTATTAATTCTTGCTTATTCATCTGTATTGGTGTTGTTAGATATAATATCTCTCTATAGGATTATCAGGTTAAGAGGGAGTGTTAATAATGTTAACCTGATCACTTGCAGGTCTGATAGTACAGACCGTAAATGTTCTTTTAAGTATAATATATCTATAAATTAGCATTTTATATATGACTCTAAGGGCCGGCGACCTCTCAGGAAACAAGATTATAATGTTTAACCAAACTAACAATCAGTTTGTTAAGTGCTATTAAATAATTTCTTCATGAATCACCGACTAGGAAGGAGTTTGATTAGTGTTCATTTAGGAAAGGTTATGGCCCTCTAAGGGACATACCCTTTAGGAAGGATATATTAGTAGGTTGTAAATGCAGATTATAGGATACACAGTTACAGCAGTCTGCTCCTATAAGCATTATATATCCTGTGATTTATATCTGAGATTTTCCATCACAATAAAAGGTCAATTATTCAGTATTGTATCTGCATTATAATAAGTACTAATTTCATAAATATTCATGCTACGTGGAAGATCATTCTCAGCATATAAGACTGGATTAAAGTCTGATTAAGAGATAAGGATTTAGCAGAAACTTTACAATGAAAAACTACATTTTTATTTATTAGTTATTTCTGCAAGTTTTCTTTGTTTTCAAACTTTGTGCTCTCATAATTGCTAAACCTCAAGGAGTGTTAGCTGCAAGGAAGATCAAGGAACTTGCATCAAGGAGAATGTTCATCTATGTTATGTTTTTGTTTTTGCTTTGTTTTTGTATTTAAAAGAATTCTTTTCTAGTTCCACAGGAGCTTTGTTGAAAATAGAGTATTAATGTTTTTTCGACAAGCAACGGCAGGCCAGGGCTATTTTACTGATTTTTTTGCGATATTTATTTATTTTAACATGTAGACATAGTTACAGTCTGAAATGACTGACAGTTTAATATATATGGACCAAGGGGCGACACCCATTTTTAACCTCTTCAGTGACATGTGGCAAGACTTAGCAGCTTTGCAGAGGCATGAATTATTTTTTGCTTTTTGATAAGTAACAAAATGAGGATAGGAGCTCCCATAGCTACTTGAAAGCTCACTTGTATGTAATTTCTGGTGAAGGAATTAAAGCATTTACCAAATATTGGTTGCCAAAGGGTGGAATGGTTGCTTATATCAAAGAGCAATATAATGTAGATAATGTAACTAAAATTATTAGATCAAAGTCTCATTGAAGATTTTTTTTTCTCAAGCCAACAATTGGGCCATCCTCAAGTACTTCAGTTGTGGCTGCCACACATCCATTTCTAATGACAATGTCCTTGAAGAAGATGACAGCCTTTTTTCACAAAAGAACAAAAGATGCGAGCTCTTTTGAAAGGACATTTTATAATAAAGGAAGGAAAGGGACAATGCAAATGAGCATATTATGTATTGTATTTATGCTAGTGGATTTCTTTTCATCCTTGTAAGATCACTATACCAATATGAAATGATATGGTGGATAAATAGGGAAATAACAGTAGATTAAAGACTGATAACATAATGAGCTCCAAGAGAGCACTAGAATGTTATCTAATGACTCCTAAATGGTCGATTTTGTTGGACTAACTGCCAACATTCCCCTTTGGGATTCATGACATGGCGTAACCGCCTCGTGTTTTATAAGTCTAGTAGTTGTATTGCGCATTGATAGGTTGACCTTTTGGTGCAACGACAACCCTGACCATTCTAACAAGTGGTATTTGAGCTTGATCACAAGTTCAAATCTCCCTGGTAATGTTGAGGGGGGATTGTTGGACTAATTGTCAATGTTCCCCTTCGTGGTTCGTGACATGGCTTGATTGCCTCCTATGTTCTATAAGTCTAGTGGTTGTATCATGCATTGAGAAGTCAATCTTTTGCTGCAATGACAACCTTAGTTTGTGTAATTATTATGATATTAAATAGTTTCTTTCTAATCTCTCTTTCGTCTTTTTCTAATGGTCTCTCTTTTGTAATGTTTCCATAAACTCTTGTTCGTTATGGAAACTTTCTTTTTCATTCTACTAGAATGTTTCTATTTCCTCTCTCCTGTTCGTTATAGAAACATTCTCCTGTATCTTGTATATATAGATCATTCACGATCTTTGTTTAATAACATATTCATTATTTTACCATAATAGTAATGTCGCCTATTGTAGAATAAGATTTAATAATTAATAATTAAAAGAAATGAATAAATTGGTAAACAATAAAAAGAATAATAAATTATAAAATAGTTGTTATTAAATATATTATAAATATAATAAGAAAGAAAATAAGAAGTGTATAATGCAAAATTATAATATTGTTTATTATTATTAATATAATTATATGTTGTGTATAACAATAACAAAATTAAATGTATAAATAATATTTAATATAATACATTATTTGTATCATACAAAGTAAATATATGTTACTATTAAATATAAACTCTTAATATATAAAATATTGAAATCATAATAAATATATACAAAACATAAACATAAAAATGTAATATTTGATTAATAATTAAGAGGCCGACTAGATTTGGATCACGACTTTATGGGGAGGCATATGAAATGCTAGAGGGGAGGTTATGAAGTATATCATGCGACAAGGAAGGATTGATAATGAAATTTATGCTCAAGACCAATCGAAAACACTATGAATGGAGTAAGTTGTATTTGACGGGACAAAACACAAGCAAACTGAATGGAATGAAACTTGATGGGAGAGAGAGTGGTAGTGTAACATACCATTTTCCTAACTATTAGAAACATTGATAAAATACAACAATTTACTTTTCTTTTCACTTTTATTTGAAAACGAAATAGACATAACGACTACTCTACAACGAAATAGACATAACGACTACTCTACAAAATCAACTGAAAAATAGCCTTACAGGTATAAAAAAATTAACTACTTCTATCTAAGTGGAAAGTAAACAACTGAATTAACTTCTTAAAGGAAAGAAAATAATTGAATTAATTGCAAAAACTAAAAGTACATAAATGTAAAAATACCTGCTATAGGAAGATGAAAATTATGTAGTACTGAATGCATTTGTCCAAGCCTTGACATTCTGGTGGAGAGGAGAAGCATTGTCAGGGGCTTAACCTCCCAACTGTGGACCCTTAGTATCCCTACACAATCTCTACCGAGAAAGGCCCTCTCTACCCTGGAATAGGTATGGGACACCCTGTCCTACCACTCAGCATCCTGGTGTTAGTGTGTTAGCTAGGCAGTAGCTAGGTCCTGGATACCTTCCTCTAACTCATGTGCTAATAGCTAGCAACCTGACCTCTAGTGATCACAGCAACAAGCATGCACTAAACGTACCTTGACCTGGGATTTATATGGACACAATGTGCCCAATCACCCACCGCTCAACTGGACAAGAAGATTTACACCATTTGATCACCATGAACTAGTTAGTTAAGATAGTTTTTCTTAAGTTTATTATGTGTTTATTTATCTCTGATTTCCTTCTCTTATCTTGCAGGTATAACTCGCTATTCTTTTGGCATAACCCAGACTCTTCATATCGACCTTGTTGGTCTTTTTCGATGAATCTCGGTGTGGTTGCATATAGCATTGATCATTCTTATTTCATCACAAATTGGAAATCTTTCTAACCGAACTAGGCTTATAATAGTCATTCAATAGTAAATCTTTAAGTTCTTATAACAATCTGCTGAACTCTATAAAGTGCCTTCCTTATCTCAAAGGCATACAAAATAAATGCCTCTGTATAAGTCTATATTGAATTTAAAATCCTTCAAACATCAAAGTTCTAAAAGCAAAATAAAAATCTTGTAGAGGCAGCATAACATACAGGCTCATGAAATGGTATTACCTTTCAAACGTACAATGAAATGGCTGATCCCTTGTTGCCATACTCTAACTATAATCATTAGGATAAACTTCATTACATTCAACCAAGAATTCAGAGCTTGTCATTTAGAAGTTCAAACGAGAAATATGAAAGGTGTTGGTTCCCAAAACTGCAGATTGGAAATCCAAGAGCCTGCCACTTCTTCGATAGGATTCTGCAATCAATTCTAGTCAATGAACGAGAATCACCTTGATTCCCTTGCACTTCAGGCTCTGTTACACCTAGGTGGGTAGACCTTCTCCTCGAACCTGATCATTTGGTTCCGAGTTTTTCTAAAGCGAATTTAAGCTTTGGAGTTCTCCATTTGGTAAGGTCCTTGAACTAGAGTGAAATGAAACTGAGTAATGGATTTGATGCTTGTTGGAAGGAAGTTATAGATTTGCCAACTTCAATAATAAAAAGACTAGTGCTTTTGCTCATTCGGGCAATAGAGTCAACTTCAGTGAAGATTTTCACGTACAACTTTATAATGTTATATGCACTTATATTGTCAACAATTAAATAATCAAGATGCGATAGACCAAATATTATGCACTCTTAAATTAGTCCAGATTGAATTTTAACTCCTCTAGTATGGAGACAAACTGGACACAGATACGGAAACAAATATATATTTCACTATATCTATGATGATCAAATTTAAAATGTTAAATGCCCATGTCCACTTATCTGACATTAAAATTGTTTACAGAATTTATAAAAATGATTATAAAGGACGAATCATCTTTAGTTTAAATCTCCATGCTATTTAGAGATAAACAAAGGACATTTTATTTTATTATTAAAATAAAATAAAAGAATTTATATTACAATTCACTTTTAAGCCCTTATTCCTCCTTACAAAAAATATATCTTTTATAAATGCTTCTTCTTTGGACTTGAATGTGTTTTTTGAATTCTTTTTGACTTGTTTCTTTTCACTTATTACTAATGGAATCATGAGGTTCCATATTAGTTACATAATCTAAAAATTTGATTGATATACTAATGTTTGCAAAAGGTTTATTAATTTGCATGTTTTTTTGGAATTAAAAAATACAATTTTAAAAAAATTGTATTGGCTCATGATGAAAAAGGCAATGAAAAAATTCAATTTTCTTCAACAAAAATACAACTATTTTTTCCAACACCTCTATTAATGCATGCATTAATTGCAACTTTATGTTTTCTACATTTGTGACAAGTGGATAAACCATTTTAAAAAAAAAAACATTTTTTTAACACCTCTATTAATGAATGCATTAATTTCAGTTTTATCTTTTCCACATTTGTGACAAGTGGATAAACTTAAAAAAAAAGACAATCACTTTTAATTGATGTTTATTTTTGTAATTTGTAAAATGTTATTCAAATATAGATATTTTAATCAAATATAGAGTTAAATATATTTTTTATTTTAGACACATTTATTATTTAAGATAGTTTATGAGGAAGAACTCGTATGAATTTAAGTGGTAGAAATTTAGTTCATACATTATTATTTGTATTATTCATATACGACATAATTAAATAAAAAATGATAATAAATAATACTTTCTTTTGAAATCTACAAATATTTATCAATTTATATATAATTCAAAATTTTAATCATGTTATTAGACTTATCCAGTCATATAAAAAAATTCACTAATCTCATATTTTCAAATGGTTGTACATTTCTCTTTAAATTTAACTTAACTGTTTCATAGAAATTTAAAATATCACTCCATTAGTGAAAATATAGGTAAAGTATCAAATTCATATTATTAAACTTAAGAATACAGTAAAAAAAATACACTGTTATCATGAAAATTAAAAATTTTGCCCTCAAATCACTGCATTTAATTGTATCATTAATACCATTTAATGTCATTGAATGAGCCTGATGTCCTTAATATCTTGATGAAATCTATTTGTTGGCATCAGTGTCACAATTTCCAGTTAAATAGAGGGGTTTATTTGCAGGTTATCTGATATACTAGTGTTGAGTTTGAGTGCATTTCAATCTGGGTCTTTTGTGTTATGATAGTTTAATCCTCTGATCTCTAGAGTTTTGTCTTTCATTTCTAACCAAACTGTAATCACAGAACATGAACTCAATGAAAACATCTATGGAAACCCTAAGGTAATTTTATCTATATCTTATATATAATTAGTTGATAAATATCTTTGGTATGATAAATGTTCTTTAGGATGTCATCTAATTTTAATTTAGCATGATACTATAATGTTTATTTATATATTCCTTTACTGCTTTAATTAATATATATCATTGCAGTTATATAATTTAATAATATACTAACTATACTCTGTAATTTAATTTAGTTTAGCACTATAATATTATATTTTTCATTACTATTTATTTGTTATATTTATTAAATTAAATACATTATATTTTAATCAAAATCTACTTCAATCAACCATAAAATCATGAAGGCAGGCGTATGCACCCCTTGTTTATATCCTATCAATCATATAAATAACAAGAGCTCTGAGAGAGCTTGAGTCCCTGCCTTTTGCAAAGAAGAGAAGGCTGATTTTTATTTTTCTGGATATAGTGGTGTTGAACTATGACTTTCGATGACATTGGATGAGGAATTTTGTAAGCAAGAAACTAGGCAGAGAGAACAAAATGCTAGAAGTTTTCAATTTCTAATTGGCTATTAGCAGATTTTAAGATTGCATAGCATTAGCACATGTAACATATGAACATGTTAAGTTAACAAAACTGTACATGTATAATGATCATATTATATGCATCATATAAGCAGTAATCAAATTTGCATTCTTTGTATAAGGGACAATAGTATCAAGGCAACAGGGTAGTATGCTATTCATGCAAAATCTAATATATTTTTTTGCCAAAGCTATTAGTTGTATATGCGCTCAGCCAGATTTCCAAAGGAGTACAACATATACTCAGTGATTATATCTACAGTGGACAGATATAGTAAGCATTTATAGACATTAAATCTGTTTGGGATGTGATCCGTATATCTGAGACCGATAGTAATCAATATTCTGACAAGCATTAAGTACATTCTTATCTTCAAATAAAACACTAATTCATGGAAAAGATCTCACAATAGATTTTGTATCACTCTAGAAAAGACCACAGGAGAACTATAGCAAAGTAGGAGCTTTCATCTGGACATCCCTGGTATCCCCAAGCAAAAACCCTTCCAGCCTCCATGTCTTCGCCAACATACTGAAAGTCAATTTGAGGAGCCAAAAGAACAAATCATGAATGGATGTCGTCACAATTTTGAAAGCTAGTGTTGTCAGAGAATGATGGAGTGGTTGATGTCTTTTCTCAAAAGGACATTTATATTATAAATAGTGACATTTGTAACATGAAGGACATGATGCACAAAATGCATAATGTTGAACACAAGGACAATGTTAACCATTGAATGTGAAGTCTTGCTGAAAGGTGCCCAAATCAGCTTCAGAGGGTAGTATAAAATTATTTTGTTGGCCAAATGTGCCGCCTCCGACAGAAAAGTTTGCCTCTAATGGAAGTGACTCTTGTGATGAACGAACACCATTCAGAGTTTTCCAAACAGAGCTAATCAGAAGCAAATGGGGCACAACTCATGTAGGGAAGGTTTGATTTTTTCAGTGCCTTTTCTCGATGCTTGAGGCACGTAAGATAAGGCATTTGGAATAAAATAGTTTTGAAAGCTTCTGGTGTTGTTCTATTAAGAGTGCCTATGGCAGTGATGAGATTTTCATAGAGCAAGCCACTATTCTTGTAGAGGAAATGTGTCTCGACTACTCTAACACAACACATTCGTGAGGCCCCTTAAGAAATCTTGGAGATTTGTCAACAGGTGCCAAAATCTTGTACATTTTCAACTTTTGAAACCCCAACTGACAGGGGGGATCGAATAGAAGAGAGCTCTTTGTGATCGACATTATCAATTGTAATGATTCTTCAGCCAAAATATCCTGATCTGAAAACACATTTCTTTATTACCTTTGTGGACCACTCTTTTAAATAGCACAAACTCTTATTGGAAATTGGAATTATGCACTACAACTGCTAATCACCTTTAGTTGATTTGTACCGTGCTATGCCAAGCAACTGTGTTAAATATTGAATATGGTAAATATGTTTAATTTTCAAATTCAAACATAGTTTTGACAAGAAACTCAGTTCAAATACGAATGAATCAAAATACAGCCGCAATCATAGTTAGCATGTTGAAGTACAGAAGACTGCTATACGCACGGGCTACATGTTTCCCACAAGGGAATCTACTCCATGTTCAAATCAGAATATAAGTTTAAAAGATGATATTGGCAAGCAACACTCGGGGCAGAAGGATTGTTTTGTTTTTCAAAGCTTTCTGCCTTTGGGGATTTTGTCAGACAGTTGCCATCCCGTCTCTGTAATTTCACATTTTTGGTACCAAACAAAAGCCATTTCGGCAACAATTAAAGATTCATCAGTCAACCCTCTGGATGAAAATTATGTAGGAAATCCGTCTATTTGAGACCGATAACCCAGAAATCGATTAAATCTGTTTCTGTAGTATTAAAGTGCTCAATAATCAAGAAATGCCATTTTTTGCAGGTTCTATCCAGGATGAAACCAGGGGTTCTTTCTAGGTTCTTTACAGTTTCAACATTTCTAATTAATTTAGGCCATCAACCATTCTCTACGCAAAGTGGTTTGAAAATGCATACAGAATAACAAAAGATAGATGTATTCTAGTAGGATTGATTTGGGCTATGGTTTTGCTATTTTGTCAATTTTTTGGGAGCTGATGCGAACGACGAGCAAGGCAGTGTTTTTGGCAGTTCTGGAGACGGGAGTGATGTTTTTTCTATCAACAAAACATATTAGCCAAACAGGTCCCCTTTTCAGAAAATCAGGCAAAAATGCAACTTACATCTGTCTATGGCTTTGATTCAAAGCGCTGCTTTCTCCACTTGTTCTTGTAGCTGAAAACAACTCCAAAAGTCTGGTTACTGATTAGCAGGAAAAAAAATTTAATGGCTAATAAATCACTGGACCTTTCTGCCTTTCTGACAATGTTGCTTGTCATGCAATAAATGCAAGCTTATCGCCTACAATTTTTTGGCACTATTTTTTACAATTAAAAAATAAAATTACCCCTGGTAAAAATCCAATCAACCAATAGTAAATTAGAATTAAAATAACAAAAAATATTTATTAAATATTGCATCTTGAAACTTTGGTCTATGTCAACTTGATAAAATTTAAAGTAATTGTGTGCCACCACCAAAAACATTAGCATGACCTTTTGGAAAAGGTCGCACCTCCTATAAACGATCTACATTTTATTTGTAATCTAAATTGCAACTTCTAATTTTTTATCATCCTGAGTCATAATATAGTCATCGGGCCTCATTATTATCAATTATTTACGACATCATTCGAATGTCTTGACCTGTGACTTGGAGAATAATCGTAAATCTGTATGTGCATTGGATATTCATCAATTTGCATCCGTTGTCCATTGCTAGTTAGTTATAAGATTTGGGAATACTTCCATATCTTATTGTCATGTCTTTCTTGGATTTCGTGGGGCACTCTTTGTGTTTCATTTTGAAGGGCCTTCTTCCATACAAGCATAATGAATTATTTTTCTCCTAACTTAGAGTTCATTGCCTTATGGTTTTTCATATTGCGTGCATTATTAGGAATTCACCAGCGTACATCAACCATATACTATGGCAAGGATTTAGAATGTTCAATCATACTTTTCTTGGATCATGTCTTCAACATCATAGCTACCGGTACTGTTGTTCAGACTATTGGGAATATTTGGACCCGCCGTTCCTTGTTGATATGAATTTACCATTATCGTTATTGATGGCATTTGTGTTGATCCATGGGGAAGGCATCTAGATTGCCCATTTGCTATTCTGGAGCCGGGACTTTCAAAGCATATCGTTAGTTGTCAATACCATCCATTCTTTCCTTTTCTTTATCAGACTACAACTACAGTCCACAAATGACTTGATGTGTGTTTCCCTTAGCCTCCATCTTCCGTTAAACATATTAGAAGCTTTGTCATATAGATTTAAACATCTGGATTTAGATCACATATGAGCAAAGTAACGTGAATTGGAATTGGATTGGAATCGGCAAGGCCAAATCGAATCGTGAATCGGCAATGAATTGGCGATGAATCGGCAAATTTGAAAAAACCCTTTAAATTTAAAGATTTTAACAATTTAAAACTTACTTCATGCACCCTTTATTGAATATAACTTAAACACACTATAACATCATCAAATAGAAGTTAAAACTTAACATACATAAACATGGAACATAAAATCCATCACATACGTAATTATGTTATCTAAAATGTAAATTGAAGGCTAGCTGAAGTAAATAGAAATCAAATGATCATAATGATTTAAATCATAGAATGTATGTAAGATGATCCATAAGACATCAAATCATAAATGTGTGTAAGAATCTAAGATGAAGATCCATGAAAGTTTGAAACATATGTCTATCAATGATTCAATATCAATATCTGTAAACAAAATATAAAAGCAAGGCTCCAGCTCAAGCCTCAGGCTCATAGTCATCATCATCCTCAACACCATCCTCAAGCTTGGCTGTAGCCTCAGCCTCAACCTTTGAGTATCCAGTCTACCTAGTAGCAAGGCATCTAATGTAGGTCCTAGAGGACTGCCGAGCCATATCTCCCGCATGTAAGATGGGCTCACAAACGTCGCTAGGCCCTATGTCTGTGCGTGCACGTGTGCGTCTACCAATGTCTGAAGAACGTGCTCTAGATGCCTCAACCTCTATATCCACCTGGTCAATCCACACACGGTCCTCCTCAGTGAAGACTGGATCCACAACCTCTGTGAGCCACTCTGATTCTGGATCAATCTCCTCCAGAATGATTGGAGAGGAGTCAGTGCCCAAAATCTGTTTGATCCTAAGACAGAGGTTGTAATGAACAAAGACAAGATCATTCAACCTCTGCACTGTCAACCCGTTTCTCCTCTTCGAGTGGATGTGCTCGAACATGGACCAACTGTGCTCACATCCAGAAGTGCTGCTTGGCTGACTCAAAATACGGATGGCAATTTTTTGAAGTTTTGGGGTTGTGGCCCCAAACATTTGCCACCATCTATCTGAAATAAGGGAAAATAAAAACAATTAGTCTCATTTACAAATTACAAATTACAAGTTAACTCTAAAATTACATAATCAACTTTAAGTTTAGAATCTAGATTCATGAATATTGAATATATTATTTAATTTTTACCTGGTTGTATTGTTTCCCGAGCATCTATGGCCATCCTGCTAGAGAAAAGTGGCCCTTCTTTATTATTGAACTTATCAAGCTCAATAATTGCAGCACTGCTATCCTCATCAGTACTCAACCTTTGGACCACTGTATATAATCTGGTGAGAACCTCTTCATCCGCCTTGAAGTCAGGACGGAAACGAAATGCTTGATTCAAAAAGTAAGCTGCTGCATGGATGGGTCTGTGCAGTTGATTCTGCCATCTCCTATCAATGATGTCCCAAATAGGGGCATACTTCTCCTGTTACTGAGCTCTAATGGCCTCCTTGGCCCTATCCATGCCCTCATTTATGTAGCCCATAGAGGGCTTCTCCCCATCAGCAGTTCGTAGGAGAGATACAAGGGGCTCAGTGGCCTACATATAAAGTAAAACAAAAATTTGAGTCAAAACTTAAATATAGAATAATTCAATAATATAACTTAAGGTAAAACTAAATCATTAAACAATTAGAATAGTAAACTGTAAAATATTAAATGTTAAATTGCAATAAATTTACCTTAAGGATTTCTCTAGCAGGTTTCCAAAAACCATCATCATCAAATATGCAATCCACCACATCTATCCCTGCAGTGGTCGTAGCATAGGAAGATGAAATCCACTCCCGCCCAACAAACATGCTCCTCAAATCATCCCTTGATGTCAACAAGGACTGCAAGGTGATGAAATTCGAGGCAAACCTCGTGATCCCTGGACGAGCTAACTCTTTGTCTCTTGTGTACTTCCTCATTGTGCTAAGGACAAATGAATGATTATAAATAAACTTGCATATGTTTTTTGCCCTTTCCACACATGACTTGACCCACTCAAGTTTGCTAATTTCCTCCAACATGAGGTCAATGCAGTGTGCCGCACAAGGGGACCAAAATATGGTGGGGTGCCTCTCCATCAAAAGTTTACCTACAACAATTTTAAGTTAATTAGAAATTCAAATTTCAAACATGTTAGAACTTAGGAAACTTAGAAATTCTAAGTTAGAATTAGAAAAAGTTCAAAATTCAAATAAATTTATTTTCAAAACTTGAAAAGTTTAAATTTTACCTGCAACAACATAACTTGCTGCATTATCTGTCACCACTTGCACCACATGTTGTTCCCCCACCTCTGCTATAACTTCCTCAATAACCTCATATAAGTATGTGGCGCTTTTTGCATGAGCAGAAGCATCAATGGATTTGAGGAACATGGTATATCCTACAAGTAACAAAACAACGAATTATAATTACTATTAGCAATCAACAAATCAAAATTTGAAATAGTCAATCACGATTCAAAATTATGTATGTAGGAAAGTAGAATGATCAATCACCTCCACAAGATAGAAGAAAATTGAGGAGTGTTCTTCCCCTCCTATCTGTCCAACCATTAGTCATGATGGTGCAACCCTTTTCGATCCACTCCTTTCGGTTGTCCTCAAGCTCATGCCTCATATCCTCAACCATTTCATCCAAGAGGTATCCACTCAACTCAGCCTCAGTTGGGGCTTTAAACCCCAGACCACAAATGGCAACTGCATCTATCATGTTCTGCCAATAAGGAGCCCTGTCACAAATAGATAATGATATTGATTAGAAATTTAGATGTCAAAAAATCAAATCGTAAAACAAGTAGATATAATTAAAGTTTTACTTTTACTTTTAACTTTAACTTTAAAGACAAGAAAGAAAAAAGAATCAATTACCTGGCTGCAATAAATGGAATGTTGCAAAAGTATCAGAATTTGCAAATCTCTTTTTTGGCAGCATCATGAATCTCCTTGTTCAAACCCATGCCCTCAAGCGTGGGTTGGGAGCCAGGAGTAGTGCAGGGCACAAAGTAACTATCCATTCTGTTTTTCCACACTCTAGGCCGCAATAGGTTGGTGTTGGACTCTGTCTCAGTATAAGACTGACTACCACTAGCACTAACACTCGCATGAGCACTAGCACTAGGATGAAAAGGAGGCCTGGAAGAACCCTCTCCAACACAACCTACAGATGCGGAAGCTGATGTAGATGCGGTTGCGGATGTGGGAGCACGGGAGCCAATACCTCTTAACCCTTCAAGTTGCATTTTCCTATTCAATTTGTCTTGTTCAATTTTTTCTAATGCCACTAAACAAGTGCGTTTTGCCTCAGCAGTTTGATGAGTGCAAACTGTGACATCATGGCTAGGTATGCTAGCAATGTGGTATTTCAATCTATAGATACCTCCCGAATTTATTTTTTCTTTGCAAAATATACATTTTGTTTAATATTTGGTTCTCTCGAGAAACTCTTCATTATATTTCCAGCATTCATCTTTTTTACCCATTGTGGAAATTGGAAAATGAAAGCAAAGGGCTGCTGCAATAAAAAAATTCATGTAAAATATCAAAGTTTGCAACTAATAAACAAAAACTACAAAACAACAAACCCTAGTTTGCAATTTAGTAGAAATTAAAAACATTAAAGATTTGGAAATGAACACTAAAAAAATTTAACAAAAAATGCATAATACACTAACATGCAAAAAAAAAAACCAGCACTTACCTCTTGCAAATGAGTTGAGGAGTGTTGATATTGACTCCTTAATGCTCCCAATGCAATTTATGGCCTCCCCAAATGGACTTCTGATCTCTTTGGTGCTCTTCCTTCTTGCCGGTTGGAAACCTATGGATTTTCTTTTCTCTTCTTCTCTCTCTCTCACTCTTCCTCTCTTCTACTCATGCTAAGCAAATAGAAGGCTCTTTAGGGTTATAACAAAGAGGAAAGACAAATTATAAAGCAGCTAAAACATGTGTTTTTTTTTAAATCCAACTTTTTATGCTTGCTGGCGCGGCCGATTTTTGGAGATACCCGATGGCGATTCTGGCGATTTTTGCCATGAATTGCCGATTTGGGCGATTCACAAGAAAAAATCGCCTTCAGCGATTTCCAAGGTTGCATGGGTACGTGGGTACGGGAACGGGAACGGGTACGGGAGCGGGTACGGGTACGCATATTTTTCAAAATAGGGGACGGGGGTACGTGTGTAAGCCTAATTTTTTCTATATAATTAATATTTAATAGAAAATATAAAAATCAAAATATCTGTCATGAGTCATGACATTGATCATTCAAAACAAGAAATTTGAAAATATAAGCCATAAGTCAAATATATATATATATATGCTATTGCTGAATGTTTAAAGTATTTTTCATAATTGGGGACGGAGGTACTTGGTTATGTCAAACTTACTTAAAAATTACACTTTTATATTTATAAAAAATCTGATTTTATGAGTCATGACAATGGTTTTTCAAAACAAGAACAGTGATAAAGTTTGCAAATGTAATGTACTGTTTTCAGTTTCAGATTTGCTATATGTTTGAAATAATAATACATGATAAATGCTTAGATGCATAACAAAGAAGGCAGACTTTAAACATGAACAAGAAGATCCTAAACCATATGACAATGACATATTGCAAATGATAAACTTTTAACTTGAACAGTGATAAAGTTTATTGTTAGTGAGTATCAAAGTTTCAAACTGATTTGGTTTTGAATTAAGTTTGATAAACAACAAGCTAATACAAAAACAAAAACCAAAAAAAAAAAATCAGAATCTTAATCAAGGTCCTTAGCTATGATGCTCTCCACCGAGTACCCGGTACGTGGGATACGTGTACCCGGTACTTGGGTACGTGGGTACGAGTACCAGGGGTGTGGGTACGAGTACCCATGCAACCTTGGCGATTTCCGATCCCAAAAAAATCGAGAGTCATGAATCTTATCGCCAAATCGGCGATTTTGGCGATTTCAAGGCGATTTTTGGAACTATGCATATGAGAGAACAGTACATGGATGTCCTGGGCACTCATGCGAAGCATGATTCTGGAACTCTTCAAAAACAAACCCAACATTGAAAATAATGATGGATTTCTCTTGACAATGTCAATGGGTAATTAAGATTAAACTTGAGACTTCAAAAGTGGCCGAGGATGTATAACTAACAAATTTGTTTTTGTTCTTGCTTGCAACGTGCTCAACTTTGGTCAGTAAGTGACTATAGTTCCTTTCAATTCCATAACACAGTGGTTCATTGGATTTCTACATGGTGAAAGTTGTTTGAATTGCCTAGATATTGGTAGTGTTGAGATTGATATTCTAAGGGTGGCAAATAATGCGAGGATGAACATTAAACAGATGTAAAGTGATGAGGAGTTTCAAAGATTTCACGATCACAATGTACTAAATATAATAGAATGAAGTTGCAACTAATATAACAAAAGGAATGGGCATAGCTTTGTTGGTTCCCAATTGCTTCTATATTTTTGAGATTTATCTGCAGATTCCAGCGGACCATACTCAGACTTATGATACTCATTCAGAATCAATCAGCATTATGGCTTCCCTTCTTTCAAGATTGACAGTAGCAGACTCTTCTCTACTTGCAGAAACTCTCTCTAATGATAAGCTTTTATGATTAGGATAATCCATCTGTCAGATTGTTTCCCACTTCAAAATTCTTAAGTTTCTCTTCTCCTAGTCAATTAGTTTGATCTCAATAATATATGCTGATTATGTCCTGTCAGTAACCAAGTGAACTCTCTATAACATCAATGACTACTTCACCAAGTCTTCAGCATTATCTCTCAAAATGGAAGCCCGGATTTTTGTGAAAAAATAGGGCTCTATTAGAAGGTACGACTTGAGAGAGAATTATCTCCTTCCTTGCATTGTTGGAGAGCTAAGCCTCCTATTACGGCTCCTTGTTGAGGATTGAACAATCAATTATCAATGACTTATGACAATCGCGAAACTTGCAATATATGAGCTTCAAAATTATGATTCAATGTTTGATGTTCGGATTTCATCCAATATTAAGTATTTACTCTTTTACATCTTTATATCTTATATTGCAATACATCTTTTCATAACTAGCATTTAAAGTACCATATCTATATATATACACACCCCCTCCTATCCCCCGCCATTGTACCTCCGCCATCTCCCCACTGTCCCCAAATTAAGGCCCTTCTATCCCCCGTCTCAGAAACTTGGCCGCCCGTTCCGCCGTCCCCCCATCCTCTAGGGTGGTGTAACTATGGTTGAGGGAAACTGATTTTAGCAAAAAAGACAGAATGGTTGGTGTGTGTGCATTCCAACTTGTGCCTTCTCTTAGCTATTGCCAAATAAGAACATCTATTGCAATGTAAACAAAAATGTAGTAGAGCAAACGAAGAGATTGTTTGATATTATTGATTGCTTGTGCATGCACATCTTCTGAAATTAAAATACTTTCACTTGCTATGAGAGATATAAATTGAGTGCTGAACAGCTACCAAACAGAAGACAACGATTGGCAAATACTTACAGCCAAATCCCAACAACTATCAAATAATCAACATAAAGTTCGTTACAAAAGTGCCAAAACATAACAAGTTAGTTTGTACGAATTACATCACCCCCCAATTTACATCACCCTCTGAAATAAAATGGCTGGCTTCCAATCAACAAAATTTTAAAAATTATACATTTTTATTTATTATCATGGGAAGATATCTTTAGTGGTGGTACTTCAGCATCTATTGAAATGGAAGAAAATGTAGTTCACCTGTGCTAAATAGCAACTATTATAAAGTTTCTGCAAATTCTGAACAATCAAATCTGATATAAAGTCTTTGTACTTTGCTGAAGATGGTCTTTATCAATACCAGACAGTATATACAGTATACTTTAACTGATGTATAGTTCTGCAACTATATAATTAATTCTGCTAGTAAGTCGAATGAGGCAGAGAATGTTAAAGGAGCAGACTTGTTTTATTCGGGTGTCCTATATCCACATTCCTATCTCTTACTTATAAGGCACCCAAGAGGTATGTCCTTAGTAAGGACATGACTCTTTCTAGGTCGGCCCTACACACAAACCAATGAGTATATTGCCGAGATCAGCATCTCAAGGATAAACAAATTAGTTAGTAAATATACTAACAATAACTATGCCATTTAGAACGTTATTAAATGCTCCAAGAAAGATGCTGATTAGATTAATACTATAAGGTACTTAATAGGCCAAATCCTTTCTAAGAATATCAATGCTTTGCTAGATGCGTACAATCTGCAGTTCAGATCAGTTAAGTCATCAGAGTTATATAGGATTAACAACTCTAAGCTTGTAGACCTCTCTAGTTCTTTGTTGTAAATGATGCGTGACAGTGATTTTATCCTGCTAGGAGGTTTTGACCATGTGAGTAATTTCCACAAGTTTCTTATGCACTTCAATATGGGTTTCAGAATTGTTCCATTTCTTCTTCTTTTGCTAACAACTTTGTCGTAGTGGCTGCCAATTCTTTTTATGTAGCGTTAATTGGTTGGGTTTGTTGATCTGATTGCACTTGGAACCAGTTATCAATCCTCCAACTCATTGCATAAATTTTTCAAGAGTCAAGGTTACTTGAGTGGTCTCCTCTAAAGCCTTTTGTTGTGCACATATCTCAAGCTACAACATGAAATAGTGGTAATGAAAATAACGTTCCATTGAATATCAAGTTGCTAGGATTTTCCCATATGAACCTCTGAAGGAATTAGGAATCCAAACTACTGATCGAGTGCTCAACATTTCCTAGGTGATCTGTCTTGGCCATCTATGGGTCAAAAATATTTAGATGAACTCCCTATGGTTCCCCATGTCAACTGACTTCCACAGTCACAATACCTCTTGTTAACTTTTATGACTAAGGGATAGTGGCACTATTTAATCCATCCAAAATATTGGGCATTATTAGCATTACATGAGCCACAGGCTTTAGACTTTGAATAAGTTGTCTTTTTAAAGTGTAGCAAAATCATTTTCCAATGTTTCTTTCAAGGACAATTTGGTGCAGAATGTGCAGGAGTGAAGGAAATGTCTTTATAGATGATTGTAGTTATTCAATATTGAGGCCATCCTTCCTATCTTTGCTGGTCCAAACATGTCTTGTGGAAGTTCTGACATATCCAACTCTAGACGCAGTGGAAGAATGTTGTGTTTCCAGCACTTAAATATTTCAAGCCTTCAAGCCTAGTTCTGACATATCCAACTCTAGATGCAGTGGAAGAATGTTGTGTTTCCAGCACTTAAATATTTCAAGGCTTCAAGCGTTTCTTTAATATCTTGAGCCTTATTTCTAGTAGGAGTTTGTGCTGGAGGTGCTATAGGAAGAATCAATACCCTGGCTATGTTGAATTCTTCTTCCATTTACATTCTTCTCTAAGCATGTCTTCTTAACATGCTGTGTCATCTTCTCAATGCTTTCTTTTATTGTAGAAGTTTGGGGGTATTCATGTCCTCAACATTAGAACACTACGCTCCCAGAGAGTTCCACTGAGCAATGGAAGGCCATGAAGGATGGTCAAAAGAGAATATCAAGCCCACAGCTCCTTATCAAGTATGAGTCACTGTCTATTCTATTGGTATTAAGAGCAAATAAAGATATATTTTAATCGTGTAGTTTTTGGTATGCAATCTAAATTCTTCTGCAAAAGCTTCTTGCAAATTCTCCTACACATTTTGGTTGTCCATGTCAATCTTTGTGTACTAGTCAAATGCGACACCTTTGCGAGTGGCTAGGAATAACTATAGCCAATATGCTTTGTGGTCATGTGCGTGTTCTGCCCAAATGTTGTCATACCTCTTGCAATGCCTTATTGGATCTTGACATCTGTTTTTTATAGACTTGGTAGTTTCAGCCTCTGTAGACTGAAACTTGTTTGGGATGTTGAATTAGTAGTCATTGATGTCAAAGTATGTAGAAAATAATATAGAGCATACCTTATTTGATAGAGGCTTCTGTTTGTATTCATCCACATTTGACAAGATTTTGCTGTTTGAAAGAGTCTAATGTTTGTATTGTATGCAACAACATTGATTAGTTGATAATAACTCTGTCTGAGTGAAATATATATCTCACATGTCTGAAACATGATTCCATAAACATTGAATTGAATGAATGATGCTTGTGCAAATACAGTCCGACAATTCTGGACTGAGAATGTCGATGGGATACTTGTTTGTCATCACAATGGTTCTGAGCGACATGATTATTTGTGCAATCTTAGCAAAAACACAGAAGTTTGAATGGAACAATCATTTCAGAATAAGTATCAAAGAACAGTCATCAATTTCCATGGAAGGTGTATATAAAATGATTTATCTTTGTTGCCATCCACTTTATCGGGAATTGCAGAGTATAACACCAGTGTTTACCGCATAGGTTAATTAAGAAATGCACACAGATAATGAACACGAACAGCAGAACTCCTTAGATTACTCGCATATGCTAGAACATTACATTATGCTTGATAAGATAAGATGATAGAAGATGAGATACAATGATCCTAGATGGGATATAAATACTATCCGCCTAACCTTCCCGAAGGAGTCTGTCGGCCACAAACATTATGTCCACTACAAACTATTTATCCGTCCGCTACAAAATACAAAAACACTGACGACAATCACCCCGTTGGCTACAAATATACCGACAACAATCACCCCGTCGGCTATAGAAACACCGACGACAATCACCCCGTCGGCTACAGAAACATCGACGACAAACAAGTCGGCTGACAACCAGATGTTCATCGCAGTACAATTCCTTGGTTAGGTTTCAAGGGAATGTGCAGTTGATCAATAATGTTTTGAATTCCTTCCTTTTGTCAGTTAATACGAGCAAAATAAAAAACAAATATCTGGCGCTATGTAAACAATGGATTGAAGACAAACTTTGTCATTATTGGGACTGAATGGAAGAACTTTTTTGAGGCATACGATTGCATAAGCCAACAATTCTGAATAAAGTTTGGAATGACATGCAAGCATTCAGTCTTTGTTTATCATTGGTTATCGATAGGTTATCTGGTGGAGTATAGTTTATCATATGCCTATTTTGAAGGATGATGGTGTTGAATGAAAAACAACCACCGATGATCTCATTCAATATAAGACAAAAACAATGAACATCTGCATAATATTTTATGGGAGTTTCTGGTTGAAATGATGACATGTCAGTTGTCTAACAGTTTATAATCATATCTGTTTAATCGGATTTTAACTGGAGTGGTTGATAGTTGGGTTTAAAACTGGAGACCATTGTTTAGGTTGCAAACTGAATTCCTTTCCTCTATATGTGTGTGTCTTTCAAATAATAATGCAGTGTGTGTTGAGACACTTGGATGAACTGTTAATTCATTGAAGAAGGTGTGCATTGTTCGACATTTTTTTTTGCTGTATGTGTGAGCATGAAGAAGGTGCAGATATCGCTGAATAAACAGTTTGGTTAGAGTAACAGAATCAAATATGAGGCAAGAAAAGGTGGTGCTGAAGTCTGATGCTCTTACCGATGTTTGAAAGTAAAATTCAGGTATATTGATACAGCTGTTTGTTCATTTTGTTTTAACAGAGACATTGTCTTTGTATTTTCTTTTTAAGGAGTCTTAGTCTTCTATGTATTAACTTTTTTTAATCAATCATCATTCCATGGAATCATAGCCAATATGTTAGTTATTTGTAGTTTCATAGCTGGAATCAGATTCTAGAAATTTTTAACAATATTTTATGAAAAATTGTATAGAATCTAATAAATCCTGAGATTTTTTTTATATAACTTGGTTTAAAAAGTCAGGATTTTGGGAATTGTAGTTCTCTAATGGTTTTTTTTGTAGTTACATACTTGAATTAAATTCCAGAAATTTTTAACAATTGTTTATGAAAATTGTGTAGAATCCTATAAATTTTTTGAAGCAGCTTTATTCCGATCTTTTAATAAAACTTGAAGGTTTAAA
This sequence comes from Cupressus sempervirens, assembly GCA_028749045.1. Taxonomy (NCBI): domain Eukaryota; kingdom Viridiplantae; phylum Streptophyta; class Pinopsida; order Cupressales; family Cupressaceae; genus Cupressus; species Cupressus sempervirens. Next base: position 585,006,954 of record CM053791.1, on the reverse strand, counting down.
AAATGAGGGTTTTTCAAACTGCAAATCTCTAAAGATTTTGAAGGTTTTCTTTGTAGATTTCGAAGGTTTTTCTACTGAGCACAAGCTTTTTTTTTTTTTTTTTTTTTTTGGTCTTAGAACTGTATCTTTTGGAGGTTTTGTTTCTCATATTCAAGGGTTTCCACGTTTGTTCATGGAGCCATATTTTTTTGATTTTTGTCCACAAAATGTTGGACAAAGGGTTTGCTGATTTTTTTTCCACAAAGATTCATTTACAAAGGGGGTTTGTTGATTTTTATTTTTAAACAAAGTAATGAGAATTGAAATCAGCAAGGCCGAATCAAATCATGAATCAACCATGAATCGGAATCAAATCGGCTATGAATCGGCAAATTTAAAAAACCCTTGAAATTTAGAGATTTTAACAATTTAAAACTAATTTCATGCACCCTTTATTGAATATAACTTAAACACACTATAACATCATCAAATAAAATCTGACATACATAAACAAGTAACATAAATGATAAATCTATCACATATGTAAAATATAAATTTTAGCTTAAGTAAATAGAAATCATAGGATCATAATGAGTCACGACATAGATATATAGAATTATAAATGTTGTCAAATCATAAATGTATGTAAGATGAAGATTAATGAAACATGTCTATCTGTAAACAAAATGAAAAGATAAGTCTATCTGCTCTAGCTTTAGCTCAAGTCTATCTCTCACGTTTCCTCTCTTTTTGTCACACTCAACAAATAGAAGGCCTTCGAGTTATTATAAGAAAAAGAAATGTGAAAAAAAATCATTAAAAAAGTTATAATTTTTTTATGTTTTAAGTTGCCCAATTGGGTTGTGTCGTCAGTAAAATTGTGTATCAGCTAACGGGTCCCTTCGGGAAGGTTCTTTTTATGTAGCCGACGCGCCCTTTGGTAATTGTCATGTAGCCGACAAACCCCTTCGGGAAGGTTCTTCGGAAAGTATTTATACACCCTTTGGGATCATTGTAATCATCATCATCATAAGCATAATGTAATGTCTTCGGCATATGCGAATAATATAAGGAGTTTTGCTATTCTTATCTATTGTCTGTGTGCATTAATCTATTTACCCCATGCGGTAAACAGGCTGTTCGATTTTTCAAGTCAATTCATGGCGATTCATCCCAAGAAATCGTTGATTTGATTCACTGATTCACAAAAAATCAGTTATCTTGAATCGAATCGCCGAATTGGGTGAATCGCCGCAATTCTCCTTACTATGTTTTTAAAAATCATTCATGGAGGGTTTTCTATATTTTTCCAAAAAAACCACAAAATCATGATGGGTTTTTGTACTTTTCTCCCCAAAAACTCATGTAGACCTTTTTTTTCATTTCTAGGTTTTCTTGAACTTTTCCACAAGAATTGTGATGTTTTATAAAAAGGGGTTTTGCCAGATGTTTTCCCAAAAAATTTGCAGTTTTCTTTGCATGGGTTTGTTGATTTTTTTGGAGTTTTTTGCCTCCTTTTCTTGAAGATGAAGGTTTTTGATGATTTTTTCACAAAATCGTGACTATCCATCTTTGACAAAATGTTCTAGTAATTTTTTAAAAGAAAATCATAGTTTCTTGAAGAGTATATTGGGTTGTGCCTTGGGTTTTGTGGGCAAACATTGTTCCTGCAACTTATTAGATTTTCATTGCTAGTGGGTTTCCATAATCCATAGCAGTAATTTTTAGCTTTTGGATTTTGATTGTTTGCCAATTTTTGAGCCAGCGCTTTGGGTCACACTCTGTGAACCATCTCCTTGGAGCTCTCTTGCCCTGATGATGGTTCACGGACTGTGACCCGAAACATTGGCTCAAAAATTGGCACACAATCAAAATCCCGAAGCTGAAAATTACTAGTATTGGACTATATTTGTGTTCTTGGGTGTTGTTGCTTTTGACTATTTTTGGCCAAGTTGTTTTTAGAGTTGAAAAGTTTTTTGAAGCTGATTTCGGTGTCTTAGGATAAAGGGAGGAATAGCTTTGTTACTTGATATCTTTTAGAAGGATTATGGTAAACTTGGTCGTATCTAGAAGTTTTCTAGTACTAAGGTGGGGGGTTTCAGCAGCAAGCTCATGTCGTAGAGTGTTATGATGAGAAGGGGGCAGTCTTCTACACATTAACAGTCCAATGGTTTGCAATTGTAGTCTGTTGTAGGAGAAAAACTTAATGAATTGACCACTAAGGGAGGTATTAGAATAATATTGTATTATTTACCTCATAGCGATCATCTAAGTCACTTAATGTATCTAGCAACCTGATGTATCTATAGATGTATTTGGTCACTTCGTTTATCTAGTCAGCCAAATAGTTTAGCATGTTTCTATTTCAGTTCTTTGTTAATGATTGTTTCTTTTAGAAACATCATCTTTGTTTTTCCTTAATTAAGGAGCTTTCATCACTTATGTGATAACCTCGTTCAGTCAATCAATTATCATTACAATAATTATGTCCATTAGGGCACCACTATGTATGAGTGTCCACTTTGTGCTTGTCTCAAAGAGTGAAGATACCATGATCTGGTGATGAGATAAACTTGTCAACTAACATTATGCACCACCTTTGAATCTAAGAAGATCCTTTGGAATGCTTTCTTGTACCTTTCAACAACTGTAGTTTGTATATTGTGTTGTTCTCTTAGGAAAGAAAAGTGTCTTTGTGCTATAACATTTTGCAAAAAATGCAAATGCAAGGAGATGCGAGGTGTAATTATATTGTTTGAATAATCAATAATGATTTTTTCATTGTTAAGGAGGACATTTCTTTGGGGCCATTCTCCTTTGCAATCTTTGTTTTTCTATCATGGGATCCAAACCATCATAGATTACTTCCAAACATGGGCGATTTGTATTAATAGATTTGATGATATTCATGATGGGCTAAATTTTGAGGTATAGTACACACAAGACCATCATTTATCATCCAATATCAATGATTTGACATTTTGGGCCGTTTGTGATTTTGATTTCCTCAACACAACTGTCATTAATAGATTTGATCATATTCATGATGGGCTAAATTTTGAGGTATAGTACACACAAGTCCATTCATCATCCAAGATCAGTGATTTGACATTTTGGGCCCTTAGTGATTTTGATTTCTTTGGGACCATTCTCCTTTGCAATCTTTGTTTTTCTATCATGGGATCCAAACCATCATAGATTTCTTCCAAACATGGCTGATTTGTATTAATAGATTTGATCATATTTTGATGGGCGAAATTTTGAGGTATAGTACACGCAAGACCATCATTCATCATTCAAGATCAGTGATTTCATATTTGAGGACCTTTGTAATTTTGATTTCCTCCACACACATAATTACTTGCTAATAATCCTGGTACTCAATGCCTCATGCACCCTTACAAGTTTCAAAATGATTGTGTGCATTGTGCAATGTCAATTGTGTAATGTCCCTTATTTGGGGACATTAGAATTATTAAGAGGGAACGAATTTATAATATTAAATTTGACTATGTAAGCCATAGATTTATTATTAGAGGTCAAATTAATATTCTTTGTGGTCACAAAAGAACGAAGACAGATAAGACGAAATCCAGAAAGGAAGTCTAAGGGGCATTGTTGCAAGAATAAAAAGAGAAGAGGCTTCTTCCTTTGGCATGCTTGATTTTACTATTCAATTCAGTATTATCTCTTGGAGAGTTCAAAAAGCTTCAGCTTTCAGCCCGTGTGAGGACGTAGCCCCTCGTGCAGGTAGGCAGTGGACGCAAACCCATTGCTCGTGGAGATATCACCACAGGTGTCTCATCGAGCTTACAGGTTCTTATCCTATCTTTCCAATCCGACTGTTGAATCTGTATTTAGGATTGGCTTACAATGTATTGGTTATTGTATTGCTGTTGTATAATACAATTACATTTAGTTGCTAGTTATTATATCACGGTCGTAAAAGGCAATATCACTGTTCAAGGATTTATAAGAGTTTTCTGGTTTAAGCATTCATGGTTGTATGTTGATATTCTGAATGTTATTGCAAAATAACGGGTCATATTTATTTGAAGAATTTTTTGGTTTATTATAGTACTGTAACTCATTTTTGTGGACACCGAATCTGAATGTTATAGTTGAGAAAAGTGAATTAATTGGAAAATTCTACTAGTTTTTTTTTTCTTTTTTCGAATGTGGTGTAAATTATTCGCAAGGTTTTACTTCTAAAGTGTATTGTTAAGGGAAATCCAGCAAATATCTTGTTCGGGATACTACAAATTGAGTGACGACAACCTAATTTAGTGTGAAAAATAACTAATTAATTAACATTTAAATAATCGAATATATAATTATGAATTAGAATCTAGATATAACATAAATATTGAAATTTCATATATTTAACTAGTAACAACTTCAAATTGAAGGTGGTCTTGAAGATGCCTTATGACATGGTTGTCACGAACACAAATCTTCTCACACTTGGTGCATATTTCTGTCACTATGTCTATTTGAGTGACAAGTGTTTGCATTGCAAAGTTGGGGGAGTGGATGGTACATGATGTGCTAGAATGTGCTTTCTCAAACAAAGCATTTGTTGGCTTACAATTTTTTGCATTGTTTGATATGGGTGGACAGTTTTTACAGCTTCTACCTTCTCTATGGACTCAATGGGAATTTTGGAAATGATGTTTGCACTTTCGACTTGCCCCTTGCAATCAACTGCCATAAAAAAACATCTCTCCATTTGGGGACACTGCACTGATGCTCTTATTGAAGGCCATCTTTACAATTTTTCCATCCATTAGAAATGGACACTCACGTTTCAATCCATAAACCTTTGATTGGATTTTATGGTGACTACAATTTTATTTCGTTTGCTAATGAAGTGATGTGTACTTTCTTATACCCGACACCAATCTAGCTAGAGGGTGTTTGATTTATTGCCATTACCATTTCTTGCCAATAAGGTGCTCTCCCCAGGTTAGAAGGAAGTCCATTGTTGTAAATGCCAACATGCAATTTATTTATTTGCATTGTGCCTTCACTCATTTTGAAACGCCCTTTCCATTGGGCCTTTTTTGTGGAAAGAGAGGTGTCATCTTTTTGGAGCGAGGCTGTCTCAAGAAATGATACAGGGTAGCTAATATTGAAGAACATATAGGTGGCCCCCACTTGTTATTTCTCTGCTATGCCATCAGATTTTGGTTTTTCTTACTCAGAGAATTAGCTTCATATTCTCTAATATATGCCATAATTTTTTCCTTCTGGCAAGCCCTCCTTGCTTGGCCCTTAACATGATTGTCATTCCAGGGCCAGTCATAGCACTAAGCATATAGGTGATTTTTCAATCATCTTGTGACTTCAATGCCACAGAAAAAGCTTACCTTGTAGAAGCTGTTCAATTATTATGGACACAATTCCACAGAGGTGAGTTTGATCTAATTTTAGCTGTCTAACTGCTTCTGGGACCTCTGAACTTGAACTAGCAGATATTAAATAAATTGCTAGTAAAAAAAAGACAAAAAAATGGAAATGTCTAAAGGTCATGAATTTAGGGGAAAAACAACAAAAATAAAACCTACAATACATATAAAAGTATTGAAAACAAAAATCAGGAAGTTTTTTTTTTCAAATTGATAATTTATTAAAGAAATCTGAAAAAATTCCTAAAAAATTAAAGTATCTCAGAAAATACTTACCCATGGTTGGTAAATCTCTTTTGATGCAAGCTGGATTCCTCTCATAGCACTTAAAAATGCCTATAGCATCTTTGGAATCCTTTATCTTTTAGAAAACCTGATGAAGCTTCACACCAAAAATGACAAATTGGAATCACATTGGTTATTTTGTGCGTATGATTTTGAAATGAATGATAGTGGTCATTTTTAGAACTATTTTCATGTTTTTTTAGGGTTTTTTAGGTTAATAAAATGTATTTTTATTGTTTATAAACTTTTTTCCAGTCATGAAATGCCACTGGGACTGTGGATGTGGTTGGAATCACCTTGATATGTTATAAATGAATCCACATGGTGCCTTGGGTGGCAGGAACATCCCTTGGCCATCTCACATGCAAATTAGGCTCCACTCTTAAATCAGAACCCATTGGGTCGTGCATTGGGCTCGATACTGCAAGAACTTGCTAATGTGGGTAGTAATGCATGCTAAAATGTGTTATAGGATAGATCGAAATAGTTAAGTTACACCCTCAAGTCACAAAATTCTCAAATGGTTAACTTGGTGCTAATCTCAAATGAGATTCGCTGCAGAGCTAGGCTTTATTCTTCAATATAACTATGACCTTCCTTCACTGATCTCTTTGCTGCACAGAGGCCTGGATATTCTGCTATCAACGTGTTACCATCACTGTGGTAATACTCGTTGAGAAACTCAAGGTAAAAACTGTTTTCATATTCCAACAAATAGTACTTTTAGATGCCATGAAATGGGTCCTTAGGTGCTTGTGAATGGGTTCTTAGACACTTGTGAAATTCCTTTTGAGCATTAGAAATGAGTGATGGTTAGATGCCTTCAAATTCTGGAGTCACGCAAGTAGATAATGCTTTGCCTTTTTGTCACTGCTGCTTAATGCATGCAAAAATTAAAGCAGTTAATGCTTTCTGGAATATGTTGGAAAATGGATCTTGAGATTTGTCTTGTACAGTTGATTTGATTGAAGATATTTTGTTTTGTTTTGTTTTGGAGTCCATAAGTGATGCCATCATTGTTAAGAATCACTTTTGTAGTTATTGCTATGAGTAACAGTAGAAATTATATTCTGTACTTATGCAGTGTTTTCAGATGGTACCAAAAATATTCTTGTATTCTACCATATTTACTATTTTACATTATGGGATTAGATTCGGACTGTATGGTTAAGTAGATAGCACATTTATGTTCACTTGTTCCTTTTGCTTGTCGATCTTATAATCTACGATCTCTGTTAGAGATTTTATATGTCAATATCCATTGAATTAGTTTGGTGGAGCTTGCCTATCTTGGTGTTTTTCTTGAACTGGATTCCATCAAGAAAGTCCAATATTATGGCAGTTTCCTTCAAAACATTTTTTTATGGCTTTCATTTTATTCTTATGTTGTGACGATAATATGGTATATTGTTTCTGGCCATTCTGTTTCACATTCATAGCTTACAAGGATAATAAGCAATTCAAAGGTGAAAGTTGACTGTAAACACTGTAAACGAGTTATATTTTACATTTTATTTAAAACATACCTTCCATTTAGTGACCGCTTTGAGTGTACCCATGATAATTGATATGCTATACCCTATGTTGCCGCAGCACACGGAAGTGTAAGTATTCTGTATTTAGTCACCTTGTAAGATATTGAAGTTACTAAGTTTGAGTACTTTCATGTTCTGAGGGAATTTGTATTCTTATATATACAGTCTATAGAAAAACAGTTTTAACAAGCTATTTGCAGGTTGAGCTAGAAGTTTCTTATGCCTTTTGGTTCTTGTTTTTCAGGGAGAAAGTCATGACTATGCCTACCAAGCAGAGGAAGAGAGAAGCAAGGAGAGAAGCAAAAGCTGAAATAGCAGCTGTTCTAGATAGAGTAGGATAGCGTATTGTTTTTTTCTCATTTTGATATCTTTGTGCTCTTTTTCATCTGTTCACTCATGATTTTGAATTGTGATCAGGCCATAGAGAAAGAACTAATAGACAGGTTACAAAGTGGCACTTATGGTGACATATACAATTTCCCTGTGAAAGAATATGAAAAGGTCCTAGAAATGGAGGAAATGCAGGCAGCTAGTGAAGAAGAGGACAATGCTGAGGAGGTTTGTTGTACTATTTATGTTTGATGTTATTCCTTCCAGAGGTCCATTTCTGATTGCTTCAGGTTTATATAGTTGTTGTTGCATCTTTTGACTATCATTCTGATGCATAACACTGCTTCTGTTTTTTGTTCAGTAAAATCTTCTTTATGTTCTTTTGTTTAACAGGAGCCAGAGCCTGAAGTAGAGTATGTGGAAGACTATGAAATGGAAGAAGATGACATGGAAGACTTTGTTGCTGCTGGTGCTGATGATGAAGGTCCATCAATTTCAGATGAAGGTAGAAGTTTGAAGACAAATTGCAGAATTATACAGATTGTAGAACTGTTGTCATTATAGATTTATTTGCTAAAAGTTTGCTATTCTTTATTAAAATACTTTAGAAAAACAACAATTATTATAAATGCAAATATTGTTAAAAAAACAAATGTGAAGATTAACCTAAGATTGGAGTTGTGTAAAATGACTACCATCTTCAATATTTGCTGATTTAGTGTAATTATCATTTCTCCTAATCTTCTGCAAGACATTTACACAGATGACATGGATCAAGATACGGAAGATGTAAATATGGCTGCGGCTGTGAAGACAAAGAAGTCAAGGACAGAGTCAGGGTCAGCTCAAAGAAAGATTGACACAGACAATTTCAAAACAAAGTTGAAGAGGAAAACAAAACCTTATGTGGAGGTAAGCCGCATAATAACCTATGACCAATCTCTCAAAAGAGCATGAAGCACTTTATATAAAAAGTTTGTATTCAGATTTAAATATTGATTACATTTCAGCTTACCTTTAAAGCACTATTAATACAGTACATACGTACATATCATGTGTTATCATTAAATATTCAGATCATCTGTAACATGCCAAAACTTTTTAAATTTTAAACATTTACCGATCATTTCACAGGAAATAATTTTTTTAATTGACTAGCAGAAAATAACTGTTTCATTTTCACATGAATATGATAGCTTCCAATAACAGATTTAATCAACTTCGCTATAAAGGAAAATACGATCGTCAAAAGTAACTACCTTCACATGACATTAGAATAACCAATAAATTTGAAAATGATTTATCTAGAAAGAAAATAAACTGAATGACTGAATTAGATCATAGAAACTTGTAAAAGAAGGAATATCTGATATTTGTTCTTTTTCCGATATCGATCTTGATGTCATCCAAGGAGAGGGAGAGCATTTTCAAAGACTTTATCTCCCATCCATTGACCCCACACAACTTCCTTTGAGAAATGACCCGGCCCTACATAAAGGGGTGCAAAGCTGGGTTATGGGTCTTATCATTGCCATCTGAGTCTTTGTTGTTTAGTACCCCCAACAATCATGATTGGTTACACTCCTATAGACATCCACACCTACAAGAATGACCTTCCTGATTAGACGTGTACTACTGGTTCATGTGACTGATGGATATAATATCATTGCGTAGCACCACCTTGGCCAAGATTCTATTAGTCTAAGCACTGTACTTCGTGCTGTCAGTATCGCCACCTTACTCTTCTATCAAGCCTTTAAGACTCATTCGGTCTTACTTGACCTTAATAGGGCTTACTTTCCAGCTTGGCGATAGTGGACCAATGACCTTAAGTGACTCACTGGCATATACAAAGCATCTGTAGTTTTTTAATGGTTCACAACCAAGCTAACTAAAGTCCCTTCCCAACAGTTCTCCACTGTTATAATTCATTTTTAATACGATTGATTTTATCTCCTTCATTCTGTTTTCCTTCCAAGGATAAGAAATGAAAACCCTTCCCAAATGTTGTTATTCTTTATCTTATCTGATCAGGTTTGACACAATAATCCAAGAAAAATGAGACAATATTCTCATTGATGACTTATTGTCATATTCATATAATGATCTGGGTTTGCCCAACCAAAGGATCATTTACCATTCATGAAATTTACAGTATTATTAAATTGTCAAGTGTATCATTGTACATCATGTAAGTATTAAAGTATCACCCCACAGATGGGGCAGTTTGTTGAATAAGAACAGTTTGTGCCCGTAGTTTGAAGGCTAGGTTATGACAGTCATGTACTTCTAAGAATGGCTTAACCGTTATGCAGATTCATAAGTAAGTTGCAATTTCATATCTGCTACACAGGATCAAGGTTGATATGCTCATCCCTAAATGTAATTCAGACTGATGAAGATGTATTGATTCATATCAGAATGGTAGATTCACAAATGATATACCGATTCATATCAGGATTATAGATTGATAACGAATCACAGATTCATATCAGAAATACAGAATTCACAATGATATATGGATTCATATTAGAATGGTAGAATTCACATACGATATAATGATTCATAACAGAGCCACAGATTCATAAAGAATCACAGTTTCATATCAGAAATACAAATTTTACAATGATGTATGCATTCATATCAAAATCACAGACTTTGATGAACTCAATTACATTAAGATGCTTATAAGAATCAGGATTCAATACATATGCAATATGATTGAAGATGATATTTCCCTATGATGAATCGACAGCAGTGCCTGCTAATCTTGTACAGCATTGGTTTTACTTCATCCATACAATAAGATTCATGCATTCTAATAATATACAGCCATGACTGTTATACACATTCATTCTGATTTTAATGCTTTTCCTGCACTAAGATCATGCTTACAATTAATTCCATTCAATGATGATGAGTAGAAATCGGTATCAGTAAAATGACAATGCAATCATTTTTGAAAAAGAAGTGCATGCTCATTCAGATTTGATATGCTTCTCATTCAGAAAGATCATGCTTACGATTGATTCCATTCGATCATGATGACTAGAAATTGGTATCAATAAAATGACAATTCAATCATTAATAAAAAATAATTGTTCGTGTGGTTCAACATTGGAGAATGGAGGAACTTAGGGATCGAATCCCTTTTGTTCTTCACATGAAGAGTAATTGATCTATGTGCAACCTCTATAGCTCCGAGCTCTAGATGGTTGCCTGTTTCAATCGATAGGTAGTGAAAGCTATCTTGCAAATTGCTGGTATTATTTCAGTATCTCATAAGCTATTGAAAAGGGCACACTATTTCGGCATGCACAAATGAATACCAAGAAGCCATCTAAGGAGCACCTTGTTTGATAATTAAACGCTGCATGAAAATATCGAATTCAAAATTCGTAATATGCTCAAGCAGAAAGAATAGTCTCCCTTTTCCTTGCATAATATCCTACACTATAATCTGGTTTTAATACCCAATATATTGTCCTAATTATTACGAAGTAATTGGTAAATATTTGCTTGTTATTAACAGAGATTGAGAGGTTGTTATATACAAAAGAATGGAATGATTTTTCCTTAGGAAACGATTGTAAAGAATAGAAACATTCTATTCTAGCTGAAAGAAAGCTAAAAAAGCTACAGCTAACTAAAGCTAACAAAATATTAGAAACATTCTAATATTTACAATAGTTTACAAATAGATCACCATTAACTAATAATAGATGACTATCTATTATTGTAATACCCTCCCTTAATGGTTAATCTATCTACAGCACTAAGCTGTCCTCTGAATTTGACAAACTTATCAAGACCAAGAGGCTTGGTGAGAATGTTTGCAGTTTGATCTGTCATAGGAACATACTACAAATCTATCGTCTCCTCTTCAACTAGCTGTCATATGTAGTAACAATGAACATCTGCATATCCCCAAGCATTCGACAAAGCCAAACTGCTTCAGATCTTGCCTTAATAGTCCTCTATATTTGGCCTCTGTAGAGGAGAGAGAAATTGCCTACTGCTTCTTACTGGTCCATGTGATTGCACCGGATCCCAAATTGAACACATCCAGAAGTTGACTTTTTATCATCAACAGAGCATGCCCAATCTGAATTTGTGAACCCATTGAGTCTAGGATGAGAACTTCGAGAGTAAAGAAGTTCATAATCTGAAGTGCCCTTCACATAACGAAGCACACGCTTTGTGGCCATCCAATGATCAACTTTAGGAGTTGTCATAAAGCGTGAGACATAGCTGACTGTGAAGTTGATATCATGCCTAGTAGTGGAGAGGTAGATGAGGCTGCCTACTAGTTGCTTGTATGTAGTATCATCAAGGAAAGGAGAATCAAACTTGGCTGATAACTTGAGACCTTTCTCCATAGGTGTAGATGTGGGCTTGCAGTCCTCCATACAAAATTTTTCTAACAGAGCCCTGACATATTTGAATTAAGAGATGAATATATCAAAAGACTGTTGCCAAACCTCAACACCTAGGCAATAATGCATGAGCCCAAGGTCAGTCATATCAAAAGACTGGCATAAATTTTGTTTGATTCCTTGAATCAAAGATGTCGAATTGTCAATGATGATCAAATCATCCACATAAATAACCAAAAGGATGATGTCACTGTCAGTAGTCTTGATGCACAAATTTGAGTTTGAAGAACTCCTCTTAAAGCCTTGATCATTGAGGTACTTATCAATTTTTATGTACCATGCTCGAGAGGCCTGCTTCGAGCCATAGAGAGCTTTTACTAATTTGAGAACTTGATGGTCTTTACCAGCAACCTTGAAACCAGGAGGTTGCGTCATGTAGACCTCTTCATGGATATCACCATTCAGGAAAGCACTCTTGACGTCCATTTGATGGACCTTCCAGCCAAACTGAGTTGCCATGGCTAGGACGAATCTGATGGTGCTCATCTTTGTAATAGGAGCAAAGGTTTTCTCATAATCAATGCCCTGACACTAAGAAAAGCCCTCGCAACTAAATGAGCTTTGTACTTATCCAAAGTACCATCCGATTTGTATTTGATTTTGTAAACCCATTTGCGGCCAATGGGTTCCTTCCCTGGTGGAAGATCAAAAAGGATCCAGGTGTTATTAGTAGGCTCTAGTGTTCAGAAGTCATGGCTTGTTCCCACTTTGGAACTCCTTTAGCCTTGGAATATGTTTGAGGTTCAAACACACTATGAATGTTGGCCATGAGAGCAAAGTCAACATACTCTGTAGGTTTGCTCTTTTTCTGAGCAGTTCTCCCATCAATGAGCTCACCATCACAAAGATCAGCAAGTGTCTTAGCCCACCGCTTAGGCTGGAGAGGAGAATGACCAACAATAGTATCAGGAGATGCTTGGTGATCAGGTTCTTCATCAGAAGAATTTGGATCAAACTCCGGTGAAGCATCTACAAATTGAGGTGATCCTACAGGAGAAGATGGAGGTGTTTGTACAAGGATCACTGGTATTACTAGAGCTGTAGGAACGACTGGAGCCCTCCCATTAGGTGAACCTAACGGAAGTCGAACTCCTAAATCATAAGCCTTCATAGGTTGGTCCGCTAGATTAGGAACAAGAGAAACATGTATGAATGGTCCTCGCTGCTCATCAAAGACTACATCACAACTATAGCTGAGACAAGATGTCTCCACATCGATCAGGCAATAGGCTTTGTGAAGACTATTGTATCTAGCAAGTATGAGTTTGTGACTCTTGGCATCCAACTTGGTGCATGACGCATTAGGGATCCAAACAAAAGCAAGGGAGCCAAAAACCTTTAGGTGATTGATTTTGGGTTTGTGACCTAAACAAGCCTCTTCTGGAGTTTTACCTTTGACCACCACTGTGGGTGATCGGTTCAATAGATAAACTGCAGTGTTAACTGCTTTTGCCCAAGACTTCTTTAGAACATGCCTGTGTTTGAGCATGGATCGAGCCATATCAGCGATTGTTCCGTTTCATCGTTCAACTACATTGTTCTGTTGTGGTGTGTGAGGTGTGGTTAACTAGTGTTTGATGCCATGAGTATCTAAGAAGCTAGAGAATGCATTAGAACAAAATTCCCCCATTGTTTGATCTAAGAGTAATAATAGATTTCCTAGACTCTTTTTCAACTAAAGGTTTAAACTTTTGAAATATAGGAAATGCATTTGATTTCTTTTTAAGCAAATACACCCACATTTTTTTTACTAAAATCATCAATAAACTATAGAAAATACCTAGACCCAAGAACAAAAGGAGTGGCCATAGGTCCACAGATATCAGCATGAACAAGTTGAAATACTTGAGAAGCGCATCATGAATCACCACTTGTGAAAGGTGTGCGATGGTGCTTCCCAACCTGACATGCATTACAAACTCCAAGCTGTTGAGTTTGAATCTCTGGCAATCCAAGAACAAGGTCATCCCTAGCAAGTTGTGAGAGATAATGCACATTTAAGTGCCCATATCGTTGATACCAAATTGTGCTAATAGGAGACTGCCGAGCAGCCATAGCTAAGTTCCGAGAATCACCATAATCAGCAAGTCTAAAAAGACCATGATCCTCAAGACCCACTGCAATAGTAGACTGAATTGTCTGATCAATGATGGTGCATTGATGTGAACTGAAGGTGACAAGTGTGGAGAATATCACAGTAACTAACTGACTGAGAGTAGATTTAGTTCCATCTCTGGAACATAGTACACATCGAGGAAAATGAGATTTCTGAGTAGACTGAATCTGAATGTTGCCTTTGCTAACAATAGTGTACTCTTCTCCACCACCAAAAATAATAGAATCCAAATAAGGCTGGTAGCTAGTAAACTAGTCTCTGCGGTGCATGAAATGACGAGAGGCACTTCAATCAATGTACTAGGCAGACGACTTGACATGATCTACAGGTCTTTTAGCCATGAAGTTGTAAAAAGTAGATTCTGTCCGCTCAGTGTGCTCTGCTTTGTTCGCTTTGGGCTACGAACCTGATTGCTTAGATTGTGTAGCTATGCATTTTCGACATTCAGCTTTCATCTGTCCAAACTTGTGGCAATAGTTGCATTGAATGTTCTTCCAGGACCCATCTGATGCTGGAGCAAAAGACTTCTGTTGAAACTTGCTTTTATCCTTCTGAAAAGACTTAGTAGCAAAGGCTTGCTTTGTGGAGGTGGAGCTTCTATCGAATTGTTGTTTCCATAGATCTTGTTGAAGCAAAAGTGTGTAGAGATCAATTAAATTCAAATCAACACTAGAAGACGTGATGTTGAGAGTCTTGATAAAATGCTCATAGGACTTTGGTAAACTCTGAAGAATGATTACCACAATGTCCTCTTCCTCCATCTTGCGACCGATGGTAAGCAACTAATCATAGATTTCCTGAATCCTATTTAGGTGGTGCCTGGAGTGAGGTTCTCTCATCCATGACAATAGAAATCAAAGTGTTCTTCAAAAAGAAAGATCTGCTTTTGTTAGAAGTCTCATGAAGACCTTTTCGATGTGTCCAAATTTCGGCAGCTATCTTGCCGGGTGGAATTTGAGAGAGCCGATCATTAGCCACAAAAAATTGAAGCACAAAAATTGAGGCACCTAGAAAAATGGACGACATGCCAGTTGAGCTCTCAAAAAACCCACCAAGAATTTGATATCAAAATAAAATTTTGAGTTCAAAATTTGGGGTTTCGAGCAAAACCCTAGCTAGCGGCCATGAATGGTCAAAGTTGCAGAAAAATGGTAGATTTGAAGACCAAAGACGTTCGATTTGTGGTAAGAAACAATTGATCTGAAGTTGTTTCCATGCATGGACGTCAAAAAAGACCCTTTTTCAAATGGTTGTTGGTCGCAAGCAATGGAGAAATAACTTGAGTTGTAGAAAAAATGCCCAAGGAAATCGCGATTTGGAGAGCCATGATTTGTAGATCTAGAGAAAAAAAAACAATGCTTTGGGGTTGTAGATCAATTCATCAGACGCAAAAGTCAATTTTTCCAAACCACGCAATCACTAGTTTGCAGATTGTGATTTTCAGAATAACGCCCAAGAAAATGCACAATGTTTCTAGACAAATTTGCAGATATTTTTCTCTGAGACCCTAGTTGAGACTAGGTATTAGGAAGTAGATAAATTTAGGTAAAGATTAATTTAAAAAAAAAAAACCAAAAGTTTCAATAAGAAATTATTATTTTTGAAAAACAATCCAACCATGTTCTGATACCATATTACAAAGTAATTGGTAAATACTTGCTTGTTATTAACAGAGATCGAGAGATCATTATATACAAAAGAATGGAACGATATTTTCTTAGGAAACAATTGTAAAGAATAGAAACATTCTATTCTAGCTGAAAGAAAGCTAAAAAAGCTACAACTAACTAAAGCTAACAAAATATTAGAAACATTCTAATATTTATAGTAGTTTACAAATAGATTACCATTAACTAATAATAGATGATTATCTATTATCTTAATACTTATCCCATAAGGAGGACGACTTCTATTTATTCTAAGTGACTAGCATCCACAAGTTAGAATGATGTCACCCTCCCTTAGAAAATGAACTCCCTTTGTTCCTTGATATGCTATAGTATGAGAGATTGAACAAAAATGATGCTAAAGGTGCCCAAGTTGTCTGTTTCAAGAGATAAAATAAACGGATATAATCTTGAGGAAAGAATTCATTTTAGGATAAGTAATCCTTTTTTCTTGGTCCACGGGGAGGAGGATATGGATGCCACCTCAGAATTCATAAAGGAAAGTAAAATTCTCCTTCATCCATGTCTATGAAGGTTATCATAAAAGGACCTTTGAGCTCCTTGTCCACTACAATGATGAGGTGGTGGAGCTTTTGCCACCACTGCTTCTTAATTATTAGCAAATTCAGCTTTCAGCATTAAGGTTAGAACTTAGCATTTAATATTATAGTCACACATTGCCTAAATCCCATCTTTTTTATATTTATATACAAATATATATATAAATTATATTGGAAGGGACTTAACTGTAGATGTATATATTTATGTATTATTTATACCAAAAACACGTTTACATGAAAAAGTAAGCATCTATACATTATATATATTTATAATTTTATACAAAGAGATAAAATTAAGATGTTCCATTAAAATTGATAAAGGAGATGCTTAGGACCAAGATGCATCCATTACAATAGGTGACTAGCAGCCAGCTTAACCCTAACACGTGGTGACTTGATGACCAAGATACTTAGCTATAGGTGTTGACTCGGATGGCAATTCTGACCTTTCTCCATGAGCTTGTACTCGCTCTCTATGATGATACTCTCCCCCCCTTCAAGAGGGTGATCTTATCCTGCATTCCACTGACACGTGAAAAAAATTAGCCACTCTTACTCCAAAATACCATTTTACATTTATATTAACCATCTAGACTATCTTCTTTAAAGTTGTTAGTATACAACATTATTCATCTACGAAAATTGTTTTCAATAAAAACCATCATTCATCAATAATCCTCATAATTAAATAACTTCACACTTAATGTGAAATAGTTATAGCAGTCATTTGAAAAACTCACAAGGGATGTAACATCATTCGCATCCTTATTATTTGCATTCTTTGTTCAATGTATTGCTATTGTTTCAATTGTCTTTTTATCAAATGAAATATATATATTGTGCCAAGTTAGAGAAAATGAAGCAAAATATGATACAAACTCAGAAAGTGAAGAGATTAAGGGTTATCCTATTCTTTGAGTCCATCAAAATATAATGTGTGAATAGAGGAAGGAGAGAGCTAACCAGTCATTATCCAAGTTTTGGGGATGGGGGGATGTGGCAACAGAAAATAATCCCTAAATTTCGGGCACTAGGGTATGGTGGGGAAACAGATATATATATATACAGAGAGGTAATCAGTGTTTTTCCAAATTCCATGGATGGGGGAATGTGGAAATGAAAAAAATCCACCAAGTTTGGGCATAACAGGGGGTTGGTAGGGGAACAAGTATTTTGTGTGTTTGTATGCAACTGATCACCCAACACACATTCGAGATCATTTCTCAAACTAAAGTTCACTGGCTAAGCACTTACAATGTGCAAATGCTTATTTCTACAATCTGTAATGTCCCCTTTTTGAAATAGGATTTAATAACACTAGTAATATAATTAAAATATAAAACATTAAAACTAAAATTTATAATAAAATACAAGATAGTAAGATTAAAATATAATATAATAAAATTTTAGTTAAGTTTAGTTGATGGTAAAATGGCATGAAATGACAATGTGACTCCCTAAAAAATGAGATATAAAAGGAAGAAGAGAACTTCATTTGAAAGTGGGATATGAAGGGAGAAAGAAGGGAGCATAGTAATTAAGGACTAATTAAAGAAGAAAGGAAAGGGAAGACAATAAGGCTCTCACTCTGTCAAGGGGCAGAAATGATGAAGGGTAGTGACTCTTTTCTGTAACAACTCCACTATACTAGTCTAAGAAAATAGGAAAATAAAATTTCACTTATAAGGAAAGAAAAATTTACTTAACATCATAACTGCATTCCATTTCCTACAAACATGAATGAGTATCATTTACTATCTAAACATAATTACCAGCTAACTTCACATAAAACTAATTTTAACCAATTTATCCGTTACTATAACAATAATGAGAAATTTATTAAAGAATGAAACATTAGCTTCCATATAATAGGAAACTAACATAACATTATTAAGAAATGTAATAACAAACACTGCTAGGAAATTGTATAACAGAAATAATATCCAAAATTAAATACATAAACCTGACCTTGTCAGTATAATCTGCTTGTGTTTCCACAACTCCCGTCCACTATAGGGCGAAGGAGTATTATCAAGATTTTGTGATTGTGACCCAACAATCCTTGCACGACTTCCACAAGGAAGTGGTGTGACCCTTCCTAAGGCTTGTGGACACAGTTTAAATTTTCCTGCTATCTGAGACTTCGCGTAGAACCCACAACTGTCATAGCCAACCAACCTAAAAACATCTTTGCCCACTAGAGTGACCTTCCCAGCTGGACATTGCCCTACTGGTTCTAGTGACTGATGGTTACTACTTGTAGCATAGTTACCACCTTGGCCAAGGCGCATATAAATTACAAACACAAATTCCTAGCAATTAATGTCATTACCGGACTTGTCATGGGTTTCATAGACCCATTGTTTGGATATCCACATCCTAATGGCCTTGTTGTTCTTACTAGATTGTGGTTTTAGCAAACCTCGACCGTTGCACATTTTCCCATCCCAAGGGTTAGCTATCTCTGTTAATGGGTTCAGGTGATCAAGTAGTTAATGGGTTCAGGTGATCAAGTAAACAGTTTATAATTTCTGTCCGCAAGTTATATGGATCAATACTTCTCTCCATCAGACAAGTCCTAAGGCAAAACAAATCCAGGTGTGCATATTCATCTCGTTCATTAACTGGAAAAGCTTGTAGATGCATCAAATAGGAATCAGGTTTCATTTCTTGTATATACCGAATGCATAGATAAAGATCATGCAGCAATCATAATGAAAGTTGGTTATCTCGATGGAAATAATTTAACCCTTCTCTAGATTATGAACTAATTGTTTCTTTCTCTTCATACTCAGTGCAATTATTGTATAGATATATTGCTCCTTTTTCTTATCATGATTCAAAAGGTTATTATTGCCAGTGATCGGTTTCTTTTAATTATAACAGTAGATAAGGATGCCTTGGATCGTATGATCCTTACTATACAAACAATATAGTTTACATAGCATAGGGTCACACGGTCCATCCTTATATATGCAGCCATATAAAAGGTATAAAAATGATTATTTCACTCTAATATAAACCAATTGCACAGGATTCAAATGACCCTATCTGATATAAATGACATGGAGGAATGTGGGGAATTGTACAATCCGTCTTAACAAGACTGTGAAATGCATTTGCAGAGACTTGAATGATCCATATGATATAAGCTGCAAAATGCAAAGCTGAAGATTGAATGATCCTCTTATTATAACAGAAAAAAGCAAAGCAGAGGATTGAATGTTACAATTATAATAACAGCAAAAACTCATGCAGAGGATCAATGACCCCTCTAAATATCAACAACTACATATGTTGGAGAGGATCGGTTGTTCCATTCAGATAAGTATGCATTAGCAGCAAGGCATTAATATAAAATGGATTTGATCTTTTAAATCATAGCCGGTAAATGCATAAGCACAAAAGAATCCTTTCTATGATTTCAGTGAAGTAATAAAATCTTATGCTTAATTATGATAGAATGGAGAAGATAAAGTCATGCTTCCAGTTCAAGCCTGTTAGCCAAGCTAAAATGAAAACTGCAAAGCCTTCACCAATTGTAGGTATGGCTCTAAAAACCCACCAAAAACCAATCACAAATACCAATATGCAATCTTCTTTTTTTCCCCCAGAACGAAGTCCAATGCAAAGAACTGAAAAAATAAAAGTTCGACCTCCAGCTCGGCTAAGAATGCCTATTCAAATCACCTGTCCCCAGGAAGAGAATATGATGGCAGGAATTAAATCCTCCTTGCCTGTGCTGGCAAGAAAAGTTACTCTTCCCACCTCAACCAAACTCCCCTTAAAATCCACATGGAAGCCTCCAAGGAAGAAAAATGGGTTCAATATAATATGAATTATGCCAAAAAAAACAAGGTGTATATATATACCATCATCTTTCACCTTGCATATTCAACTTATCAAATAGTAGCTATACATGCACCCTATTGTTTAGGTACGGCATTATACATGGATCCTCATGTGATTGTTTTGTTAATAATCATATGCCAATGGTTCTTGAAATACATGTGTACATTTCATTACATTTATTCAAATTTCATGCAAGTTCACACACACACACACACGCACACACACACACGCGCACACACACACACACGCGCACACACACACACACACACATGCACACCCACATGCACATCCACACGCACACGCACGCACGCACGCACACACACGCACACACACACGCACGCACATGCGCACGCACACGCACACACACACACACAATATATGTATACATACACATTTATACGCGGACGCGCACACACATATAAATACAATATCTAAATGCATAGTGGAATATAAGAGATTGCCATGGTTGTTCTTTAACAATGATGAGCATAATTTAATGATGCCGGCTATCCTCTAGATAGAATGCACCAAAAGTCCAAAAACCTTTTTTTCAGATATCCGAAAATACAGTGATGTTTCTCAATTTTGTTGTTGTTTTCGATTACAAAACATGCAGATCATGAAGAACAAATGCTGAAATTTCAGGAAAATCCGTTGTGTTTTCAATTTTTTGACTTTTGGTCAAAGGTGTATTTTGTCTGGATGATAACCGTGTCCTAATTTAATGGTTTAGGCCAAATTTCTAAATTGCACCAGAGGAGAAAGGTAGGCATCTAGACATTTTAAGGTAACTCCTTCCCAGATTTGATGATACTCTTGCTCTGCTTGCAAGATGGATCTTCTCCTGCATTCTGCTGACAAGGAAGGATTAGATACCATCATCATTATAAAATAATTAACAGAATCGAAATATACATTAGTCATTCATATTGAAATCCTTTATATCACTTTCGAAATATTCCACATGAAATTTAAATAATTATATTATATTTTTAAATAATAATTTCATTAAAAAAATCAAAATAGGCATTCATAAGGAATTCTACTGTAATGCTTTCCAATATTCCACATGAAATTTAAATAATCATAATTAATGAGACCAAATAACTGAAAGTCTCATAACTGTCTAGCATCACACTTCACATGAAATAGCAATTACAGTTATTTAAAAAGATTCACAAGGAATTGGTACTTTCGTATACATCTACTAAACTTTCTATAATAGTCTGAACCTCTTTACAATATCTTTGTCTTTGGACGGGGTACTAGATCCTTGAATGCATGGACAATATTCTATCAAGTACTGTAAAGTGTTTAGCATCCAAAAAGCTCCTCATTCTATAGCAAGTTTAGTCTTAGGCTGATCTTCTTTTTAAACTTTTACTTAACGCTATCTTGAGAAACCGTGAATTAATTAGTAGATTCCATGGCTTAATCACCATGCCCGAGACTCGCTCTTTGAATGGTGTAGGAAATGGATTGCCATATCTGAAATTTTTCTCTTGGTTTCTTTTTTGATTATGACAAGTTGATTAGGTCTTTCTAGTTTTTCCTTGTTAATATGGTGTCAGCCCTCACCCTATCATCAAAGTGTTCGCTTCCTTTTGATCCCTTTTAACTCCTTGAAACTTTTGTCATTAGATCTTTGTATTTGTAACTTGTTAACAGTTCCTCTATAACTTTTGTTAATTTTCATACTAGAAATGAAGATAAGCAGCAAAATATAGTAATGAACAAGAAGACACAACAAATACCCTAGGAAAACCCTCCAATTTGAGGGAGAAAAATCCAGCCACAAATATATCACTTGTATATATAATACAAGAGCAGAAAATACTGATTTACAATTTAGCCAAACACCAAGCTGAATGGAAACAATAAATAGCACCTCTCACAAGTGAATATACAGAAAACAATGAATTCACCTTCGTATCGATCTCCTTGGAGCAGAAATATCAATTTGTATGTACATGTGGATTCTTTTGTGAAGTATATTAAACTTGTCTCGACCTTCCATTGTCTTGACAATGAAGGGTTGACCTCTTACATGCAAATATGACGTTACAAAAAAAATGAAGCAGCTTTATGTGATGAATTGGCTTCAATAAAATATAGATATTTATTTGAAATGAAACACTACTTCAGAAAGACGGTTCTATCAGTTATTTATTTCGAATTTAGGAGAGAGAGAACTCCTGCCGCTATAACATCAACAATTTTATCTTCTTTGCCTTTGCCTCCTCTTAGTAATTTGCTAAAATTGCAATTTTAGGATTTTACTTCAGTAGTTTAGAAAGGCTAATAGAAGTAATTTTTTGTGTCCTTATCTATTTTCTGTATCAACTCATGTTGTGTCTCTTCAAATTGTAAATTTCGGTGCCACAGGTTATCTTCCTCTAGGTGTTATCCATCCTTAATGACCTTACTACACTAGGATACCTTTTTCATCTCCCAATTTCTCATAATAAATGGTGCAGTCAATGTAGGAGTTTCCCCAATGAAGATGGTCAAACCATGTGGCTAGAGTCAAGACAGCAGAAATCAAAACCAATAACAGAAATCAACACCAGCAGATATGCAAATGGATCTTCACAAGAACAAGAATATACATCATATTGGCCTGCAAGTGCAGTTTACAAAAATTTGGCAGACATACCTCATTACTTAAGACACTAACTACCTTCTCAGATCTATCTCCACACTTCATAACTTCTTCCCCTTTGTGACTACTACCTAAACAAGAACTACTGCAACTTATAGACAAGATTGCAAGCCACAAGTTGGCCAGACTAATTGCATTCACCAACAAAGTAGGAAACATATTACTACATATAGGCCAGGACCCAAATCATATAGATCTCATTACTTAAATCATGTAAGCCTCTGTGATTCAAGACATAAGTTCACACATGATCCAAGAACATTGAGATATGTGCCATTAAGCTTTGCAGATCATGGAACAGTTCGCAAGATTGAAAAATCCAAACAGCCCGTAAGAACAAGAAGAGCAAATAGGACCAGACTAATCTTAGGATAACTTCATCAGGAATAAACCAATCAAAATGTGAACCTAGATATAGATTTACCATGATGTCTAGAACACATCATAAGAATTGCATGGAATAACGAACCAACTAGGACGATCACCACACAAAATACAGAAACTGACAAACAAGAACAAGAACCAAAAGGAAATATTTTTGGTTGATGCAAGATTGCCAGCTTCCCAAGGATGCCTTTGCATCAGAAACCCTAAGTGAATAGAAAATGTTCCATAAGAGGAACTAACGAACATCTGACAAGACTCATGACATAAATCCCATGTTCATTCTTAATCCAAATATTCTCTGTCTGCAACAATCATAGTATGCAAATGGCTTCTTACTGCTGTTGTATCTAGACTTCTTAAACTTATAAGTAAAGCCTTCCTCATCAGGTAACACTCTGCTACTGTTTCCGCTACTCATGTTTTGATCACCAAACTCATGCAACTTGCCTTTGCCACTAGTTTTCAATTGATCAGCAATCACTATTTGCTTCTACTGCAACAACACCATTTTGTTGTTATCAGTCACCAACAATTTCTTAGGTTTTGACCCAATCACTAGATCCTTCCTCAATTCTACAACCTCAGATGCTTCCTTAGCCACTTGCTGCACACCACTCTCCATCTGATCTACAATAGTTAGTCTTCATCATGCTCAAGTTCTTTGCACTTTCCTTCAAAGGAATCGAAGTGAACTGTCCATCCTTCACAATAGAAACCATGTTTCTTTTGCAATCATGAATCACACTTTTATCATATTGCCAAGGTCTTCGTAACAAAACATAACAAGCACTCATGTTAGACCACATCACTCATTGTCCAATATTGTAATCAACCCAACTTTGTGCTGTTACTTCCACCATATGATCATCATGAAACCAACTTATCATATTGCCAAGGCCTTCCTAACAAAACATGACAAGCTCTCATGTTAAATCTCATTACACATTGTCCAATACTGAAATTGAGTTCTGTCATCTCCACCATATGATCATCATGAAACCAACTTATTCCACAAGGACAAGGGTGTTTAAGTCTCCTTAAGCCAAGTTCTTGTACCATCACCTCTAATACAAGGTTAATCATACTACCACTGTCCATAATAACTCTACAACATTTGCCTCCTTAGTTGTTAACAGTCCCTACAACATTTGCCTCCTTAATTGTTAACAGTCCTAAACTAACTCCTATTAGAATATTATAATGTTTCTTTAATGATCATCTTAGTTAGTCTTTAGCAGGGATAACTTTAAGAAACCCCTCTTTGGAAAAATATATAAAATCGTGGTGAATCCAACATTATTTTAGGGGCAAAAAAAAATTTGTATTGGCGATTTTTTTTTCCAAAATAGGAAAAAAATTATTTTTAGTGGCAATTTTTTTTTCCGTCATATGAAAATTTCGTAAAACCCTAGCAAATCTTTAATTATTTTAAACAATCATGACCAAATGTACAAATACCTACAAACCATAATTTTTTATTATCCAAAATACAATAACACTTTTTAATAACCATTAGATGATCCTACATCAATGGTATAATTCCTATTTCAGGCTAAAATGTTAAAGAGTAACAAGTTTTAGTGAGAGTTTATAGAATAATGACACTTGCCCACAACGGATACTATTTCGGGCCAAAGATTGGAAGGATAAAAAGTTCCTTGGAAAGTCTTCGGAATAGAGACACTTGTCAAGTATATGTAATTTACATATAACCTAACTTAAATGTTACCATAGATTGGCGAAAGTGACCATCGAATAAGACATGCTTCGAAAATTGAAGGCAAAAAGTATATAATTTATTACGTGGAAAGATTAAATTACATTGGTTACGTCATCACCAAAATAAAAATAGTTATGTATCGTTATTGGCGATTGACCTAAGCACGGGACCTAATTTCCATAAAGTATGGGCGATATGACCACCTCAAAAGTGCAATATTTTTTGCCAAATTCAAGGTTCTCAATGAGTGAAATTAGCCATTTGGCAAATATTCACCACTAAAGTTATCCTTGGTCTTTAGTTTATTTAGTAGTTTTTACTTTTGTCTTTAGTTTACGATTGTTTCTTTTAGAAACATCGTCTTTGTAAATCTATATAAGGAGCTTTCATCTCCATTGTATTGTACTACAACAACATCGATTTACCATAACGTGGTATTAGAGTAGGTGGATGGGATTTCATAAAATTTTGACAATTTCTCTAAGAAAAATTTGAGCCTCTTTTGATTTGGAATTTTTTTTAGAACTTTACGTTTCGATTTTTAGAAATAAAAATCGTTAGAGGTATTTTATGAAACTTTTGTGGTTTGTCTTAAGGATTTTTGTTGGAAATCACAAGCTTGGTTAAGGGTTTTGATTGTACGATTTCTTGGTTGCAACAAAAGTCTCTTTTTTTTAGGGTTGCATGTACTTGAGTGTTTGTTGCATGTACTTAGATGTGCTGGTTTACCATGCAAAGTCTCATGTTTTACTGCCCTTAAAAATTCTGGTGGGTTTTCATAAGTTTTTCCCTTAAAAATTTTCTAATGGGTTTTCATATTTTTTTCCCTTAAAAAAAATTTGATGGGTTTTTCGTAATTTTTTCCCTTAAAAAATTTCTTATGAGCTTATGTATTTTTCCCTTAGAAATTTTTGATTCTGTAATTTACAAAGTTGCGTGGGATTCCTTTGTGGGTTTATAATTTTTTCCTCGAAAATTATCTGGTGCATTTTACCATTTTTCCTCAAAAACAAAGCTTTGTATTCTCTTATCCGTGTCTCGAATTCTTTTTGGTTTTGATTGATTTCTCACCTCAAAAATCATGCTGGGTTCTGATCAATTTTTCATTTCAAAAATTGTGTTGGGTTTTTGTCGATTTTTTCCTAGAAAATTGTGGCTTTTTGCAGTTTGTTTTGGAGCATCATGCTCACTTGCAAAGTTTGGAGGGTTTGTTGATTTTTCCTCAAAATCATTTTAGCTGTTCTCGGTGTTTGTCTCTGTCTCTAGAGAAGAGCAGCTTCATTATCCAACATCAGGTTGGATGTTTTTGTGATGATTTCTGGTTAGATGTTTTGTTGATTCTAGGAGGGTTAGTGGCAAACTTATGTCAATGGTAGAGTCAATGGTAGCTTCTTGTCTCTTGTTGCAAAGCATTCTGAAGAAGGGGGCACCCTTGTCTGTTCTTTTATGGGTGAATTTTGGCTTCTTGGTGATTAACATTTTGCAGATCCAAGGAGAGTCTCAGCAGTAGCAAGATGTTTTGAAGAATTTCTGGTCAAAAGACATTAGTTGAACAATGACCATTAAGGGAGGGTATTAGAATATTTTTTTAATGGCCATCTTAGTTAGTTTGTTTATTTAGTAGTTTCTATTTCTGTCTTTAGTTCACAATTGTTTCTTTTAGAAATATTCTCTTTGTAAATCTATATAAGGAGCTTTAATCTCCTTTGTTTAATACAACTACAATACCAATTTCTCATAACAACTCCTTTGCATAGGATCAACTTCTTTCTTACTCAACATACTTTCCTACTCATAAGAGATTCTCCTATTTCAGGGGCAACCATACCTTCTTCATGTTCATCAAGAAAATGCTCATGTGCCACAAGATTCGTTTACCTATGCCCTTGTTAGAAACCTTAGGACATTGAAAAGGTTTATGTCCTATTTTCCCACATTTGGAACAATTACCTTCAAAATCCTTGTTGCCATTGCCTCTCCTAAGAATCTTCTGATCACATCCCTCTTCAACTACTCGCTTCTCTTTGTTTATGTTATTGACTTGCTTTTCCCTTCCTCTAGGGCTGCTTTGTCTCCTTTTCAACTTATCTTCTGCCTTTAGGGCATACTGATAAGTATCTTTTATTGCATTGATCCTCAACATGCTTAACTCATCTTAGATATTAAGTCTCAAGCCATTAATGTACCTAGCTACCTTTTCCAATTCATAAGCCTCCGATATGAATTTGCCCTTAACTCTAGAAACCATAACCCTCCATCTAGTTTTCTTAGACTCACCATTATCTTCCCTATCCTTTTGTAGTTCTTTCCACCATAAGGTAGCATGACCTTTCAACTTGGTTTGAGCTAACCTAACCCTTTGTGGATCCTTAATATCCTCAAGCTCAAAGTAATCCTCTAATTCACCAATCCAATCAATCAAATCTCTAGGATGTAATCAATCAGACAAGCAAAAAAATCCATTCTATGATTCTTACCCATTTGCCATAGCTTTTAACAATCTTTCCTCTTTTGTAGAGAAATCAACTTTAACAGTCTCAAGGTCTTCAACAACTTCCTCGTTTTCATCTTCTATCTTAGGATTCCTTCTTAATCCAATTAGAGCTATGGATCTTAGTCCTCATCTCAATTCTAAATTCCTCCATCATTTGTTGTAGTCTCTTAGGGTTCATCGTTCTCGGTAGCATCCTTCCAATCCACTGGTGCAACTGCCTCAACTTCAACAATCTGATTACAATGCTTCAATTGTCTTCTTCGACGATCTACAGAATACACACTTGCAATCTGCCTCAATTAGCAATCTTCTACCAATGGGATACCTCTAACAGTCAGCCACAAATCCTCTTCCTAACCACCTTGCACAAGCCCCTTATTGGTGTAGGTCACATCCCTAGTTCTGCCACCCCACAAACACCAAATCCCAAACTTAGCAAGTTTAGGAAAATGGATCTGCAATCACAAGAACGAATCTTGTGCTCTGATACCACTTGGTGCAGTTTTACCAGGAGTTTCCCTAATGGAGATTGTCCAACCATGCAGCTAGAGTCAACACAGCGGAAATCACAATCAATAAGAGAAATCAATGCCAACAGAAATGCAAATGGGTCTTCTCATTAACATGGGAACAAGAATATACATCATATTTGCATGCAACCACAGTTTACAAACTTTTAATAGACATGCCTCATTACGTAAGACACTAACTACCTTCCCCAATCTATCACCACACTTCATCACCTCTTCCCCTTGTGACTACTACCTAAACAAGAGCCTCTGCAACACTTATATACAGGATTGCAAGCCACAAGTCACCCAGACCGATCGCATTCACCAATAAAGCAGGAAACATATTACAACATATAGGCCATGACCCAAATCGTATAGATCTCATTACGTAAACCCTGTAAGCCTCTGCGATTCAAGACATAAGTTCACATATGATCCAAGAACATTGAGATATGTGCCATTAAGCTTCACTGATCGTGGAACAGCTTCGTAAGATCGAAAAATCCAAACTGCCTGTAAGAACAGGAAGAACAAATGGGACCAGACCAATCTTAAGATAACTGCATCACGAATGACTCAATTGAAATGCAAACCTAGACATAGATTTACCATGATGTCTAGAACACATCATAAGAATCACATGGAATAATGAATCAATTGGGACGATCGCCACGAAAAACATGGAAACTAGCAAACAAGAACAAGAACAGGAAGGAAATATTTTGATTGATGCAAGATTGCCAGCTCCCCAATGATGCTCTTGCATCAATAAATCTATAGCTTTAGCAAATTTGTATGAGCAAAGGTACATGCATACTCCTGTTCTGTTATTTCTCCTTATATTTGTTTGGAAATTAGAGATGAGCAAATAAAATATTGTTCTTCTCGGACATCCAGATGTTAGTGTTAATGTGGAGGAATTAAAGAATTGTTCGTAAAAGAAATGAAATGATAAAATGTAAATAAGCAACAGAGACACAAGGCTTATATATTGGAATTAAAAGTGCAGTTGGTAGTGGCAATTGCCATTCTACTGTAGAGTTTATTGGTCAAATAGACATGTACATGACTCTTACATTCTCCGCCAATCACTTCTATTTTAGATGATACACTATTTTTCCTTCTTCATAGATCAATATGGATAATCAAACTGATACTCTCCATCTTTCCTTTTAATTGCTGCTGTTTGCGCATACCTATTGTCAAATTGTAGGACTCCCAAACAGGCTCGGGAGTGGAAAAGTGGGTTGTTTGTTTCACATTCTGTGTTTTAAGGTCAACTTTCTATTTGAAATTGACTTGTCATTTCTCCAGGCGTCGGTTCAATCCGTATTACTTGATACTGACTTTTCTCTTTAAAGTTTTTCCTGAAGTATTTACATTCTACGAGTGAGGTTATCTATTTCCGAATCTATTATAGATCATATCTCCCTTCTTGGAGAGCTTTTCATTGCACAAAGGTTATATTTTAGGATTTAGGAAATCTCCTCCCACTCATGAATTTATTTTTTGTAACAGCTTAACTTCTTTTCTACTGAAACTGCAATAGCTAAAATCATTGGTCATGCTAATGGTACGCTACAATGGCTCCTAATCAGGAACAATAATTTATCCTCCCTATCTATGTGAGGTGGTTCCAACTTCCAACTACATATTGTAATAAAAAGATGGGAGGATTCATCTATTTCTGCTGTTTTCTTTTTCAATCCCTTGTGATGCATCCATGCTATAATGTTTTCTTTTTTCTTATCTTTTTTCAATCTTCTGTGTGATGTAAAAAGTGTAATTAAGATACAAGTGCCTCCATGACCATTACAATGTACCCAAGTGCCCCTGGGGTTGAGAACTTGACTTGTGAAGTGAAAATCCTTTTTGTGCTATTTTGCTTCATCATTTGGCCCTAATGCTAGGGCTTTTTAACCTTAGTTGCCAGGAGACTAGTATTGATACTCGGTATGGGAGATTGGTATTGGTATATTAAAAAAGGGAGATAAGTAGTAGTAGATGGCAAAGTTATAGGTAAACTAAAATTTGTTCATATTTAAAAAAAAAAATTAAAAATACTGAAGTAAAAGCAATGCTGAATAGTTAATTTTTTAAGATGTAAAACTTTAAAAAATGAATTAAAAACATAAAGTTAAATATATACTCAATTTTTAAATATTTAAAATGAAAACCATAATTAACTTATTGATTTGGAGTCCTCTTAATTTAAAAATAATAAACTTAGAAAACAATAGCAGAGAGATATAAATAATAATAATAATAATATGGAATATTAAAAGTAAAACTTAATGGTAAACCAAAATTTTAAAACATACGTAGAAATGCCAATGGTGTTTCCAGGAAGGGCCCAGAAATTTGACGGTGTTTTCAAGATGAACACGTGCTATATGAAACAACCACTGATTTTTTTTTGGATTACACTACAGCGTTGTTTTTACAGATTTCTGTGGTTGGAAGATCTTGTGAAGATTTGGCACTAGCAACGAGAATTTGTGTTACCAGTGCTTAGTATCTAATGTTTGGTAATTGATTTTATGTCTTTTATCAAATAAATGGCATTTCTCGTTTCTACAGACCATTTTCTTGTCTTTTGAACCAAAACATTTGTTTGGATATTCCTGTTTTGAACAGTTCATCCTGTAAGGGGACGCTGGTAAAAAGATAAGTATTTTAGGAAAGCACCTTATAAGCTGGTGGTGCGATTTTGGAAGAAGTTGGAACATTTTATATAGAAAAGTCTGTAGTATCTTTGACATTGAAGTTTGTGCCCTTCAAATACTTATAACTGTGAATTTACTTTCATTCCTTGCATGCTGGTTGAGCATTTGGGCTTTAGATTGGTATTCTGGAAACTGTATGCTTTGTAAACTCTCATGCTTCAGAGATTTTGTGCTTGAGAAAACTGAAGGAAAGGGTACGGGGATTTGGAGCATGGTTTTATAGCAGAGGAGGATTAGTCTTCAAAATATTGTTTCCAACATTGAATGGAACTACCTATCAGTTTTGTTAGTATACTTAGCAAAGGCAGTAGTGGTAGAGTGACAGAAATCTTCTGGCAGTAGGCAGTCCTACAGTTGCCGATAATCTGATCCATAAGGAATAGTGTCTACCACAAACATAAGTGCTTCGGATGTCATGTTCGTGAAAGGTGTTGGTTGCAAAATAAGAAAAGAAAAGATGTCAATCAAGATAATCATAAAATATTAAAAAGTTGACTGCGATAGAAGCGATTGAGCTGGCTTAAAAGCATATTGTAAGTAATTTAAGAAGCAGCTGCCTTGGTAGTCAAGGAACAGTGAAAATTTCAGATGATGCCAAATGATAAAAATGACCTTGAAGAAATGTAGAAAGTTAATCCATTTCTAAAGTAGTTTATAGTTTTACAGGGAAAGGTAAATTGATAGAGGACGGCCTTGATTGAGAAAAGTGTCTATATATTACTTGTCTTTTCCTGCTGTCACAAAAATCCAGTAACCTTTTATCCCTTGCTTGCTGGTTGTAGAAGGTTGCAGACACATACAAAATTCATCACATCTTCAAAGCTTCTACGTGGTTAAATTCTCTCTGTTAAAAATTTCAATTTAAACCAGACATAATCTCCAGTAACTTCATTTAAGGGATAGGGAATGCAATTAATTTTTTTTAAAGTTTTCACATCTTGTGGTGACTATTTATATATAATATTAATATACCTTTACCCTTATTAAATTACTCGTGCACCTTATTTTAAACAGTGTCACTGCTTCAAATGACCACAAAACCCAATTGACAAAAGCTGACGGATTTTAGGGCACCTAATTATAGTTATAGGAAGATTAGTAGCATGGGCTTGTTTTAAAAGAGCCATAAATGATCATTAATCTCAGCTTTCTAAATTTACTTTGTTGATTCTGTAATTGATGCATTGTGCTTTTAGTTTAAATTCTCCTACATGAGACTTCTTGCAACAATATATTTCTTTAGTTATTTCTAGAGGGAGCCCTTCGAGGTGCCTGCTTTACTGTCAAATTACTTATAGAACAGTTTATATGATTTTAATGAAGGCTTACCTATGATTTAATTTATCTCTATACTATTATTTCTTGTTAGGTTTAAATTTCACAGTGGTCTATGTTTATTGTGCATAGTCTGGAAATTTCCAAAATAATTCTTTTAAATATAAGTCTATTGTATCTCAAGTTGTTAAGAAAAAAGATTGTGTTTGATACAAAGAATGTTGCTTTGTACCTCAAGTTTTGAAGAAAAAAGCTTGTATGTTTGATACGAGGAATGTTGCTTTGTCAGGTTGAATATGAGGATGCTGTGCAACAAGATGTTGCATACAACTAAATTGATGTAACACGTCTAATGGCTATTCTTCTATATCGACACTGATTTGGAAATGACATTGGTAAAAGATACGCACTGTAATATTTTTCCCTTTGATGTAATTTATTGGGTTCCTCCTTTGTCATCCTTTTTGTTGAAAATGATTGGTAAGTCAGAATCTCATTTGGTGGCCATCTTCGAATCTCTATGGTATTTGATCATGCAGAGCTTTTTCTTTGTATCCCAACTAATCATTTTTTGTAAACAGTTTGATTGCAATTAATAATTCAATGGAACGGGCAAATGATCATCAATTTAAAACTTGGTCCAGTTTATTTTAATGTGAAACTCTCTTCATTATAGTCCAACGATGATTGGTTTTGGTCATCGGATGCACAGAGCACTACAGAAGGATGACAGCTTTAGTTTGCAAAATAAAATCCAAAATTTGAGTTTATGCGTGGGAATTGGTTTTCATTATGTGTATTGGACTATCTTATCCAAGATATAACATGCATAAAATTAGAATATAACAATGGCTGTTCGATTCCCTTATGTCAACATGTGGATTTAGCCTGGGCAAATTTGACAAGAATCTTTTAGCTAGCCAGATTAAAAAAGAAAAAGAAAACTAAGTTATATATTATTTAATCTTTGAATAAAAAATATGATTTTCAAGTTCTGTTGTTTTCAAAATGAAAAGCTTCATTTACAGTTTGAAAAATATCTGTAATAGTTTTGTCTTTCTAAAATCTAAATATAGCTTTCTCATCTAGATAAATTGCATGATATACTTATCATTTATTACCACTTTCTTTTAAATGTACTTTCCAAACCTGCCTTGATACAGTTTTGTTTGTTGGTCCTTCGATATTGCACGAAATCACAATCTTTGGCTTTAAACATTGTATTTGTTTTTTTAGTTTAATGTGACACATCTTGCTACACCTATTAGGATGATTGCATGAAGAAGAATGTATATATAAAACACATTACTCTAACTCAGTCCGTAATCAATGCAAATATAAAGTACATGGCTGTACCTAGACAACCACCAAATAAAAACCTCTTATTAATTAGCGATATGGTTATTTAAAACCAAGGAGATACATTCATATAGAGGATCATAGATATATAATGTATGGAGTGTTAAGGTTGCAGCTTTTGTCGGATTGATTTTAACATGAGATACCTTGTTGATGGTAAATCATCTTTAAAATAAATATCTTAAATATAAATTATATATTATTATATTACATATATAATTAACATATTAATATTACATATATGCTTAAGATGAGTTACATATATGATTATTTATACTATTATATTAATATGTTAACTAGTGATGTTTAACTATAGAGACATGTCTCTTCATCTCATATTTATAAGCCTTCATTTGCATTTGGAACACAATCAATACAATGGTAGTTGTTATTACATTTGCAACAATCCTAGAATTTAACATGTTATTAGAGCCAACTGCAAATGTGTAAAAAAATAGTAAAATACTAAATAAATTAAAGGATAGAAGGAAATTAGAGTCTAACAACCTGTGTGGATATAGGATCAAGGAGGAGTAACTTCCAAATCTACAACCACCATGACAATTGCATATGCATATTGAGGTTGGCAAAGATCCAAGCACATCAAAATTATGATAGGCACTGATAATAATTATAAAGGAGCAGTGATAATGACAAATGATTAAGTGAACATTGAAACTTTCTTATTACAAAGATTAACGATGAAAGTCAACTTATTAAGGTGGCAACAAATTATGGTAGGTGCTGTAATTATTAATGTCTTTGCACTCAGATAGGAGAGTGTGATCTCGTTGTTGAACGAGATCACTTTGATTTTCCAAGGCCATGATTTATTGTCATATCTACTCAAGGTTGCACTATGATGTTGAGATTATTATCAGTCTATTAATCAATATCCATGCTTCTAGTGCAACATTGAGAACTTTGTTGTAAGGGATGGACAACCACCAAAGAGTAAATGATTTCTATTAAAGGCCATTATGATGACTGCCCTAGCAAACTTCGATGCAAATCATTGAAGTTCCAAGTGCTCTTGCGATTAAAGATCACAAAAATCTTTTGGCAATGGTGTAATACCAAATTCCTCTCCACGATCACTATCATAGGTGTTGGACACTCATTAGTAGGTAGTGATCGACTATCTTCAATGCGTCGCTATCCAGAGAGGAATCCATGAGTGTATTTGGAGGTTGCAACACAGGATTTGATCTGATTGGATGTGGCGGCCAATGGTGGACTGGGCTTAATGATGTTAGATCATTTTGCCTAATGTTTCGCAATTGAGTTGGCAAAAGAATGTCACTCTACATGGATGAATTTCTTCATCTAGTCTGAGATCTATGGCTTGTGAAAGGTCAAATTGTTGATTATTGGTAGTGTTTGTGTTAAAAAAAACTAGAAAAAAAAATGCATATCACGCCATGGGGAGAATAATCACCCTTGAGTAATAATAGAAAGATTCCAAAGAAGGGGGATCTACCGAGTGATAACAAAGGGGAGGACTGTATGATATTAACATGATACTTGGGCTTCTAAAATCTAAAGGGGAAATTCTATACATGAGTGAAGGACCACCAAATATAATGGGAGGACAACTAATATATATTGATTTCGTTACATTAAGTGATAACATTATTGATAGGGATACCATGGTGATATTTAATTAGTTTGATGTTATGCTCAAAATTAATACTTGGAGAAAAATAATATAATAACTTATATTTTATTATTGGGGACACCTCATGAGTTTAGGAAGGTATGTTAAAGGACAACGCATAAGGTTTGTCATTTACATTTGTTATTTCATATATATATAATTGTATTTGAATTATATACATTCTTTCAAAATAATATTTAATAATTTGACATAATGTTTGTTAAATATAAAGAGGTTCATTATGAGAGCATGAAAGGTAAATATTGAGTATTATGTTATTGGAAATATAAAATAAAGAGTTATTTATGTTATTGTTAGTAATAAGCAAGAGTTAAATTACTAATATCTTAACTAATGTTAATATTCTTATTAGTATTTCTATACATACTATAAGAGCTACATGCCTTGATCTCTCTGAGAATGTTATTGCAGGAAGTAGAAGATCGAGATTCATAGGGAGCCTGACATTTCATTAGAAACAACCTTGAAAGAGAGAGAGCAGATAGAGGATATGATCCAGTCAACCTTCGGTGATTTCAATCATAAATTTGGAATACACAGATTGCAAAATATTCATTCATGTGGTACAACCATAATCACTCAAGATATTGGTGTATTATGGACGAATTTGAGAAAATGGAAGGACATGTTCACTTGTACTGTTAAGCTAAATTAATTTTTGGACCTTCAATGGATGGAAAGAGCAAATTGGAACTTAGAATTAAGTTTTCATAATTGATACAAAAATTTTCGACAATATAAAAGTGGGAACTTCACATTGTGGGGGGGAAATGATAAACAATGTTCTATTCTCACTTGAACCATCTTTTAAGGAAAGATGTTCCATTCATGTGGAGATAAGTATGTGTTGTCTTTGAGTATTACATTTATCTACTCATTGAATTCTCTCGTAAATTTTATTTCTATATGTATTGTAAAAATTCATTTGCCTTGATCTTTTCCTTTATGGTCGAGCAAATTCTTGTAGGAAAAGAAGGTTGGTACTTTACACATGCTACCAAATATTGTGTATACAAGAATTCATTGGTCATTTGATGATCCAAATAAAGTGAGGATCTTGAAGTGAATATCTTAAACAATTGAGATTATGAGTATCCTTCTACATTAAGAGGGAGTATGACACTTCTTCGAAGGCAACGCAAGAGCTTAGAAGATTAATACTCAAAGAGAGTCTAGAAATACGTGTGTGACTGCTTGATTTTGATTGGCCTACTTTTGAGTGCATCATGAGGAAGTAATGACTTATCATTAGAAAATCAAAAGATTGAGTTCGATAGGCATCCTTGGGTGAAGAGAGTTTCTGATAAAGTAAGACCTGACTTCCCAGGATCATTTTTTAGAAGGAGAAATTTTGAGATGCAATCCTTTGTGGATGATATCTTCTCTATGAGGAGAAGTTCTAAGTGAAATTCCTTGTAATGTTCTCTCCTCTATGAGAGAGAAGTCTAAAGTGAGAATCCTTATTCCACCCTCTAGTAGCAGCTATGATGGTTCATGGTGGATATTATGTAAGTTACTACATGATATTTTTATGATATATAATGGAAGGTGATGATCTTTCATTGACATATAAATAGGAGGTAACCATTATAAGATGATGATCTTATAAATAGTAGACATGTTATCATGATAGACTTACATTAAATTGTTGTCTCAGAGAGCTAGAAATCATGATAACAAACAAACAGAAGGTGACCATTGTGAGGTGGTGATCTTATAAATGGTAGACCTATTATCATGGTTCTTTGGGCCGGATTTTGTCGGACACCATGATAACCAACTTGTTATGGTTCTTTGAGTTGCATCTTGTTGGACACCATGACAAGTTACTACTATAGACCACACTTAAGGTGGTGTTTTAAAATTATGGAAAGTGTTTCAATTGTGTGTTAAGAAAGGTGAGAAATTTAACCTCACAGTGCATTGAATATCATACTGAGATGATATCTCTTCATATTCTTGAGAGCATGATGTGTTCTATAAATCCT
Source organism: Cupressus sempervirens (assembly GCA_028749045.1). Lineage (NCBI taxonomy): Eukaryota > Viridiplantae > Streptophyta > Pinopsida > Cupressales > Cupressaceae > Cupressus > Cupressus sempervirens. The sequence continues at coordinate 584,969,985 of CM053791.1, read as the reverse complement.
CCCCAGCTAAGAGGGAGTGTTAAGGTTGTAGCTTCTGTTGGATTGATTTTAACATGAGATACCTTGTTGATGGTAAATCATCTTTAAGATAAATAAATAAATAAATAAATATATATATAGTTAACATATTTATACTATTATATTAATATGTTAACTAGTGATGTTTAACTGTAGAGACATGTCTCCTCCTCTCATCTTTATAAGCCTTCACTTGCATTTGGAACACAATCAATACAATGACAATTGTTATTACATTTGCATCGATCCTAGAATTTAATAGTGAGCATATTCAACGAACCCCTTTATAATTATAAATCAAGATGCACTTGAGAATTTGATACAAGATATGTGATGTACTAATTATTTGAAGAAAGGGGAGGAATGATTTTGTTAAATAAAACTATTGGTCCACTTGGATACACCTAGAAATGACTTGAAAATATTAATTAAAGGAGAGCTCTTAGACTCATCATGACACATAGATTTGGCTAGTCATGAGCTTGGTAACCTTGGGAATTCCTAGGGACTTAGGCTCGATTGAGTCTAGGATGTGACTTGTCAAGTCACAAGTCAAGACTGGTTAAGTCCCAAAAATAGAACTCGACTGTTAGTCATAAGCTTATGTGCCAAAAATATATTAAAAATGCATGTTTTAATTTATTTTTTGGTTCTATTTTTATTGTAACCCTAAAAAGCATTTCGTTCCATTGTATTGAGAAGAAGAGAGGTGAAGTGTGAAGTGCAATAAGCAGGGAGGAAGAGCTAAAATTCTCCAACAAATTAAATTGGGATAGCATAATACTTACATTTAGAGCATCAAAGAGACCATACTAGCATTTGCAAAGGGATCTCATCTCATTTCAAAGAGGTTATTGTTAAATTCTATGTTTTTTTTTTGTTTTCATTTTTGTAGACTTCTAATAAACAATCTTTTTAATTTCTTTTTAAACTTTCCAATTCTTGAAGTTCAATGTTTTCTTTTCTAATTCAAATTTCGTAATTCAAGAAAGGAATAATAGATAACTCTACTTTTTTTATGAAGAAATTGTAAATAAATATTTATGGTTCTTTTTAAAAAACTAATAATATAGGTGTGTGTTGATTTTTTGTTATGTGAACTTTGAATTTGAAGAAAATGATTAAGGTTCAAGAATTGAAAAGTTTTAGTAACCCTATAGTTTTTCGAACAATCCCTACTTTTTTTATGAAGAAATTGTAAATAAATATTTATGGTTCTTTTTAAAAAACTAATAATATAGGTGTGTTGATTTTTCGTTATGTGAACTTTGAATTTGAAGAAAATGATTAAGGTTCAAGAATTGAAAAGTTTTAGTAACCCTATAGTTTTTCGAACAATCCCTAGTTTGTTTTATTAGTTTATAAAACACAATGCACAATTGGTCACTTTTTTGTAAAATTTTCTTATTGCAACAACCTTGATGTTTTGAAAATAATATATTTTCCCAATGTCTACTCCAAATTCTCCACCTAAGACTAGGACTAAGCAATCAAGTTAAAGGAATGTGACTTGGCAATATACTAAAGAATTTCCCAGTAGAACAATATTGCAAGTGAAATGCACATTTTCTAAAAAAAATGATGGTGGCATCAATAGATGTAAATATTATTTTGTTAGGATATGTGGCCATGATACCAAGCCATGTAAATTAACACTTCCCAAGGTTGCTCGTGTATTTTATGTGCCACTAGAAATATTTGAAGAATTGAAGGGATGATCTTGCTAGTATTGGTTCTTGTTTTGTGGCATCCATAGGTTGTATTGGAGAGGGTTCTATGTCTGTTTTTTCCTAGTTAATGCTTTTGCTTCTACTCCTAGTGGCACTATTGTAAGGTAATTTAAAACACAAATTATTACCGTTTCCACATAATCCATATTAGATGTGAAATAAATATATAATTAAAATCCACATGCAAGAGAATAGACAACATACCCACAAAAAATGTGCCACACGTTATAAACTAGGAAACCCTCATTGAGGGGAAAAAACCCAGCCTCCAAAAACATCTATACCCATGTATTATTTAGCAAAAAACTATTGCAATAAAACCATAGAATCCTTCAAAGCCATAGCCACAACCAAACAATCAATGTGAATAAGCATGAATCTACACGTCCCATGTCTTGCTTCCAACCTTCACAAATGCTTGTTTGACTAACCTATCGACCCTTCTCTTACTCAACTTTCCTTTTTGTCTTTTGCCATTTTTTTTGTCTTGTCTCCACAACTACCCTTGTGGTTGCCTATATAGTAACAAGTCCCATAAAACTACCAGGTGGTATTACATAAACCATGTGTTACCTAACCCATTGACCCCACATTTAATATTGAACATTTAATTATTTTCTCCAATATTAAATAATTATATCAAATATTATTACAATGTTACAATACAATACATCAAGTATATCTCATGGGAATGTCCACATGTTGCATGCCCATCTAGGTGCTCCTAGGTGCAATATTACATAATAAAATAAAATAATACAATATAACATTATTATGGAATGTGTCCAACACACACAATCTCAACAATATCCCACTTGTATAAATCACATAGGGTCAATTCTTGGCCATATAATTGAACAAGGAAATAATCCCTCATAGTACATCTACCATCATGGATCAAAGTACACTATGTGCTCCATCCTGGTACCCACAATAAAATCAAAGTATCCAGCATCTCAAACATGAATGATCCCACCACATATTATGCCACTACTACTGAACATACATAGAAGCCACCCAACTTATCACATAAGAATCATAAAATATTGTATCAACTGAAATGTCAAGCACAAACACCAGATCCAAAGGTAATTACATGTACCTATAGTTGACAAAATTCATAGCTAAAATAACACCTACAACAAGTACCAAACTCATCCAACTATCCATACCTCCAAAGGTATACCAAATGAATCTCACAATGTCAACATATCCAATTTATAACTTGCAATCACAAGCCTTAAGAGCAATACTTGCCACATATACACCAAGAAGCTCCCACTGCAAAAGATAACGTCAACTCTATAACCAATTGACTCACAATATCTCATAGAAGTGAATCCATGTAGTATCAAGGACATCTACAACACATTAACCAATAACTTGCAAGAGTAACTCTCATAGCAAGTCTCCAATGCTCTCTCAAGTTCTCCACAACCAACAAAGAAAAGAGATAAAAGAATAATCATGTCATCTCTCAGATAACATACACAAATACAAACCAATGATCACAATTTCCAACCAATTTCAAATCCAATATAAGTGAACCCAAACATCCAAGAAGATAACCAAGACCAAAGAGAAATCATGCAAATCATAACCTATATCATATCATTCTACACACACCTCTAGATGTAAATTGTGCCAAGTAAGATCTCCATAAAATCCCAACCAAGAAGCTACAACAACACCCAAACCATACCATATAATTGATCATGGATGTAAGCCTCTCATAAAAAAAATCAAACTCATAAACTATTCCTAAACCAAGGAATATGCCCAATATAAATCATCTCCCAAAGTCAACCATTATAAAAAAGTATACACATGGAATAACCAATGCTAGACCATCTCTAAAATGAACCCTTCATAACTAACTCATTTACCATAGCTTAAGATCCATATCCATGAAAGATAAGCATAAATATAATGCACCTAAGAGACAATCGGCTATACCTAGCAAGTAGTAAACTACCAAGTAGACCAAGAGTGGGGAATGAGAATGTTCATCAAGATATCCAAGTTTTCAACCAAGACACATCTAAGAACAATCTTCTCTCAAGTCCATATTAGGTAAATGCCCCTTAGAATTCCTATTGAAACCGTCAACTATCCCAACAAATATATCTCTAATCACAAGAGAAATTAGTATTACCACTGTCTCTCAGTATCCATGAACACTTGTAACCAATCAGTCCATGTCAACTTCAAATGCAACATAGCAATATCATGAAGTTCCCAGCAAATGATCAATGTATTCAATACCAAGAAACTAAACCAAGATCAATATTGAAGTTCCAACCATGGTCTCTCAAACATAAACATGACAACATGATTTAAACCATCTCAACCAAAGAAATAACATGCTTCATATGAAACATACCAAAACATGTCAAAACTATTAGGATTAACCATTGATAGAAATAAAAATTACATGCAAATATAACCAATATCGAAAACTAATAAATCACACAAAAGATAACACAAACACAAGGATTTCATGTGGTTCACCCAGTCCCTAGACTACGTCCACCAATAACAAGTCCAATATTATTATTATCTAGTGATTACAATTTGCAATCCCTTACAACTCAATATTGTCGCAAGAAGTTACAATATCATCATACATTATGAAATCCCTAATCCTAATCCATTTTATACAAGCTTTTGTTGCTTACAAAATTAAGGCTAGAATAAGTTGTTCAATAGAAAAACAACAGTTGACACCTTTTACAATAGTGGAGTCATTTTTGGCTGTAGAGGCACTGCCCCCAAAAACCCCTACAGAGGTGTTGCCCATTGACTCCACCCTGTACTGCAACAAGGAGTGTACTAGGTGTGTTGTTCTAGGACCCCACAAGGGGGTGCTACCCCCAAACCCCCGTAAAAATAATCAGGGGGGAAACTATGCCGAATAAACCTCTAAGTCTAATTAGGCTCCACATCATAGCAATCTCCCACTTGGAGACTAATCATAGCACCGCTAAACCTATAGCTCCCCCTCCAATGTCAAACCACCATGGACTTTGTTCTTCTTTTATTATGTTTAGTCTAGAAGACGAACCAAAGCTGAAGAAGAGTTCAACTTCTCCCTTGAATTATCATATGTATATATCTTCTCTAGCTTTAACTGTCCATCATCCAAAATTATTTGAATGAAATGGTACCACAACTGTATGTATTTTGTCTTTGAATGTACAACAAAATTCTTTGCAAGATGAATGACACAATGACTATTTGTGAACAAATAATTATCCCTTTGTGGGTGTCCCAATTCTTCTAAAGAATTGAAGCCACATCATCTCCTTGGTTGCCTCTATAGTGACAACATACTTTGCCTCTGTAGTGGATATAACAAACACCTTTTGTAACCGAGAAACCCATCTCACTACTACCCCACCAATAGTAAATACATAACATATAGTCATTCGTTTGGTATCAATATCCTCTGCCAAATCTAAATCAACATAGCCCTATAAATCAATAATAGAGACCCCAAAATGTAAACACTTACTGGATGTTCCTATTATTTGAGAATCCATTTGACTGCATTCCAATGTGCAATTCTAGAATGACTCATATACCTGGTCTAGTACATACCGTGACATACATCAAACTTCCTACAATTGAAGCATTGAGTACCTTGGACATTTTTTTTCCTCCTCTTCCTGTGTCTTGGGACACATCTCCTTAGTCAATTTTAAATGACCAAGTAAAGTTATGCTAACAACTTTAGCATTCTCCATAGAGAAAACATTGCAACACCTTCACAATATAAGCAACCTAAGATAAAGTCAATTTTCTATTTTCCATATCTTTGCAAATCTTCATACCAAGGATTTGTTTTGCTACCCCCAAATCCTTCATAGCAAATGAATATGTTGATTGTCGTTTTAGCCCATTAATATGATCCCTGTTAGACCTAGCTACAAGCGTATCATCAACATATAAACATAAACTAAAGTAGTTGTCATCATCCAACCTCTTAAAATAAACACAATGGTCAAACATAAAACTATTAAATTTAAGATACCATTGCTGAGGTGTTTGCTTCAAGCCATGTAAACTTTTCTTCAATCTACACACTAAGTTCTCCTTACCTTTGACCTCAAATTTCTGAAGTTGTGCCATATATATCTCTTCATCTAAATCACCATGAAGACAAACTATTTTAACATCAAGCTGCTCTAAATACAAATATTCAGTAGCCACAATACTTAAAACAATAAGAATATAATTCATTTTAACAACATGAGAAAATACCTCATCAAAATTAATGCCATTTTTTTGTGCAAATCCTTTTACAACGAACCTAGCTTTAAATATTTTCTTACCTGCCTCCTCTTTTTTCAGCCTGTAAACCCATTTATTATGTAAATCCCTTTTACCTGTAGGCAACTTGCATAAATTTCAAATCTAATTTTTCAACAATGAGTCCATTTCTTCTGTCATCGCAGACTCTCACTAATTCTTAGTATCCACCTGCACAGCTTCATCATAGCATTCAGGTTCACGAACATCACTTAGTAAAATAGAGTACAAAGAGGGAGAAAATATTTTTGGAGGTCTACTTATCCTTGTTGACTGTCTAACATTCACTGGGGTGTGTGGTATTTGTTGTTGTGGTTGTTGTAGAGCACGAGGGACTGTTGGAACATCTTCATTTTGAGTATCATCCAGTGCTACATAATCATTTCTTTATTCTCATGTTGCAACAAATATTTGTAGAACACTTTCTCATTGAATATCACATCCCTGCTTCTTACAATTTTATGATTTTCAAAATCCAAAAGTCTATAATCAAATTCATCAATGTCATATCCAATAAATACAGATTTCTTTGACTTAGCTTCCATCTTGGTTCTTTTTTCAACATCTATACATGCAAATGCTTCACAACTGAAGGTTTTGAGAAAAGAGTAACTCACCTTCTTACCAATCCATGTTTCCTCTAGAGTAGCATAGCCCAAAGGAGTAGAGAGAGTTATATTAATCAAATATACAATAGTATTGACAGCCTCCACCCACATTTTAAAAGGTAGCTGAACATGCAACCTCATGCTCCTTGCACACTCCATTATTGTCTTGTTCATGCGTTCAACAACTCCATATTCCTATGGAGTCCTTCAAACAATTTTTTGTCTGCGAATACCATTAGCGGAGCAATAATCTTCAAATTCATAACTACAATACTCACCACCATTATCAGATCTGAGACATTTTAATCTCTTACCATTCTCATTTTCAACCAAACATTTCTATTTCTTAAAAGTTTGAAATATATCATATTTATGTCTAAGAAATAAATTTGTATCTTTCTTGTTGCATCATCAATAAATGTAACATAATAATGAGAGCCACCAAGGGAAGATACCTGAGTTGGTTCCCATACCTCTGTATGCACAAACTCTTATTTCTCATTTTCTTTTCGATCCCACTCTTCACAAAGCTCACTCTTTTTTTCCCATGCACACAACTTTCACAAAAATCCATATTGACATATTTCAGACCTGGTAAAACTCTTTGAATGAAATAATTTCATACCTTTCTCACTCATGTGCCTAAGTATTTTGTGTCATAGTGTTGTATCAGAATCTACAACAACTATTTATTCTCCCTACTCAATTGAAGCAATTGTTCCTGAACAGTCATTTTTCTCTAAAATAATTAAAGTAGAAGAAATAGGATGGCCTGTACAAATATATAAGGTGCCCGCTTTCACACATTTTGTTACTGCAAGAGAACCTTTTGAAATCTTCTAATTTTTATCATTAAAAGTAACTACGCAAGCCTCATCACCAAGTTGCCTTGCTAAACTTAAATTCTTATTCAGCCTTGAAACATGTCTTACCTCATGTAGTAGCCAATGATTCCCATTCTGAAACTTAATCTTAACTTTTCCCTTTCCAATAATCTGACAGAGTTCATTATCTGCCAAATAAATAAGCCCAAAATCCCCTTGGACATAATTTTTAGAGTAATAAAGTTTTTTCTTATTAATTAAATCATATTGATTTAATTATTAAGTCACTTATTATCTATAGTTTTCTTAAGCTAAACTTTGGGCATATAATAATTAATTCTTTTATTAATTATTATTATGTAACCTAGGTTAGTTATGTGTCAGGGTTTTGATCTCCTTTTATAAGGATTAATCTCTTTGTAACTTATTAATCCACTTTTGATTATAACAATTTCTCTTTTTGCTCATGAAGAATGTCTCATCTATAGATTTAATAGTTCTAGTCTCCATAACTTTTTGCTTCTCTTTTTCTGTGATAGGTGTCTGCATGCAAGTGACTCTTGAGAGCTAAGGGGTTGTTTTTTCATCAACTTCAACATAGTGTCAGAGCTCAAATCTTCATGCCCCTATTATGTTAATGAGAGGTTTTGGCTTGGCTTTCAAATATGTGCCATTTTTCAAAGGGTTTCATTTTTCAAAGGATTTTCGTATTGGATCTGGAGGGTCATTGATTTTCAATACACGTTGAGCCCAAACAAACATCATCGTTGAGCTTAGAGTGCCCAAAAATCTCAATTTTTATATAAATTTTATCCAATTTGGACACAACTGAAATCTGAGGCAAAACAATATTACTTTCAAATTGGTCACATTTCTCAAGATGATGATTTTGAGATTTTTGGTATGGAAATCAAGTTTTTTCAGCACATAAATCAAGATTTTTTCTTGGAAGTTGATATTTTTGACACAAAATTCAAGATTTCTGGCATGAAAATTGATATTTTTTGGCACACAAATTGAGATAGTTTTATACAAAATTGGCACACATCCCAATGAAATTTTTGGTACTAGTGGGCACATTTTTTGAAACATTTTGGCATGGATCTTGAGGCAATAATTTTTTCCCTTTCAGCTTTGTTTTGACCTACATGTGGTTTTTTCGCCATAACTTGCTCATTCAAACTTCATTTTTTGTAAACGAGATATCGTCGAAAAGCCAATTCCAAGCTTGTTCCAATGGTATAGTTTATTTGGACTTTTGATGCTATTTGGTTTTTTTATGCATTCAAAGAAAGACATTTTATTTTGCACTCTAAGAGACATATTTTGAGACATTCTAGTTTTTTAGATTTTGCTCCAAGCACATGACGTAGGTGAGGTAGAATTGCTAGGGCCAAAGGCACACCTAGCTATCCAAACCACCTTGCAAGAGTTAACACAACGAAAAACACAACACAAAAACATCACCAAAGAGAGAGAACAAGATATCTTTTATTAACTCATCAAATATTCACCATACATGCCCAACTGTAAGGCCTTCAAAACTCTTCTCTTCAAAACTTCTCCCACCAAAAACTTACTTAACTCTAATCCTAAACACTCTATTTGTACTTGCCAAAATGGCTTATAGATCATTCTAAAACATTACATAAGAGAAAGGCCAACACAAGATCCTATCATTAAATTCACGAACGAAATTAAATACATAAGTCAGCTCCCACTAAGAACCAAAAATGAACAACTTGGCATCCACTGGATAACTTGGCACCCACTAGGAACCTAGAACTCAACATCAACTGGAAACTGGCACTTGGCATCACTCGACATCCACTGGAAACTGGCACTCGACATCAACTGGGTAACTTGGCACATGAAGAAACACTCGACATGCACTGGGTAACTCGACACATGAAGGAATAACTCGGCATGCACTGGGTAACTTGACACATGAAAGAATAACTGGGCACACACAGGGTAACTCGACACATGAAGGAATAACTCGACATATAAAGAGTGGTACAGTAACTTGGCACCAACTGTAGGATGAACAAAAATGGGCAGGATAACAAGGCAACCCAAGATACTCCTGCATCAGTACGTCCTCTTTTTTTCTTGCATTCTGGTGGATATCTTGGTTGTTTTAGGTTTGGAGATTGATTTTGTTGCTTCAAATGCTTTTTCATATTTTTACTATCTCTTGTATAGCCTTATGTCTCTTTTGATCTTAATTGACATTGTTTTGTAGCATTTTTGCAAATGCACTGAGATAAAATGTCACTCTATTATATTTTGGAATCTTGCACATCTTTGTGTTTTGTTGTACTCGCACTACATTATAAAGTGCCTTGGGGAGTTTCATGTTGACCATATTTTCCATTTTCTTTTGTCAAGTGAGTGTTTCTTCTATAAAATTAGCCTCATGATGTGTGGATGACAAATGTCATTACAGGTGTTTGTACTTCTTTTGCACTCTCGATGTTCCTGGTACTCTTTCTGTAGGAGATATTGCATTTAGTTTTAGTGTTCAAGTCTTACCTCTTAGCATTATAGGGGGGGCTATGTTAGATCTATTGCTTTCTTGGTTCAACAAAGTGAGCTATGTATTCAATACACTACAACATTTGGGGTCAAATTGTGATAACAATTTGTGACGATGGTCTAAGTTGTGGTGATTTTCATTTTTTTAAAACAATTTTCCCTGACATCATTGCAATACTAATGTAAGTGTTGTAATTGTCACGCTCACATAAGTATAAATAAAAAGGAAGAAACCATGACATAAATCATTCCCCATTTGTTTTGATTGTGGAGAGCTACACCCAAAAGAAGGTGGAGAGCTCTGAACTTCATCATGCCCTTGTGCTTGGTGCATTTCATTCCTATGATACATCTCTACATTTCATTGTCGTGCCCTTGCTCTGTGATTTTGTTGTTGTGATCTCTGAATTTCATTGTTGTGCCTTTGCTCTATGATTCGATTGTCATGCCCTTATGATCTCTACTTTTTATTATCATGCCCCTGCTCTATGATTTTGTTGTCATGCCCTTTTCATCTCTATGTTTTAGTGTCATGCCCTTGCTTTGGGATTTTTTTGTCGTGCCCTTGCTCTAGGATTTTGTTGCCATTTCGTGCCCTTGCTCTATGATTTTGTTATCATGTTGTGCCCTTACTCTACAATTTTGTTGCCATCCCCTAGCTCTGTAATTTTCTTCAAGGGTATGTAAATGTCAGTTTCTTTTCCTTCTATATAGGTATCTCTTTATATCTCCTTTTGAACACACACACACACACACACACACACACACACACATTTAGAGATATTTTTTAAGGTGCTTATTACATCTTAGCTACACAACAAAAAAATTGATTTAGTTGCATACATATTCTAGAATCCAAATGATAAAAAATAAAACTCACTCAACCTGTGCTAAGTGACTTGCCTCAAGATCCTCCATTAAAATAATGTAGACCAGGAAAAATGGGCAGAGTTCGCAAGAAATTTTACAAAAACATATCATAGCAGATATTTTTAGAAAGAAACAAGCATAACTAGTTAAATGGGTCTAGTTGCTGATTAGTTGGGTTGATATATATATGTATATTTAACTGGGTTATGGCTTCTACAAGGGAATGAGCCTTATGTTTATGCATATAGCTTGGTGCCTTTTGTTCTTGTGATATATCTCTGCATTTTGTTGTCGTGCCCTTGCTCTGCAATTTTGTTGATGTGATCTCTACATTTTGTTGTCATGCCTTTGCTCTACGATTTGGTTGTCGTGCCTTGTGATCTTTGTGTTTCATTTTCATGCCCTTGTTCTACAATTTTTCTCTGCGATTTGGTTGTTGTGCCCTTGTCATCTCTTTGTTTCCTTGTCGTGCCCTTGCATTGTGATTTTAGTGTCATGCCCTTGCTCTATGATTTTGTTGCCATGCCCTAGCTCTATAATTTTTTTCAAGGGTGTGTAAATGTTGGTTTCTTTTCCTTCTAAATAGTTATCTCTTTATATCTCCTTTTGAACATGTATATTTAGAGATCCTTTTTAAGGTGCTTGTTACATCTTAGCTACACAATAGAAAAATTGATCTAGCTGCATACATATTCCATAATCCAAATAATAATAAATTCAAACTCACTTAGCCCATGATAAGTGACTTACCTCAAGATCCTGCACAAAAATAATATAGACCAAGAAAAATGGGCAAGAAATTTTAGAAAAACATATCATAGCAGATATTTTTAGAAAGAAACTAGCCATAACCAATCAAATGGGTCTAGTACCTGATTATTTGGGTTGATTACAAATTCCTGTAGAACTGTCATCAGATTAGGTACAATAAAATGAGCAATCAATTGTTCTCAGCTAGCAAGATCAAATGCAGTTTTCCAAGGTGATAAAATTGCATATGCAAGGAATTGAAGAATAACTTCAATGAAGAGTTGAGTGTAAGGAGTTGAAGAAGCAAGTTCTACTTTTGGGTAAATTTCATAATCACGAGGCTCACTCCTTTATAGAAGCCTCTGCCACAATGACATTACCTCTAGGCTATGCAAAGTATGTTGAAGTGGTTACCAACCTTGAAACACTCTTATAAGCATTTGATACTTGGGATCATTGCAAGGAGACTGTGCCAATACTTGAAACTCTATTATAAGCATTTGATATTTGGACTGTAAATTCTCAAAGAAACTTGCAAGTGATTCCAATGTCATAGTACCTACCACAACACTTTCTTGGATTCTATCTAGTGGCTCCCATAATATCCTCTATGTCGTCTAGTTGTTGTTTCTACTATGTAGTCTCTTTCTAAAACTGCTCTCTCTTGTTCTCTTTTTAAAGCTACTCCTCCTTGGCTCTCGTGCCTTAAATTTTGATTATCAAACTTTTGAATATCTAGCTCTACCTTATTAGAATCAACTTCATAGTGTTTTGTAACTCTGGCATAGGTGTTTGATCAGCGATAGCTTTCATTTCAACATTCAAGTTTTCAAGAGTGGTCAACACCCTCACTTGCAGACCTCTCATGTCAAGCTCTTTTTTTATTGTTTTAACACCATGCTCTTGCTTCTAAGCTAATAGTTCTTCAGATGCATTTTCTTGTAAAATATTAATTTTTTTGAACAATTGTAAGCTCTTAGAAAGTGCATTGTTGTTTTCAAGTATGTATGTATACATAGAGATCTTGTGGATTGTAGATTATGGATTGTAAAGAAAAAAGAAAAGAAAACATGACATTAATCATTCCCCATTTGTTTTGATTGATTATTGAGATTTATGCATGAAAGAGGGTAGAAAGCTCCGAACGAGAGTGGAGAGCTCTAAACATTGGTGGAGATTAGTGGAGATCTAGGATTTTGTTTTCGTGCCCTTGTGATCTTCATGCCCCTTCTATGTGATTTTCTTCAAGGGGAGAAGACATACCTATGTAAATGTGCTTTTCTTTTCCTTCTAAAGATGTATCTCTTGTTCATATCTAATAACTTTGGTCATATTCGAGGATAACTAATTATGATGATTGTATGTATATGTGCATGTGTGTATGTAAATCAGTTCACACAGTGAAGTGATTTACATGCATACATACAGACTTGCATAGTACTCGTGCAAAATTAAATTAATCATTCATGTCTTGATTTCACACAAGCAATTACCCTTGCATTCAATCGAATTTATTCATACCAAACTAAGTATGTAGAAATTTGTACTTACAGATTATATTATCTTTTGGTGATTGAGTAAAGATCTTGTGCATGATATCATCCAGGTAATGATTGGATGCATTCACATTAAGTCATAATAGGATCAAGCAGATGATCCATTTATGTTACTTCATACTTGTTTTATTGAACATTTTGTTTAACATAATCAGTAATACTAGAATTATACAAATACAACTAGTACTATTATTTATTTTATTTAATCATATATATTTAAGATTGTTATTTTTATTAAAATTAGACTATATATTTGTTATCACTAAAACACAAATATAGATCTCTAATAGTTATCTTTTTTAATTTCAAGATCTTCATATTTAACATGAAGAGTTTCCACTACTGGACGGTGGAATAGCCCCAATGTGGAGCCACATAGCTCATGGTTTTTTCAACCAAATTATATTTTTGTCCTTCAAAAATATTATAGATGAATGTTCTTTTGATTTCCTATATATTTAATAATTTTTATCTTGTCATTTGAGGTAATTTTATATTATGAGATAGAGATATCTATCATAAGGACATACATGTTAATTTTGATCATCCTACTTTCAAAGTTGATTCCCTTGTCAAATTAATGAAACTACTTGCAAATAACACCCTAATTTTCTACAACTTGCTTGATCAGCCATTCGCACAACCATCTTCCTCCTACCCTACCATAGCACACAACCCTTTTTTGAGGTTTATATCTTCGTCCCACCATTTTAGAAGACCAAGTCCAGTGATTTGTATCTAGAAAATTGATGATATAGAAATTCAATATGGAGGAGGATAAATTGGCATCACAAATGAATCATCCCATATCTATAAACAACATCTAATATTTTGTAAGTCTCTCTCCTCTAAAGACCCAATACATGGAGCCATTATCATCATGAGTAGACTCACTCTCCTTAGATAAATTCAATTGAAATTATTCATACCAAACTAAGTATGCAGAAATTTGTACTTAAAACTTATATTATCTTTTGGTGATTGAGTAAAGATCAAATATAGTTTTCCAAGGTGATAAAATTGTATCAAATTAATGAAACTACTTGCAACTAACACCCTAATTTTCTACAATTTGCTTGATCAACCATTCACACAACCATCTTCCTCCTACCCTACCATAGCATACAACCCTTTTTTGAGGTTTATATCTTTGTCCCACCATTTTAGAAGACCAAGTCTAGTGATTTGTATCTAGAAAATTCATGATATAGAAATTCAATATGAAGGAGGATAAATTGGCATCACAAATGAATCATCCCATATCCATAAACAAAATCTAATATTTTGTAAGTCTCTCTCCTCTAAAGACCCAATACATGGAGCCATTATCATCATGAGTAGACTCACTCTCCTTAGAAAAATTCAATTGAAATTATTCATACCAAACTAAGTATGCAAAAATTTGTACTTACAACTTATATTATCTCTTGGTGATTGAGTAAAGATCCAATACAGTTTTCCAAGGTGATAAATTGCATATGCAGATGTGTGTGTATATATATATATCTACATCTCATTGTTGTGTCCTTGTGATCTCTGTATATGTATGTATGTATATAAATAGAGAGATCTTTGTATAAATACATACATATATAGACACACATATGTGTGTGTATGTATGTATATATACACATACATATACATAAAGAGAAGCTTCTCTAACCACATACTGGGGTAAATATAAAGAGATACATGTTTAGAAGGAAAAGAAAAGAAAATTTATATAGGTACATCTTCTCCCCTTGAAGAAAATTGTAGAGTTATCAGTACTACATTTAGGCTCAAACACCACAAATTACACTATCATCACAAATTACTGTTGCAATTTGACCCCAAAGGTTGTAGTGCTACAAAGGGCACATAGATTACAAGGGCACAACACGATAACAAAATTGTAGAGCAAGGGCATAGAGATCACAAATGACAATGAAATGCAGAGATCACAAGGGCACAACAACAAAATCCTAGATCTTTACTGATATCCACCAAGGGCACGAAAATGAAATGTAGAGATCATAAGGGCACAACAAAAAAATGTAATGATCACAAGGGCACAACAATGAAATATCCACCAATGGTTAGAGTTGTCCACCCTCTTTTGCAAGTAGCTCTCTACAATCAAAACAAATGGGAAATGATTTATTTCATGTATTCTTCTTCTTTTGTTTATATCTAAAATCAACTTCACATTGTGTTGTAACTTTTCCATAGGTGTTTGATTCTTGATAGCTTTCATTTCAGCATTTTGACATTCAAGTTTTCAATTTTCGTCTTCATTATATAGTCCTTTCCACCCTAATAACCACTTTGTTACTTCATTAAAATCGAGACTTGAACAAAGCCAATGATAAAACAAAACCCATATTCTAGAATCCAAATAATAAAACAATAGAACTCATTCAACTTGTGCTAACTAGCTTAGCTCAAGATCCTGCACAAAAATAATGTAGACCAAGAAAAATGAGCAAGAAATTTTAGAAAAACATATCATAGTAGATATTTTTAGAAAGAAAGAAGTCATAACCTAGTTAAATTGGTCTATTTGTTGATTAGCTGGGTTGATTACAAATTCGTATAGAACTATCATCAGATTAGGTTCAATAAAATGAACAATCAGTTGTTCCCAGCTAGCAAAATCAAATACAATTTTCCAAGGTGATAAAATTGCATTTGTAGGTGTATGTATGTATGTATGTATGTATGTATATATGTGTGTGTAGGTATATATGTATGTATGTATATATGTAAAGAGATCTTATGGATTATGGAGATCAATGGAGATCTAGAATTTCGTTGACATGCCCTTGTGATCACTGCATTTCATTGTCATGCCCTTGTGATCTCTGCATCTTATTGTCATGCTCTTGTGATCTTTGTATATGTATGCATGTATGTATGTTTGTATATAAACCAAAGAGATCTTGGCACAATAGAAAAATAATAAAACTCACTCAATAGGTAGCATGGCCATAGGTATTGTCAAAAGCTTCTAAACATAACTATAGAAGGAGTGAGTTAGGACATATATAAATTAACCTTAACATTAACTATAAACTACAACACAAAGGTTGTACCAGGGTATTATAGTATTGTAATTATAGAAAACAAAACAATTAGAAATCAAAACTAAATATAGCTACATCAAAACAATTAGAAACTAGAACTATATATTCATTAGAGTGAGTAGTTCAAGGGTCTTGATCCCATGGATATGGGTATATAGGAAGTCTAGTAGGCAGAGTATGCCTCTAGTGTGTAAACACCTTGGACATAGTTAAGTAGCACTTAACTATTTTAAGACATTATATGTTAACTCATGAGGCTTATATTTTAAGACATTATATGTACCTAGTGTACTTGGCTTTTGAAAATAGAAGGCTAAACTCTGTGTTTCATCATTAAATTGACTGGTCTATTTAGACCCATTGATTATCGTCACAAGATTTTAAAAATAACTATATAAGAAGTGATTAAGGATGTGTTTGTAAACAAATTTGTTCTTTTTTTATTACAACTCTTGAATGCCCAAATTATGAAGAATATCTGATGACAAGCAGTTGAAAAGCCACTTCTGAATAGACTGGTCTTTCTCTAAATTAATAGGTGTAGCTTCTTATGGTATATTTGCAATGAATTATGTTTTATTCCTAAAACTAATATGGGGGTGTGTTCTTGACCTGAGAACAAAAGAGGTAAAACTGAACCAGAGCTAAACAGGATCTAACTCAGGCAGAAAAATATTTTTGAAGAATTGATTAAGTTCATGAACCCACACATCTTATGAACTCACAAAGCTTAATGACTTAAAATAGCATAACAACTAATACGAAACTAAAGTAACTAGGATATGAACTACACAGAAGAAGTCAAAGTTAACTAAAAGGGAAAAACATTTAAGAGATTCCTCTTTGAACATGCAATGACACTACTTATCACCTCTATTCGTTGCCTTGAAACAGGAGAATGAAACTTTGTTCTTTCCTTGCTTCAATCCAGATAAAAGAGAAAACATATAACTAATAACTAACACAAATGGAACAGAAAATAGTTGATACAAAATACCCTTCAATTGACTCTACAACATCAAGTACTTCACACCAAAAATTTTCCAACCTTTTATTAATCTTTCAATTTCATACATATAGGATTCTAAGATGACTGTTAAAATAGAAGTTCAATCAATTCATCTCCTCAAAGAATAACAAATGGCAAGAAACCAATTTTTCATCTTGTAATAACTACATAAGAAAGTGAAAAGGGGGCATAATGTGAATCACTTTGTCTTCTTCTCCTTTTCTACTTTTTCTCTATAGGCCTTAGCAGCAACTATGATTGGGATTAGCTCTTCATGCCTAGGCATGTGTATGTTGGTGTATCTCAAGTTCCCCTTAGAATGCTCCCTAGCCAACTCCTTCACAACATTCAATTGATTTGAAAATTCATTCATGACCATGTGTATGCATCCACTAAGTTTTTGGAGTTTTGCAACTCTGTTTTGATTACTAGAAGATACATCAATTAGACTATCTAAGAATTTGGAGAAACTCTCCTTCATGATGTTTATTCCAATGAGTGCTTTCCCTTGGCCACTAGTTTGTGAATCTGTACGTAGTCCCCTCATGAGTTCAAATCCTCTTTCTTGGGTCTTCTTCACTTTATCCTCTATTTCCTTAAATCCTTTTTCTGCTAATAAGATCATTTTTGACTTAAACTGCATGCTCTGAAGTCATTCAAATGGAGGTTCATCTCCCTTTGGCAAGATTTTTGCTTCAACGGCTTCCTTTGCCTTCATTTGAATGATCATTTTCAGAAGAGAGATACAATCATCACTCTTCACTCTTTCTCTGGCCAAAGTACTACTATTTGCTAAGATATTATCCTTCTCTATTTCTAATCTTAAGATAACATTGCCAATTTGTTCTATAATAGAGACTCCCTCTAATTTGAGCTTCCCAATCCAGTCTTTACCAATTTGACCAAAGTGTGTATCTTCCTAAAGTTGAGAGATAAGGGCTTGAACTTCAGTAGTAGTAGGATTTCTTGTTACTGATACTTTGGAGATAGTTGCCAATAGAGTGACCAATTGTCTGATGAATCTATTCAAATCTTCTATCTTAGCCTTCATCCTAACTTTTGAAAACTTCAGGTTTTCTAATTGTCCCTCAATTACTTCATTGGTTAACTTCCACAAGCCAACCTTGGTGTCATGTCTGGTCTCTCTAAGGTCCACCAAGTGTAGAGTAAAATCATCAGTAGTCATATCTTCAATTCTTCCTTCTTTGTTCGACTTGGCTATCTCCATTGTTAGCTACTCTGTTTTTGGATCTTCTTCACCTTGGTTAATGCAGATCCAAAATAAACTGCAAGGGAAATGGTATCCTTGGCGGGGGTGCTTCCATCTTTCCTTTTTCTCTTTCTCTCCAGAGTATCCTCTAACTAGGAATTAGTGCCTATTACCTTGGAGGTCATCCCAAGTGAGTCTATGGTAAACATCTTCTTCTTGACTAGAGTGATTGTCATCACAGTTGAAGAGAAGGGATTCTTTGGGGCCTAAGAAATGAGCTTGGAAGAGCTCTGCCTTTCTCCACCTCTGAGGTTCTCTTTATTGCCTCATTAGATTTAGTAGATTCACTGCTACTGCTCTTTCCATCTCCCAAATCTACTATTTGTTCTAGGGAGCCACTTAGTTGTAGAAGTGTAGCACTTACTGGCAGAACTATGATATGATGAGGTGAGGGGACTGGGGTGACATGAGGAGAGGGGACTGGTGTAACATGAGGAGGGGGAACTGAGGTAACAGAACTATCGTTTGGCTCCTGCATCTTCTTATCCTCAACATCAGTTTGGGTTCCAATAACTAGGAGGGAGCCATCATGACATGTCTTAGCTATGGGGATGCTCTTGTCTAGAGGTTGGTCACCTCCTCCTAAAGGTTGATTCGGTCCTTGAGTGATAGCTAGTGTTACGCCTGGTGTAGCACTTTGGGAGGAAGAGGGAGTTGTAGTTGTTGGAGAAGCTTGAGTGGTTGTGTCCTTACTCCAGCTTCTTTTGGCTATCCATTCGACCCACTTCCCTATTCTTTTGATGATTCGGGCCATAATAGTGTCTAAATCTTCCTTAGTATCCTCATAAGGCTCCGAACCAATAGGAGTGTTTCTTAACTTAGTCATATTGTATTACTATACATATATTTCCCATCATCCTCTAATCCTTCAACATTAAGATTGATATTATATGTTTTTATTTGCTCCACTGTGAGCCTGGTGAAAGCACAATCTCGACTTTCAAATTCATCTTTACAATCCACTCAATAATCTTCAATAGTGGCAATGTGCTTGATCACACTCCTAACTTTCAACACCTCCCTAGCATATCCATTCAGATCAAACATAGCTCTCAAGACCTCATACATCTCCAATTTGTATTTCATCTTGAACACTTTGAGCATATTCTTTGCATCAGATCAAGATTCGCAACTGAAAGCTCCTACTTTCATAGGGAACTCATATCGCTTCTTCAAGCTTCCACTTAGCACATTCACCTGGACAGCCTGCCTCACAATCTCTATCAGCACAATCATGTCGCTCAGATACTTGGGAAACTTCAAGGGGAATCCATCGAAAGTTACAAGACACAAATATGAAAAAGATGAGAACTAGATAAAATAGCTTCTATACTAACTAATAGCCGCCATTGCCTTCAAATTGAATCTCCTGTCTGGGCATCCTTGGAGTTCCCTACAAATTCTCATTGTGAATGCATCATTAACTTAGACATACTCTGCATAACTATTTTGCAATTGCAAACATGGATAGAACTCATAACACTTCACATCATCAGGAAAGTTTTCTATTCTTAGAAGGCTCGGCCATAACTATAGAGATGCTAGCATGTAAATCAGAAAGGAAGACATATAGAAAGTTTTGTAGAACTTCACAATGTTGAAAGCATTGGAAAAAATTTCACTTACCTCATGAGTCCAATCAGTAAATTGTGTATCTAAAAAAATAACTTGTACTAGAAAGAAATACTATTCAATGAAATTTAGAGCTTCTACCTCACCTTTCAGTCTGTGCAGGAGAACCAAAATGTCTACAATCTCAGGTTTGAGATTAGTACCAAATAGAGTTTTGGGGACCTTACTCTTGGCACTCTATGGCTTTTGAAACTAGGATTGAATAATTTCCTTCCTCTACACCATCTTCTATACGAAGAACTCAAAGACTACTCCTCCTACTGTCAAGTCTAAAAACTCCTCCTATTCTGGAACTTGAAGGCAATTCACCACAGTTTGCCTATCAATGGAGATTAATACTGTATGATCATGTAACACAATCTATCTAGCATCTAGATTGTAGTGATTTATGCATTCATAAATCAATTATGGAGCTTTTACTGCCACTGGAAAACTAGCTGCCTCTACTAGTCCACTTCCTCGAAGCTTCTCATTTATGGGATGAATCGGCTCTAACTTCAGCCTCCTTTGGAAATCTTGCATATCATAAAAATGGAGTGAAGTGTTCATAAAATTATACAATGTGGACTTAATTCCATTTAGCCCATCAAAGCCCACAAACTTGGTTGCCATTCTATCTAAGAACAAAGTAAATTAAAATTTTGAATCTAGATGAAGAACATGATATTGAATTCACAAATACAGACTATTTGAAAGCATGTGCAATTTAATAGAATAAAAGTTCAAAAAAAAGCAATATTTTGAATAACTATTATATTTCCATCTATATAGGAGTCTCAATTCATCCATTGATCTTCAAGATTCGTGCCACACAAATAAATTAAAGGATAAATCCATTGAAATAGTAAATGTGAGAACTCTAACAAATATTTCAATGTCTTTTCACTATTTCTATTGGCCCAACGGTAACTTTCCTTTCTGTCATACTTACTTTTCTATTTCCCATTAAGTTCCAAAGAATTATAAACAAAGTACCCCGTAAGGAAATATCTGCCTAATTAAATTTTACTTAGTATACCTTTCCCATAATGGTTAGATTGTTTCCATCATCTTAAGATGTTTTGTGTGTAATTTTTGGGCCCAATCTACTTACAAATTTGATTTTCTCTTGAATGCGAAAAATTGTCCTCTTGGGTTGTAAACCCACCGAGGAGAAGACGATTCTCATTTTTTTTGACTAGGCTTTCCTTTAAACTATATCTTTTGAGTTAATATTTCCTTTGGGTTTAGAAAGGCTTGAAAGGACTGTGAAAGTTGAAAAGGGGCCTACTTTCTTGTTTCTTTCCTTTATAATTGCCTTTGGCAAAAAATGGACTTCATGGGTCAAAATCCCGCCGAGGAGAAGTCAATTTTGAGTTTTTTGCCTAAGATGATTTTGAGCGCTATGATGAATCTTGAATGTTTCCCAAGGTAGAATGTTGTAGTGAAAATAGGGATTTTCCATAAGATAGCTCATTATCTTCTTACATCAATTTGTGAGCCTTAGTTGTTGCTCTTTGTGAGAAATCGCCTTCATGGGTAGAAAACCTACCAAGAAGAAGGCGATGCTCAATTTTTTGCAAGCTTCCTTCTTTCATTGAAAACATGATAAGCCATGAAAAAACCTAGCTATGTGAATAATTTTTGCATGTTGTAAGAATCCCCATCAAATTAGGTACTAAGCTACCTGTAAACTCAAAACATCAAGGAAAACCACCCGGCCATAAAATGTGGGAGAAGGGAAAGATGAAAAATTTGATGGAGACTCTTTTACCTAAGAGGAATTAAAACTAGACCTATACATACTTAGGCTTAATTGAGACACAAAATTTTCCACTTTTGCAAAATGGTTATAGGGTGAAAAGTGGGGCAACAGGTGGCTCTGACTGGGGACTTGGGTAGACAATACCCAAGTAAGGAACTCAAAATCTCTGGTTTTGTAAAAATAAAAGGTGGCAACACACCTAAACTAAAACAAGGAAAAACAAGGAAGCAAAGGCAAGGAAGGAAAACTAACTAGGAAAACATAGAAAGGAACTAAATGTAACTATAATACAATACAGGGGTTAACTATTCTTAGTTTGAAATTTGATAAAGCTTTAGATCTTGACCATTATAGGTCAGAGGTAGCACTTCACCATCTTGATAAGCCAATTTGAAGGAATTATTCTCAAATGCCTAATGAATTATGAATGGACCTTTCCACAAGGTATCAAACTTTTTATGCATACCCTTTGGAGCACTTCATTTATCCCACAATAACACACTGTCTCCTACCATGAATTTTTGTGGTCTTGCCATTTTATCGAACAGATTCTTTACTCACATCTGGTGTTATGTGATGTGATCTACAATTTCTTCTCTTTCCTCTTCAAGCTTGCTTCAGTACAAAATCCTCTTTTCTAAATCATCTTTATAGATATCATCTTCAATCATTGTTCTAAGTTTGTTCATAGCCAATTCCAAAGGTAATGGGAGATTAGCCTCAGTTCCATAGACTAATTCAAAAGGAGATATGCCAATTGCCCTCTTAGGTGTTACTCTATCTTCCCACAGTTCCTCATGAATTTTCTTGTTCCAAGTCTTTTGATTATTTGATGCCAATTTCTTGACGATATTTATCAAATTCTTATTACTGGACTCGGCCTAACCAGTTCCTTGTGGGAAATAATTAGACGAATGACTAACTATGATTCCATGCTCAAAGAAAAAATTGGTAATCTCAATTGAAGAGAAATAGGCTGCATTGTCCATCACTAATTTGATGGGAACACCAAACCCAACTAGTATGTTTTCCTTAATGAATTTGCATACTACTTCAGAAATAGTTTTCTTAGTTGATTTGGCTTCCACCCGCTTAGTTAAGTAATCAGTCACAGTTATCACATATTGGTGACCGGTACTGGATGTTGGATTATTCAAACTAATCAAATCAAGACCTCATTATTGAAAAGGTCCCTCGATGATGATAATTCTTAATGGTAGAGCAATTAATTGAAGATGCCTGACGAACATCTTACATTTTTTGTATTTTGCCACCCAGGAATAGGCATCCTTGAACATTCTAGGCTCGTAATAGCACTATCTCAATATTTTGAAAGCTGTGACTAAGGATGAAAAATGCCCTCCACAGGCTTCATCATGAAATGTTTTCAACAACTTTTCTCTTTTTTGTTTTTCTACACATCTAAGGAAAGTGCCATCTATGGATTTTCTAAACAATTTTCCATCCCAAATTACATACTTAGCTTATTTCAATTTAAGATCCCTCCTTTGTCTTGTAGTTAGGCCCTTTTGGACATTCTCCATATTTTAGTAGATAAGTAATATTTTCAAACCACAGATCATGAGGACGTATAACTAGAACTAGTTGCTTTTCTCCTAATTCTTTTGATTCTTCAGTGATCTTGTTTTCTGCAATCGCCTTGCACAAGGCATTACCCCTTACTAGCTTGGTAGGTTTATTTTCTATATCATACTCTTGTGTCTTTTCTATCCATGTTCCTCTGACATTACACCCTACATCCTGTTGTGTTAACACACTTTTTATTGCTACATCTAAGACATAAATGATAGAATGTGAATGCAAGATGTAAAACCAAAAAAATTTAAGTGCTTTGACTACTGCAAAAGCATGTTTCTCAAATTGTGAGTTTCAATTCATGATTTTTCAAGGGTATGCTCATGAAAGCTATTGGGGCTTTTATCCCTTCATTATTATCTTGCATAAGTATTTCTGATAGAGTGTGTTCAAAAGTGTAACAATACATGATGAAATCTCGCTTATAATTTGGGTGACATAATACTAGAGCATTAGCAATAGCAGTTTTTTTATTTTGAAAGGCCTATTTTCTCACCTCATTCCATTTGAAATTTGAATTTCCCTTAATCATGTTCACAATACACTTAGTGGTTTCTACAAGATCTGATACAAACCTTTTGAGGAAATTCACTTGCCTAAAGAACAATTTAACTCCTATTTTATTTGATGGAAAGATCAATCTTCGAATGGCTTCATCTCGTTTAGGATCAATTCTAATATCCTCTTGAGAAACTATATGGCCAAGGAGCTTTCCCTTTGTCACGTAGAAAATGATTTTTTTGGGATTAAGTGAGATTCCATGCTCTTGACACGTTTGCAATACTTTTCTCAAATCCTCTATGTGATCTTTTCTCTTTTTGGAAAACACAGTGAGATCATCTAGGTATATAACTATAATCCAGTCCTTTAGATCAGCAAATGTTTTACTCATACACCTTTGAAATGTATCACCTGTATTAATGAGCCCAAAGGGCATTCTATGATATGAAAATGTACCCCATGGGGTGGTGAACATTGTTTTATGTTGATCCTTTTCTTCCATTTCAACTTGATTGTAATCTGGGAATCTGTTGAGCATGGACATCATTTTGGCTCCAGCCACTATTTGTAGTGAGTAATTGATATTGGGGAGAGCAAAATTATCCTTCACTAATGCCCGGTTCAAATTCTAGAAATTAACATAGATCATTATTTCTTCATTTTTCTTTCTGACGAGTACACTATTAGCTATCTAGGTGGAGTGATAGATGGGATAGATATTTTTTCCTTCAGCATCTTGTTGGCTTCTCAAAATATGGCATCTGCTACCTTAGGATTGTAATTCCTCTATTTCTGGCAGAAAGGGACTACATCAGGTTTAAGGGGAATTTGATGTTTTATCTTCCAATCCTCGATAGCTTTTCAAATCTTCATAACTCTAGGCAAAAACATCCCAATATTCTATGAAGAGTTGTTTTGTAGGTTCTTTCTCTTCAAGTGAACAACATTTCCCAATATTAATCATTTTGGGATCATGAGTATCTCTAATATTCACCCCTTCATACTCACCAGTAGTAGGATCTTTTCTATCCTTTTTTGTTTTATGTAGCCATCATGTCTATTAAACATTTTTTCCAAAGACACAAAGTATGGGGGAATGATATTACCTCATAGTTGAACTTCATCATTTTGATTTTGTTTCCTCTTGAAATCAGAGTTTTTATGATTATCATCAATGAATTCATGTTCATAACTAGATTTGTCATTTTCTAGGAACATGTGCAAGCTCTTGTCATCTTCAATGGCTTGCCAGGATTCTATATTATTTGGAATAGAGGCTCGATACACAATTTCAATCTAGTACTTCTTATCTTTGAATTTTGGATGGGGTAGCAGTAGAGAAGTGGAAACTAGTAGGGAATTAGCTTTGGTGTTCATCTCCCTTGGCACTGCTTCAATAGAAAAAGCATCTATGCCTTCTATTTTGTCCCAAACTTTGTTTCTATAATTCTTCAACTTGTGATTCTTCATAGAGTATTTCCCTTTAATTTGTCTTATAATGAGCTTTGCATCATCTCAAGCTTTCAGGATCTTTATTCCTTTTTCTTTCACAACCACTATCCCTAGAAGTAGGGCTTTGTACTCTGTAGTGTTATTTGTATTCCCAAACTCTAGTTTGAAAGCCATGAGTTCGGGTTCTCCTTCAAGGGGCACTAACACTACACCTATGCCAAATCCTGATGAGGAACAACTTCCGTTGAACTCCAATGTCCATATAGATGATGACTCTTGTTCTTCACTTAAGGCTTTTATTTTTGAATCTTCGATTTCTTGCTCATTCAAAATGTCTTTAGTAAATAACATGTAATTGCTGAACTCCAACGCTTGGTACAGGATTTAAGTTTTAGAATCATCTGATTTTAAGATAGTAAATTTTGACTTTTTTTAGGTTCTAATTTAACTTTCTTATTCCCTATGGGTATGACTGCTTGGGACCAATCTAGTTTTATTTCTCCTCCCAGGTCTCAAAAAATACTCCTAATTAAGAGAAGCCCATAGCTTGCTGGAATATCTGTCACTAGAATGGTCAATAAGAGTTTCTTTTATGGATGAGAAGCTAAGGCTACTTGAGCATCTTTAATTTTTCCAAGCAAAGGAACCTATTTGGCATCCATAGAATAACATTTTCCATGCACCTTAGTGAGGTTGAGACCCATGGCCTTAGCTACAGAATAAGACATAATGTTGTCTAACACATTTGAATCTATTATGCAGTTGCTCAGTTTGCATCCATTGATATATAGTGAAATATAGAATGGGTCAAGTTTTTGCCCAGGAGAAGTTGCTAGAACGGTAGAATCCTCTTGATTAAACAAGTTTGATGTCAAAGTTTCATCTCTTTCTTCCATGGTCACATTGTGATTTAAATCTATAGCATTCCCTTTACAATGATCTACCAACCTTTTCAACTCAAAGGCATGAGACTTCAAATAATCTATGGGGGAAATTTGGATTTTTGATTCGTCACAAAATTGAATGAAATCAAAGGTCAATTTTTTCCTTACCTGTTTGAGATGTAGATACTCCTTGATCAACATTAACATTACTCACTAAAGGACTAGGATCATGCTTGTGAGCATGACTAGAGGATTGATTCTTTTTCCTTTGACCTTGAGTGAATACTGTGTATGAAGTTCCATCAATAGTTGCATAGTATTTTCCCTTTGGTTCATAATCTCACTCATATTCCAAAAATAAATTTCTAGAGTCACCATTTGAGTACAAATCTAACTCTGAACAAGGAGTTATAGTGTTCAACTCATTGGTGGATAATAAATGCATCATACAAGTAGTTTCCAGACAACTTTCACTATCATGATCCATTGTCAAATGAAAGACACACATATTTCCTTTCTTTGGTGCTGCTTCAATTGGAAACCTAGTCTATGAGCCTATGAGCTATGGAAAATTTCCATCATTTTTTCTTCCTGGAAAATTTTGATAATTTTGTTGGTAGGAATTATTGAATCCAAGTAATTGCATTTTTAATGCTACCAACTCAATTGACATTTTGTGAATCATTTCATCAGATGATGTGGTGTTACTAGAACTTCCTTTAGTTTAAAGTTCTCACTTTTATTTTCATGTGAAAACCAAGTCATCTTCAAATTCAATTGCCTTTTTTTGTGCGTCTGCTAAATCTGTGGGATGTGCCCTTCTCAAGTCATAATTGATATCTGGGGGCATCACACTTGTGAAGAAGCTTTTTAGATTACTGGTTGTGGGTCTGTCAGTAGTTGGAATTCTACTAGTAATCTTATTAAAATTAGCAATGAAATCCCTTATACTCATGGTAGGTTTCTTTTTAATAGATGTCAACTATGTTAACAAGAAAAGTTAATCTTTTATAGTCTTAAATCTAGTCTCAAGGGCCATTCTCATTGTATCCCAATTAGTGATCAAGCCATCATCTAGATGATAGGACTAGTCTACTGCACTTTCTGTCAAGGTTTTCACAAATAATCTTACGGCAACATCCTCATGTGCAATTCCTAAGATGTGAGTAGCTAGAAAGAAGGCCTTAATGTGTTCATCTGCGGTAACCTTCCCATCACCTAAAAATTTAGGGAAATTCTTCCTTGAACTAGCAAGGAGTGGATGATAAGTTGTTAGTGCTAATGGTCCTATTGATGCAGCCCATGGAGTAGCCATAATTGTTCTAGCAAGGTATGGTGGGAAATTGACAACTGGGGGAGTAGTGATTCCATGCAGGACCAATAGCTGGCACGTAGTATGTGAAGCACTTTGATTCCTAATAGGGGAAGGTGGTCTACTTCAGCTTTTCTTTTCACCTTTCCATTTCAAAATGTCTAGGATGGGAAAACCAAGCTCTGCAAGTTTATCAAAAATAGGGTCTTGCCCACCCTATTCCTTGGTACTTCTGAGGAACCTCGTTTGTTCTAGGGTGCTAGGTTAGTTTTGTCTTTGAACTTCACGTCTCAATTTATTTTTTCCTCTTTGGATGTCCCTTCTTTGAATAGCTCTTTCTAAAGCTTTGGCTCTTCTTTCTTCCTCTTCCAATACTTGGCTAGTGTTCTTATAATGTTCAACATCCCTCCTATGTCTCCAAACAAATGTAGTAAGGGATGAAATAATGTCTTCTTGGTCATCTTGAAAACCAAGGTTAGGTTGGAGTAGTGGAAAATTGTTCTCATGAGGTAGTACCATTTTTCCTCATGATATAGGCTTATTAGTCAAGCGACTATTTGTATCCCCAGCAGAGTCACAAAAAATTATGTTTGTAAATAGATTTTTTCTTTTTTAATTATGACTCTTGAATGCCCAAATTATGAACAATATCTTATTACAAGCAGTTGAAAAGCCACTTTTGGATAGATTGACCATTATCTCGATTAATAGGTATAGCTCACTATGGTGGATTTGCAATGAATTGTATTTTATTCCTAAAACTAATATGGGGGTGTGTTCTTGACATGAGAACAGAAGAGGTAAAACTGAGTTAGACCTAAACAAGATCTAACTCAGGCAGAAAAATATTTTTGAAGAATTGATTAAGTTCATGAACCCACACATCTTATGAACTTACAAAGCTTAATGACTTAAAATAGCATAACAACTAATACTGAACTAAATTAACTAAGATCTGAACTACAAAGAAGAAGAAGTTAACTAAAAGGGAAAAATGTTTAAGAGATTCCTCTTTGAACATGCAATGACACTACTTATCACATTTGTTCACTATCTCAAAGCAGGGGAATGAAGCTCTGTTCTTTGCTTGCCTCAATTCAGATAAAAGAGAAAACATATAACTAACAACTAATAGAAATGGAATAGAAAATAGTTGATATAGAATACCCTTCAATTAACTTTGTAACACCAAGTACGTCACACCAAAAATTTGTCGATCTTTTATTAATCTTTCAATTTCATACATATAGGATTCTGAAATGACCGTTACAATAGAAGTTCAATCGATTTATCTCCTCAAAGAATGAAAAATGGTAGGAAACTAGTTTTTCTTATTGTAATAATTACATAAGAAAGTGAAAAGGTGGCAAAATGTGAATCACTTCATCTTCTTCCCCTTTTCTACTTTTTTCCTATAGGCCTTAGCAGCAACTATGATTGGGATTAGCTCTTCATGCCTAGGCATGTGTATATTGGTGTATCTCAAGAGCCACTTAGAATGCTCCTTGGCCAACTCCTTCATGGAATTCAATTGATTTGGAAATTCCTCAGTGGCCATGTGTATGCATCCACTATGTTTTTGGAGTTCTACAACTCTATTTTGATTATTGGAAGATACATTAGTCAAACTATCTAAGAATTTGGAGAAATTCTCCTTCATGACGTTTATCCCAATGAGTGCTTTCCCTTGGCCACTAGTTTGTGAATTTGTATGTAGTCCCCTCATGAGTTCAAATCCTCTTTCTTGGGTCTTCTTCACTTTATCCTCTATTTCCTTAAATCCTTTTTCTGCTAATAAGATCATTTTTGACTTAAACTGCATGCTCTGAAGTCATTCAAATGGAGGTTCATCTCCCTTTGGCAAGATTTTTGCTTCAACGGCTTCCTTTGCCTTCATTTGAATGATCATTTTCAGAAGAGAGATACAATCATCACTCTTCACTCTTTCTCTGGCCAAAGTACTACTATTTGCTAAGATATTATCCTTCTCTATTTCTAATCTTAAGATAACATTGCCAATTTGATCTATAATAGAGACTCCCTCTAATTTGAGCTTCCCAATCCAGTCTTTACCAATTTGGCCAAAGTGTCTATCTTCCTAAAGTTGAGAGATAAGGGCTTGAACTTCATCAGCAGTAGGATTTATTGTTACTGATACTCCAGAGATAGTTGCTAATGGAGTGACCAATTATCTGATAAATTTGTTCAACTCGTCTATCTCAACTTCCATCCTAACTTTTGCCAACTTTAAGTTTTCCAATTGTCCCTCAATTACTTCATTGGTTGACTTCCACAAGCCAACCTTGGTGTCATGTATGGCCCCTCCAAGGTCCATAGAGTGTAGAGTAAAATCATTAGTACTCATATCTTCAATTCTTCCTTCTTTGTTAGGCTTGGCTATCTCCATTGTTAGGTGCCCTATTTATGGATCTTTCCCAAGTATAGACAAGGTTTTCTGCTTCTTCACCTTGGTTAATGTAGATCCAGAATACACTACAAGGGATATGGTATCCTTGGCAGGGGCACTTTCATCTTTCTTTTTTCTCTTTCTCTCTAGAGTATCCTCTAACCAAGAACCAATGCCTATCACCTTGGAGGCCATCCCAAGTGAGTCTATGCTAAACATCTTCTTCTTGACTGGAGTGATTGTCATCGTAGTTGAAGAGAAGGGATTCTTTGGAGCTTGAGAAATGATCTTGGAAGAGCTCTAGCCTTTCTCCACCTTTGAGGTTCTCTTCATTGCCTCATTAGATTTAGTAGATTCATTGCTACTGCTCTTTCCATATCTAAAATCTACTATCTGTATTGGGGAGTCACTTGGTTGCAGAAGTGTAGCACTTATTGGAAAAACTAGGCTATGATGAGGTGAGGGGATTGGAGTGACATGAGGAGAGGGGACTAGTGTAACATGAGGAGAGGGAACTGAGGTAACAACACTATCCTTTGGCTCCTCTATCTTCTTCTCCTCAGCATCAGTTTGGGTTCCAATAACTGGGAGGGATCCATCATGACACGTCTTAGCTATGGGGATGCTCTTGTCTGGAGATTGGTCACCTCCTCCTTAAGGAATAGCTGGTCCTTGAGTGATAGCTAGTGTTATGCCTGGTGTAGCACTCTGGGAGGAAGAGGGAGTTATAGTTGTTGGAGAAGCTTGAGTGGCTATGCCCTTACTCTGACTTATATTGGTTGTCCATTCGACCCACTTCCCAGTTCTTTTGATGTTTCGGGCCATCATAGTGTCTGAATCTTCCTTGACATCCTCATAAGGCTCCAAACTAATAGGAGTGTTTCTTAACTTAGTCAGATATGCATTACTATACATATATTGCCCATCATCCTACAATCCTTCAACATTAAGATTGATACTATATGTTTTTATTTGCTCCATTATGAGCCTGACGAAAACATGATCTCAACTTTCAAATTCATCTTTACAATCCATCCAATAATATTCAACAATGGTAATGTGTTTGATCACACTACCAATCTACAACACCTCCCTAGCATATCCATTTAGATCAAACATAGGTCTCAAGACCTCATACATCTCCAATTTGTATTTCATCTCGAACACTTTGAGCATATTCTTTGCATCAGATCGAGACTCGCAACTGAAAGCTCCTACTTTCATAGGGAACTCATATGCTTTCTTTTTTAAGCTTTTGGTTAGCACATTCACCTGGACTGCCTACCTCATGATCTCTATTAGCACAATCATGTCACTTCAATACCTGGGCAACTTCAAGGAGAATCCATCAAAAGCTACAAGACACAAATATGAGAAAGATGAGAACTTGATAAAATAGCTTCCAAACTGACTAATAGCCACCATTGCCTCTGGACTGAATCTCCTCTCCAGGCATCCTTGGAGTTCCCTGCAAATTCTCATTATGAATGTTTCATTAACTTTGACATACTGTACATAACTATTTTGCAATTGCAAACATGGATAGAACACATAACACTTCACATCATCAGGAAAGTTTTCTATTCTTGGAAGGCCCGACCATAACTATAGAGATGTTAGCATGTAAATTAGAAAGGAAGACATATAGAAAGTGTTGTAGAACTTCACGATTCTAAGAGAATTGGAACAATTTTCACTTACCTCATGAACCTA
Organism: Cupressus sempervirens; assembly: GCA_028749045.1. Classification (NCBI taxonomy): domain Eukaryota; kingdom Viridiplantae; phylum Streptophyta; class Pinopsida; order Cupressales; family Cupressaceae; genus Cupressus; species Cupressus sempervirens. Next base: position 584,938,195 of record CM053791.1, on the reverse strand, counting down.
ATCAATATATTGCATATCTAAAAAATAACTTGTACCAAAATAAATAATATTCAACAAAATTTAGAGCTTCTACCTCACATTTCAATCTGTGTAGAAGAACCAAAATGTCAACAATCTCAAGTTTAAGATTAGTACCAAATAGAATTTTGGGGACTTTACTCTTGGCGCTCCGTGGCTTTTGAAACTAGGATTGCATAATTTCCTTCCTCCACACCATCTTCTTTGTGGAGAAATTAGAGACTACTCCTCCTACTGTCAAGTCCAAAAAATCCTCCCATTCTAGAACTCGAATGTAATTCACCACAATTTTCCTATCAATGGAGATTAATACTATATGATCAGGTAACACAATCTGTCTGGTATTTGGATTGTAGTGATTTATGCATTCATAAATTAATTTTGGAGCTTGGACTACCACTGAGAAACCAGGTACCTCTACCAGTCCACTTCCTTAGAGCTTTTCAGTTATAGGATGAATCAGCTCTGACTTCAGCCTCCTTTGGAAATCTTGCATATCATAAAAATGGAGTGAAGTGTCCATGAAATTCTACAATGTGGACTTGATTCCATTTAGTCCATCAAAGCCTGCAAACCTAGTTGTCATTCTGTCTAAGAATGAAGTAAATTAAAATTTTGAATTTGGATGAAGAAAAGGATATTGAATTCGCAATACAGACTATTTGAGAGCATTGTGCAATTTAATAGAATGACAATTCAAGAAAAAGTGGTAGTTTGAATAACTTTTATGTTTCCATCTATATAAGAGTCTCAATTCATCTGTTGATCTTTAGGATTTGCATCACACAAATGAATTAAAGGATAAATCCATTGAAATAGTAAATACGAGAACTCTAACAGATATTTCAGTGTTCTTTTCACTATTTTTGTTGGCCAAACGATAACTTTCCTTTCTTTCATACTTACTTTTCCATTTCCCATTAAGTTTTAGAATATTATGAACAGAGTACCCCATAAGGAAATATTTTCCTAATCAGATTCTACTCAATATAAATTTCCCACAATGGTTAGATTGTTTCCATTATCATCTTAAGATGTTTTGTATGTAATTTTTGGGCCCAATCCACTTACAAAGTTGATTTTCTCTTGAATGTGAAAAATCATCCTCATGAGTTGAAAACCTGCTGAGGAGAAGACAATTCTCATTTTTTTGCCCAGGCTTTCCTTTAAACTTTATCTTATAAGTTAATATTTTCTTTGGGTTTAGAAAGGCTTAAAAGGATTGTAAAAATTGAAAAGGGGCCCACTTTCTTGTTTCTTTCTTTTACAATTTCCTTTGGCAGAAAGTGGACTTCGTGGGTCAAAAGCCTGTTGAGGAGAAGTCAGTTTTGAGTTGTCCACCTAAGATGATTCTGAGTGCTATGATGAATCTTGAATGTTTCCCAAGGTACAATATTGTAGTTAAAATAGGGATTTTCCATAAGATAGCTCATTATCTTCTTACATTGATTCATAAGCCTCATTTGTTACTCTTTGCAGGAAATTGCCATCATGGGTAGAAAACCCACCGAGGAGAAGGTGATGCTCGATTTTCCACAAGCTTCCTTCTTTCATCAAAAAAATTATAAGCCATGAACAAGCTTAGGTTTGTGAATAAATTTTGCATGTTGTAAGAATCCCCATCGAATTAGATACTAAGCGACCCATAAGCTCACAACATCAAGAAAAACCACCCAACCATAAAATGTGGGAGAAAGGAAAGATGAAAAATCTGATGGAGACTCTTTTCACCTAAGAGGAATTAAAACTAGACCCAAACATACTTAGGCTTAACTGAGACACAAAATTTTTCACTTTTGCAAAATGGTTACAGGGTGAAAAGTGGGCAACAGGACATATATAGGTTAACCTTATATTAACTGTAAACTACGACACAAAGGTTGCACCAGGGTATTATACTATTCTTATTATAGAAAACCATTTGATTTGCCCAAGTGGGTGTATGATGGCGAAGAGTTGTACTAGGTGAGTAAAGCTCACCAATGGTTATAGGAATATAGCTACATCAAAACAATTAGAAACTAGAACTACATATTCATTAGAGTGAGCAATTCAAGGGTCTTGATCCTGTGGATACGAGTATGTAGGTAGCCTAGTAGACAAAGTACAACTCCAGTGTGCATACGCCTTGGACATAGTTAGGTAGCATTGGATATAGTTAGGTAGCACTTAAGCATGTATATATGTATGGATTGATGGATGTAACTATTCTCTACTTAATAGTGCAGTTGAGCTTGCACCTTCTGCAATACTTCATTTTCATTATTTGTGCTCTCTAAATCAAAGGTATATAACTTTATCACATGTAACTATAATTTTCACATAGTAAAAACCATAATAGTTTCTTATAATTGTATGGTTCTCTTTGTAAGTTTATAAAATTGAAGTTTAAAAATTAATTGCATTTATGTACATCTTTTTCAAGTTTGATATTTCTCTTTTTCCTAACTCACAGTCCAAGAATAATTTTTCAAAACACATACTGACCAGTTGGAGATTAAGCCAAAAAATTGTAAGAAAAATTGTGCCAAAAGAGCTAAAAAACATGATTGATGCATGATAATCATCTTTTTACACTCTTTTTGGCACCGTTCTTCTATTTTATGATTTTTGGTGAGAACAAAATTCCAAACTAATTAGGTAGCTGATCCAAAATTAAATCATAATTGGTTGATGCATGTTTAAATACCTTATTTCACATGTTATTGAATGTTATGTATTTATGTGCTACTGTTAATGAATGTTAAAGGATGAACTAATGTTAGATGCTAGGTTTGGACATTGTGAGATTATTTTATGGATGCTCATAATTGTTTTTACTTCATGTGATAATGAATGAATGCTATATTTTATTAATGAATGAATGTGAGATCCATCTCTTCTTAGGTACTCTTTCTAGGTTGTTGTACTAGTTCTTAAGCCCAAAATAGATAAATCGTGATTTGAAATGAAAACTTGGGTGCTTAACTTAATGAATGAGCACACCAAGAGAAAGACCTTGTGTGATGAAGGATTATATGATTTTCTACATATTTCACCACATAGTAGTGCATTATAGGTTCACATACATTCTTAAGTAGACATTTGTGAGCACTAGGTGTGTGAAGGCTCTATGCAAAAATATGTAGAAGCAAAAATGGTCATGATGAACATCTTCGATGATATGTTTGCCAAGATTATACATAAGTTCCTTAAGATGACTTCAAATTATTAAATTTTCATATTTTCCAACACCATTTCTCTTTCTCCACATCATGCACAAATAAAAAAATGTTGCCTCCAATATTGCAACCATATGATAAATGGGAATAGCACATGCCCAAGCCATAACCTAGTTAAATTGGTCTAGTTTTTGATTAGTTGGGTTGATTAAAAATTCTTATAGAATTGTCATCAAATTAGGTACAATAAAATGAACAATCAACTATTCCCAGCTAGCAGGATCAAATACAATTTTCCAAGGCAATAAAATTGCACATGCAGATGCATCACTTAAATGCCAGGCATGAAGCGCATTCCCCAATTTATAAAAAATGGTTGGATATAAAGGCTCAATACATTGGCCTATCAATGGGAAGCCAAGGACGTAACCATGCATTTATTGGCATTCTCTCCTTATGAGGATTGCAAGTATCTACTATTGTTGTTAATTTGGACATCACTATATGGTCCAGAATGTAATGAAGTATGGAACCCGATAGTAACTTCTCCCATGTCTCTAGAAAATGTAGCATAGGTTTAGGGTCCCTGGGCTCCCAGGAGTTTGTAACAACTATTCTCACTGCTAGAATAATAACTTCAGTTAAGATTTGAGTGTAAGGAGTTGAAGAAGCAAGTTCTACTTCTATGTAATTTCTATAATCACAAGGCTAATTCCCTTGCAGAAGCCATAATCTAATTACATATACATATATATACAAGCCATAACCTAGTTAAATGGGTCTAGTTGCTGATTAGTTGGGTTGATTACAAATTCTTGTAGAATTGTTATTAGATTAGGTACAATAAAAGGAACAATAAGTTGTTCCCAACTAGCAGGATCAAATACAGTTTTCCAAGGTGATAAAATTGCATATGCAAATGCATCACTTGAATGTCAGACATGAAGCACATTCCCCAATTTATAATTAATGGTTTGATATAAAGGCTTCATATGCTGGCCCAACAATGGAAGCCAAGGATGTAACCATGCATGTATTGGCACATTCTCCTTGTGAGGATACCAAGTATCTATTGTTTTTGTTGCAATGGAAAAGAAAATTCAGATGCAATACATATTTTTCTATAGGCCATATGGAGGACTACATAAAAAAAAAGAAAAAAGAAAAAAAAAACATAACATTAATCATTCATGAGGCTTGTTCCCTTGCAGAAGTCTTTGCGATAATGGCATCACCTCTAAACCTTGCAAAGGATGTAGATGTATGTATGTATATATATATCATGTGGAGATCTAGGATTTTTTTGTCATTCCCTTGTGGTCTCTACATCTTGTTGTCATGCCCTTCTAATCTCTACATCTCATTCATTTTACTATACCTAATATGATGACAATTGTATAGGAATTTGTTGTTGTGCCCTTGTGATCTCTACATCCCAAGTGTCTACTGTTGTTGTTAATTTGGGCATCATTATATGATCCAAAATTTTATGAAGTACTAAAGTTGGTAATAGCTTCTCCTATGTCTCTAGAAAATGTAGCATAGGTTCAAGGTCCCTTGGCTCCCAAGAATTTGTAGCAATTATTCTTACTTTGGAAGAATAACTTTAGTGAACAGTTGAGTGTAAGGAATTGAAGAAGCAAGTTCTACTTCTATGTAAATTCCATAATCACGAGGATCAATCCCTTGCAGAAGCCATAACCTAGTTAAACGTATGTATATATCAACCCAACTAATTAGAAACTAGACCCATTTAACTGGGTATTGGTTTGTTTCTTTCTAAAAATATCTTCTATGATATGTTTTTGTAAGATTTCTTACAAACTCTGCCCATTTTTCTTGGTCTACATTATTTTTGTGGAGGATCTTGAGGTAAGTCACTTAGCACCTTAAAAAAGCTCTATCTATCTATCTATCTATCTATCTATCTATCTATCTATCTATCTATCTATCTATATATATATATATATATATATATACACACACACACAAACACACACACATGTATGCACATAGACATGTATATATGTATGTATGTATGTATGTGTCCTTGTGATTGATGCATTTCCTTATCATGCCCTTGTGATCTCTACATCTTGTTGTCATGCCCTTGAGATCTCTACATATGTATGTATGTACACACACACACACACACACACACACACACACACACATATGAATATATATGTGTATATGTATGTATATAGACAGAGAGATCTTGGCATAACAATAAAAAAATAAAACTCACTCAACATGTAGCATGGTCATAGATGTGATGGAAATGCCTATTGGTAAGTTAGATTCCTCTTTTTCTCTCTCATTTTTCATGTGTTTATTTCACTTGAACTATTATTTCTTAGGGATCATTTTCTAATATTGGATTTATTTTATGCAGAAGGCGATGAGGAAATTCCTGGATGTACCCATGTAATGAATTGGTCATCAGCAATGAATATGGACTTCCCCTAAGAGTAGCAGGAGGTGATGAGGATATTCCATGTTCTTTAAAGATTGATCTTTTCTTAAATATTTTAGATGTTAACAAGGAATTTAGATGTTGGGGGGGCAAATGAGCTCCCACCTTCATGTGGTTGGCCCTGATTAGTAGAGAATATTAAAATATTCTTGAAACCAAGTGAAGCTCAACATTAACCTATGATTGTATGGCAATTAATTGTGTGAATCTCTTGGTTCTAGGAAATGTAGAAGGACACCATAGTTCAATATGAAATATTAATTCATATGAATACGACATCAGGTGGAGCTAAAAAACACAACAGGTTTGCATTTTTGTTAGAAGTCTTTAATTAGGTATTTTAAGTTATAGACTATCATGAACATTATTCATGATGGTTTATAATTTTAAAAACTTAATAGATCTATTAAATAAATGTAATCGTGTTGTATTTTATTAGCTATGCCTGATGTCCATGTATTTAAACATAGTTTCACGTGCATTCTCAATTCAGAGTGGAAGAATATTATTTTGAATGTGATGGAAAAATGACATGTACCAAAAGATGGGAAAATTACATTTCTTTTGCTTGCCTAGAACCTTTTTTTATACTTAAAAGATTGATGCTTCCTTAAATATTTTAGATATTAATGGGGAATTTAGATGTTGTAGGGGGGAAAATAAGCTTCCACCTTCATGTGATTGGCCCTTCTTAATAGAGAATATTAAACTATTCTCAAAACCAAGTTAATCTCAACATTAAAATATGATATTGTGACAACTAACTATGTGAATCTATTGGTTTTAGGCAATGAAGAAGGATGCCATAGTTCAATATGCAGTCTCAATTCATATGCATAAGACATTAGGTGGAGATTAAAAAACCCAACAAGTTTGCATTTTTGCTAAAGGTTTGCATAGACCTATTAAATAAATGTAAACTTGTTTGGATTTTTTCAGCTCCTTCTATTGTCCATGCATACAAAATGTAGTTGCATGTGCATTCTCCATTCAAAGTGGAAGAATCTTATTTTGGATGTGATAGAAAAATGGCATGCACCAGAAGATGGGAAAAAGATGTCACTTTTGTAGGTCTGGAACCTTTTGTACTACTTTAAACATTGATCATTTCTTAAAGATTTTAGATGTTAACGAGGAATTTAGATATTGAGGAGTGAGGCCAAATGAGCTTCCACCTTCACATGGTTGGACCTGATTATTAGAGAATATTAAACTATTCTCGAAACCAAGTGAAGCTCAATATTAACATATGATTGTATGACAATATTAACCAATGATTGCATCATAACTATTCAATGTGTGCCACCAATTTTTTTTATTAATACAACATGTCATAGAAATTGCAATGGAAACTTTTAATGGCTAGTCATTGATCTTGTAACATTCATGCCACATTCCCATCTCAATTGTGACGAACATTTTTTATGACTTTTCATCGGCCCCATAGCATTTTTGTCACATAGATGTCACAATTGTGACAATTTCTTTGATAGATTTTCATCGCAATTGTGATGGTGAAAATTAATGGTTTGCTAGTATGTTAGCTTAATTTACAACACCTGTAGTTCTCACAATTATGATGGTTTCCCTTGTCATCGCAACTTGCAATAGAAAAAGTCTGACGGTTGTCTGATCGGAGCCAATTCCTCTTGATGTTGGTTGGGCGATGAGTTCCTATCATAATTATGATAGTCTGCTATTGCAATTTGAGCCCAAATGTAGTAGTGGCATTTGATCCTATGTACTAGATAATTGTAGTGGTTGGATACCTATGAATTTTGGTGAGATGGATCATTTACCATATATACATTCTTTCATTCCTATTTTTGGAGGCCATGAAGATATCTTCCATCTTCAATTGATCAGCTCTTCAAACTTAGTCTTCTTTGCCTGGTCATGTTCTATACAGTGGAGGTTCTTTACTTTAGTAGTTTGGTAGTGTTTGTAGCTTCATGCTTTAGTGGTTTTCTTCATGATCATTCTTTTATTCCTATCTTTTGTAACATTCTTTCCATTTCTTTTTGGAGTGGGGTTTTTCCCATGTGATTTTCTCTATTTCTCCTCTTTTCAGAGATTTGGTTGTGCTTGGCTACGTCATTAGGCCTTGGTGTTGGGACCTAATATTGGAATTAACAAGTGGGCAGATATACTTCTTGTGTTGTGGGGGTGGGTGGTGAATAAGAAGTAACTAATTTTAACCTTTTCAAATCCTTTTAACTAATATCATCCACATGCATCTAATTCATCTAATAAGCATGAAAGTAAAGTCATGCATGAAAATGCATAACAAAAATTTGGTAACCCAGAAACCCTCCAAAATGAGAAGGTAAAACTGGGGTGGGGATGACATCCACAAAATATCACTACAGCAATATGTAACTATTCAAAGTTACAATGTTTGACCACTTCCAATGGTTTTCCATATGAAAGGCATGTCTTGTTAAAGATTTTACACCTTGTTAAAAGTGATCTGGTTAAAAGATTTAACTACCCTGCTAAAAGTAGGCCTAGTTAAAGGACTTTAGTACATTCACTTGGAATGCCACCCTGTTAAAGGATTTACAAATGGCTACTAGGCCAGCCTAACTCCATAGGATTTTCAATCCTAATACAATTTCTAAAAAGTATTAGAAAGTCTTTGACCTGATAACTTGCAATCCTCAATTGTTGATTCCAGATCATTGTTCTGCTCTAACTGCTATGCTCCTTGCTTGATCTAATATGTCACTTTTCAAAGTTCTGATACTCTGTTCTTGATCAACTAGATTATAAAATGTTGCTCTATTCTTCACCAAGTCTTTTCACCCTTCTACACTTCACTATAATTCACCCATACACTTCTCTCTCGCATCCTCTCTCTCTATGCATAATGGGGCTTTGTCCTCCTTTTAAAGACTTTGAAGACTTAGGGTTAGGTATGAATCTATGATCACTATTAAATCTTCATTTCCCACCCATTGCTTGCACTTTTCCTATTGGTTGCATGCTGATTACATAGGTAATATTTAATATTTGATCTTATCTTCAAGATCCTTTGAGATTCATCCTATGTCAGCTTCAAAAATAGTTTACATCTGAGTTTGTGAAGGCACAAACTCATGTTGATTCTATGTTACTCGACACTTACTATTTGTTGATGCTCGGCACATATAGGAGAACTAGCTTACTCATCATCTATAGCAATTCTGTTTCACTTGGCATCTATAGTGACTCAGTATCTATACTTTGATAGATGCCTCGACATCTATACTTTTCTCGACACTTGAACTTCGCTTGGCACCTAAAGTTCACTCGACACCTATTTAATCCTCTGGCTTGACACACATTATAGCTCAACTTTTGTGTTATACTCGGCATCATCTTTAGAAATGGTTAAGTGTGTTGACACTCAATTGTCAAAACCAATTTGAGACTAACAATCTCCCCCTTTGACATGAGTGGCAAAAACACTTAACATTAGAAATCTGATCTCTATGAGTATACTACATATTTTGTTTAGCATATGTACAAGACTTCAAAAACTTGTTCAAATTTTTTTAGAAGACTATATACCTCAAAAAAAATTTAACTCTCCCTAAGATGATGTGTCATTTCCATTCCTATAACCAAAATTCTTGTGCTGAATGTGTCCCATGTTGATGTATCTAATACTCTTTTCCTTGTCTGCCTTTGTTGTTGTATTTGTGTACCCTGTTCTTCTTCCTATACCCTGTCTATGTTCTCCTTTCACATCCTTTTTAGCTTCATTTCCTTATTACTTCCTTAAAATGTGAATTTGAATATCTCCCCCTTTGGATATTCTTTATTTCCATCAAATAATGTATTACCATTAAAGAATGTATTATCTCCCATTCTTATTCACATCTCCCCAAAACATTATATCTACCCATTCTTATTAGATGCAATAATGAATTATCTCCCCCCTTTTGAAACTTATGTCAAAAAGTCCTCAGAATGAATGGAATACTTCACCAAAAATGTTTTATTTACCTCCATAATCATCTTTACAGAAGCATCCCAATTATCTAATACAATCTTCAATGATTTTTGTTGGATGGTTGTCTCTGCTGCAAAATGCACAAGGCCTTCTAAAGTAGAAAGATTAGGATCTTTCTTTTGAATAGTTTCAGCATAGGCTTGTTCCTTATGGAGCACTTCCAAATGTGGGGTAATGGAAGATTGAATCTATATCAATTTGGCCTTAATATTGGCCTCTTCTGCTATCAATACAACTAAATCTTTTTGTGTGTGAAGCGTAGTTGCAAAATGCTTCTCACTCTAAGTTGGATCTTTGGGTAGCTGTGAGCTAGGAATCTTGAGATTTTGTTCCAAGCTTAGTATCCTTTGGCTATTTTCTTATGTGAAATATGATGAATCACACAACTTGGTCTACAATGAGAATACATTCTCAAGTACTATCTTCACTTTTTCAATCTTCTTAGCCAATTCCACTTGTGAAAGTGCTATTTCACTTGATATTTTCTCATTCACTTTTATCTAAAACGTCTTTGCTAACCATTCTAATAATTTTACATTTGTATCAAGGTCTTCATTCTCTACCTGGTCCACAATGTTGGACAATTTCTCCATGATGGGCTGGGTTTCATTAGGTACTTGCAAGTTGAAAGCATGAAGAAATATATCTTTAATTTCCACCAGTGCTTGCTTCTGCCTATACTCATTTCTAAGTATCTCTTGTCTTTTCCTTCTCTATAGTGCCTCTTGCACTTAATTTATTTGTGCCAAATTCATTGTCCTTGAGTCATAACTGGGTATGACTATTTCATCATCAAGTGTAGGGTCTCCATAGTGGAGTACCATTGCAACCTTGGTGGAGCTCGAACCTAGTGCTGAAATCTACAATGGTACTACATCAGTGCTCAACTTCTTGGTAGGAGTTCTTGAGGTAAGCAAGTTTGCTAATGTTTGTATTGCCTCCTACTCCTTTTCTTTAGGGGTTCTCTCCTCTTCCTTCTCCTCTTCTTTACTGCCTTGATCAATAATGATGATTTGAGGAGGTGCACCTTGATTTTGTGCAGTAGGAACATCTTTCCCTATTTGTTCCTTTATTGGCTCCTTGGTAGTTGTTGTGACTTTAACTATATTATTAACCTTAGCAATTTTTTCATGTGCTTCTTCCTCTTTAGGTTGATCTACTATATTTGTGGTAGGTTGTGAAGGTGGTTCTTGTGTATTCACCTTCTCCCTAGTGATTTCTGCTACAACTTTCTACAAATCATCCACACTCACCAAAACTGGATTTGTACAAAGATGTGATTACATTATGATTTGATGAAGGATCTTTTTGAGATCCTTTGTAGTTAAAGGATTGATGTTCTGACCTGATGTGTCAGGAACATCCTTTACAATTATTGTATCTACAAGTGTTGTATGTGGAGGATTTGGTGGTGGTAGTTGGGTGTCTTGGACACTCTATTCATGAGCCTGTTGCTCTTTAGTTGTGGCCTCTTCACCCTATGTCTTCTCCACTGTTTCTTCTTTTCCTTTCTCTCCTTCCTCATCTTTCCCATTTTCTTCTTCTTCATCATCCTTTCTTCCTTCAAATGGATCTTCTTGCCCTTCCTTCATAGTTGTCAATCCATATATTAGTTTCCACATTTGTGTGGACTTTTGCACAACATCTTCAATTTGGTTCTGCAAAATACTAAAGGCTCTATATTTGGGTGCAAATTTTCTCCCATGTTTCTTGCTAGCCTTTGTTATTTGACCTTTAGTAAGGTCTAGCATTACTCAAGCCAATGTAGACTCTCTTATTTATTTATCCATTTTAAGACAATAATGCCATTTATTCTCAACTAATGAGCTTAGCTCCTTAGGCATTGAATTGTCTAGTTCAAGTTGAGTGGTCTTGAACTTAGCCATCATAGTGTAGATGGACTCTTCCACTATGTTTTTTTGTTCCTTTGACAACTTATTAAAATCAATGGTCTTTATACTAGTTAAATATGCATTGTCCCTAATATTATTGCAAATGCTTTGTAATTTAGATGTGGTAGAACGTCTTACCAATCTAAATTGTTCTTCATCAGACTCTGTTCTTTCTTCGTTTAATTCAGGAGGTGCAACATACTTCCTTCTTTTCTTTTTCTCTATAGGTCCTTCTTGTTTTTTTGCCTTCTGCTTCTCCTATTCCTTTGCTACCTAAGTTTTAGCCCTGGTATCAACCCTTGTAGTTGGCTTGGCTAGAATTGGCTTTGTAGCCTTCTTCTTTCCCTTGGGCTATGCAACTGGCTATTTTTGAGCTTTCCTTTTCTTTGTCTCAGCATTTGTTGCTTCTTTCTTAGCACCTTCCTCCTCATCTGCATCCTCCCCCATTCCTTGGGTTAAAGAAAGTGGTCCTTGACCTTGCTCTTCTTCATCATCCTTGGCATCTTCACCTTCTTCCTCTACTACTTCTGCAGTGCCTTCTCCAAATTTGGCTTTTAATTTCTTCACAAGTTTATCCTTATTTTTCAAGGTGGAGGTACTCTTCAACTCCATATCTACTTTTTATTTCACCATGTCATACGTTCCAAAATGTGGTGCATCCTTGTCTATTTCCTCTACTAATAATGTAGTTAGTTGATGCTTCATCTATGTTAATTTCCTAACCAAGAGGTCTTAGCCATCTCACTCTTGGTATGGTAGCTTGAATTTATGTATAGTCTATATCTACAAGAAAAAATACATCATTTACATGTTTGTCCCCTAATGATACTGGAATTCTTAGCCTTTACTTCATTGACTTCTTAAAGTCTTCAAAATAGTTGGTCATTAAGGTCTCAAAATTAGCTCCCATCTGCTCTATATATTCATTTACTTGAGCTATTATTGACCTATTAGTTTTCTAGGCTACTTTACCAAAAGAAGGAAATTCATTCTGAACATAAAAGAATGTACAAATCAAAATGGCACTAAATTTGCATTGGGCTCCCTTGGTTCACCTAATAGCTGCTAGATTCTCATTAATCTATTGCAGTTATAATTCTTCAAGATCATAGGTATGATCCTTCTTCACCAATTTGTAGCCTACATCCACTACAATGCAGGGCACACTATTGAGTCTACTAGATTGGAAGAATTTGTGTGCAATGACTCTAACATCAAAATCAACAAGAGGGTCTTGGATGGTGTCAATTGTCATCCCTCTCTTATTCCACTTGGCACCAGTATTCTTCTCAATTGCCTCCTTAGAATCACTCCTAAGGTTCTTCAACTGATCTAGGGTTGGGTACCCTGTCACTCTATGAACAATTCATTTTGTGATATTCATTGGGCCATCCTCCAACCATAAGCTTCAATCATATATTTGGCTAAGCACTAGTCTAATCCACTCAATTTTGAAAATGGTGAGGAATTCTAGAGCACATGTTAAACCCTTCTTCTCAACAATCTGATATTCAACCTTCAACACTCTATTTTCACACAATTTTTCATAGGCCTCCCTCATTTCCATGTCACCTATGGCTCCAATCTTGCAATTGTAACATCTTCTTACATCTTGAACCATTACAACCTTGGGGGGTATGACAGATAGGGCTCCAATTGGGTCATTCTTATATGTAACCTCTAGTATCAGGCGGAAATCAAGTTGTTTGACCTCATTGGACACTAGTTGGACTTCAAATGGTTCCTTCTCCTAAGTTTTGCTAGAGCTAGAAGCCATTTTTGCAATTCTATGGTTTTAACATGAAGAAAATATTAAATCGCATAACTCGTCATAGATGTAAATACCTTGAAATTGATGAAATTGTGTTGAAATGTTGTTCAAATCTTCTTATAGACTAGATTCTCTTCTTTGAACTTGCTCTATGCTCTTTCTCATTTTTTCTCTTTGTTTGTGATGAGGAAAAATGATTCAAAATGCAATAATATACCCTATTTTCTTTGCATTTAATGCTTAGTGCATTTATAGCTGTCCACTCAACTTCTAAAGAATTTCTACATTACTCAGCCTCCATTGGCTTTTCAACACTCAGCATCCATAAGAATATTACTCACTTGACTTCAACTAAGATTTCTCTTTACTCGGCTTCCTCTACCAACTCAGCTCCTACTAATCATTCGGCTCCTACTATTTTGATAATCAACTCGGCATGTACTAGATTTTTACTTGGCATTTGAGGGCAACTCGAAAACACTTGCAAAATCTTGAAATTTTAACTTTGCATCTCTGATCATGTTGATCTCTTCTTTTCAGTACTTTCTTGTTTAGGAATTGGTGTATGATATAACTTTGTAAATCAGTCCCTCATGCCTATTCTTTGCTTATTTTGATGAAGTTTGACCACTTAACCTATTAGGTGAAGTGATCCCTTCATTTGATGTGCTACACCCATCTTTCTTTTTCCATTTCTAATTCATTTCTCCTTTGATGTGTTCAACATATACCTTCTCTTTACCTTTGTCATTCTTTAAGTTGGGTCCCTTTGACCTTGTTGGGAAATTCCTGCTGATATGACCAATTTTCAAGCAAATAAAATATGTGGTTTGGCTCAACCATCTACTGTAGCTCCCTCTAAAATGTGTCCTTATACAATTTTTAGGAATGTGTCCATATTTTTGACAATAACGATAGTTGTACCTAGTGTTTTAGTCCCAATTGTAGTGATGTCCATTTTTACATTCCCTTGCTACATGATTTGGTGTCCACATAAGATTTGATCTATACTTAAAAGCTCTATGTCCATACTTCTTGCAATTGTAGCAGTGACCTTCAGATATTGGTGTTTTGGTAGTCTTAGTTTTGTAGTTATGTGCTTGATGTCCTTGCTTTTTGCACTTATGACAATGACTTGCATTCTTAGGCTTGTCATGTTGATGGGAATTCTTTCTCTACATAAATTAGAGGTATGTCCCTTTTTACCATAGAAATGACAAGTAGGTTTAGTGTTCTTACTTTTGTTGCTCCTCTCTCCTATAGTCTTGGAAGACTCTCCTTGTTCGGTGCTGATGTAACCTAGTCCTGAAGTATCATTACTAGCCCTTGGTGATTTCAATAGCTTCTCAAAGTACTTGATGGCCTCAATAGGTTTGTTGAAGCTCTCTACAATATCCTTCTCTCTTTTCACGTCATTTTGTAGTTGTTCATTTTGTATCTTCAGTGTAGAGATCTCAATATCCTTGACATTCAATTCATGATGTACATTCATCATATGACTTAGGGTGTCTAGCTACATGTTTGAAATTCTTGCTAGCTAAATTGACTTTTCTTCTAGTCTGTTTGCAAGAATTTTTTTTCTCTTCTTCTAGCATAGCCTTGTCTTCAATGGCTCTTTTCTTTTATTCAATCACTTCACAAAGCATCATGGCTTGTGATTCTTGTTCAAGCTTAAGTGTTCTAATTTCTTCTTCTTGAGCTCTATTCTTCTCTATCAGGTCTGCTAGTGTTGCATCAAATTCTTTGGAATATCCATTCGAAAATAGATTTGAGATGTCAATCTCCTTGTACTGTGTATAATTCTCAGCTATGGCAATCTCTCTTCTTCTCTTTAAGGATTTTCTCAATTCCTCTCTAGCTTCTTCCAAAAGTAAAGCAAGTTGTATATCAATTGCCTGATTCTTTATAATCTTCCCAAGTTTGTAGACTTCCATTTCCAGATCTTTTCTCCAAGCTGTAAGGCTTCTCCTTGTGAGAACTTGGCTCTTATACCAATTGCTGGAATTAACAAGTGAGAAGATTTACTAATGAGAGGGGGGATGAATCAAAAGTAACTAATTTTAACCTTTTCAAATCCTTTTAACTAATATCATCCACATACATCTAATTCATCTAATAAGCATGAAAGTAAAGTCATGCATGAAAATAGATAACACACAAATTTGGTAACCTAGAAACCCTTCAAAATGAGAAGGTAAAACTAGGGTGGGGATGACACCTACAAAATATCACTACAACAATATGTAACTATTCAAGGTTATAATGTTTGACCACTTCCAATGGTCTACCCTATGAAAGGCCTATCCTATTAAAGACTTTACACCCTATTAAAAGTGACCTGGTTAAAGGATTTAACTACCCTACTAAAAGTAGGCTTGGTTAAAGGACTTCAGTACATTCACTTGGAATGCCACCTTATTAAAGGATTTATAAATGGCTACTAGGCCAACCTAGCTCCATAGGATTTTCAATCCTAATACAATTGCTAGAAAGTATTAGAAATTTTTTGACCTAATAACTTGCAATCCTTAATTTCTAATTCGAGATCCTTGTTATGCTCTGACTGCTCTGCTCCTTGCTTGATCTGATATGTCACTTTTCAAGGTTTTGATACTCTATTCTTGATCAACTAGATTCTACAATGTTGCTCTATTCTTCACTAAGTCTTTTTACCCTTCTATACTTCGCTATAATTCACCCATACACTTCTCTCTCACATCCTCTCTCTCTGTGCATAATGGGGCTTCATCCTCCTTTTAAAGATTTTGAAGACTTAGGGTTAAGTATGAATCTACGATCAATATTAAATCTTCATTTCCTACTCATTGCTTGCACTTTTCCTATTGGTTACATGTTGATTACATAGGTAATGCAAAAGATTCAATCTTATCTTCAAGATCCTTTGAGATTCATCCTATGTCAGCATCAAAAATGGTTACGCTGACAAATTCATCCTTTGAGTAATCTTTAGGTGTCGAGTAATTCATCCTGTGCAATTCTATTTCACTCAACATCTATAGTGACTCGGCATCTATACTTTACTCAGCACTTGAACTATGCTCGACACCTAAAGATTACTCGGTACCTGAAGTTCACTTGGCACCTATTGAATTCTCTAGCTCGGCACACATTATAGCTCAGCTTCTATATTATATTTGGCATCATCTTGAGAAATGGTTAAGTGTGTTGACACTCAATTGTCAAAACAAATTTGAGACTAACACCTAATTCTTCTTTTAGTAGTAGTTTCTAGGTTTTTAGTTGCTCCCTAAGTTTATCTTAAAGGGGTGTTAGAGTAATAAAGTTTTTTTCTTATTAATTAAATCATGTTGATTTAATTATTAAGTCACTTATTATCTCTAGTTTTCTTAAGCTAAATAGTGGGGATATAATAATTGATTTTTTTATTAATTATTATCATGCAACCTAGTTTAGTTATCTGCTAGGGTTTTGATCTCATTTTATAAGGATTAATCTCTTTGTAATTTATTAATTCACTTTTAATTATAAAAATTTCTTCTTCTTTTTCTCATCAAGAATGTCTCATCTATGTAAATGGCAGTTCCAACCTCCATAGCTTTTTGGTTCTCTCTTTCTGTGATAGGTGTTTGCATGCAGGTTCTCTCTTAGGAGTTGTGGGGTTGATCTGTCATCAACTTCAACATGGTATCAAAGCTCCAGATCTTCACGCCCCTACTTTGTTAATGAGAGGTTTTGGCTTGGATTTTAGATATGTGCATTATTTTTAAAGGGTTTCATTTTTCAAAGGATTTTTTTATCGGATCTGGAGGGTCACTAATTTTTGGTGCCCTTTGAGCCCAAACAGACATCATTGTTGAGCTCACAGTGCCCAAAAACCATTATTTTCATTTAAAATTTGTCCAATTTGGACACAATTAAAATCTGAGGCAAAAAAATATTGCTTCCAAATTTGGCACATTTCTCGAGGTGATAATTTTGTGATTTTTGCCATAGAAATTGATATTTTATTTAGAAATTGATATTTTTGACATGAAAATTGAGATTTTTGGCACACAAATCAAGATTTTTGGTACACGAATCAAATTTTTGCACACATCAAGACATTTTTAGTATAAAACTAGCACACTTCCTAAGGGCATTTTTGGTACTTATTGAGGCATTTTGGCATGGATCCCGATGCAATAATTTTTTTTCCCTTTCAACTCTATTTTGACCTACATGTGTTTTTGGCCATAACTTGCTCATCTAGACTTTATTATTTGTAAATGAGATATCGCCAAAAAGATGGTTCCAAGCCTATTCCAATGGTGTAGTTTTTTTGGACTTTTTATGTTGTTTGGTTTCATGTTTATGCATTCAAAGATAGAGGTTTTATTTTGCACTCTTAAAGACATATTTTGAGACATTTTATTTTTTCAAATTATACTCCAGACACATCCCATTTAGTTTTTTGCCTTTTTTTAAAATTATGGTGGATATCTTGGTTGTTTCAGGTCTAGAGATTGATTTTGTTGCTTCAGATAATTTTTCATAGGTTGTACTATCACTTGTATCAACCTTATGTCTCTTTTGATTGTTGTTGACATCCTTTTGTAGTATTTTTGCAAACACTGAGATAAAGTGTCACTCTATTGCATTTTGGAATCTTGCACACCTTTGTATTTTTTTGTACCCACACTACATTATAAATTTCCTTAGGGGGTTTCATGTTGTTCACATTCTTCATCTTCCTTTGTCAATTGAGTGTTCCCTCTATCACATTAGCCTCATGATGTGTTGATGACACATGCAATTATAGGTGTTTTTACTTCTTTTGCACTCTTGATGTTCCTAGTTCTTCCTTCTGTTGGAGATATTGCATTCAATTTCAGTGTTCATGTCTTACCTCTCAGCATTATAAGGGTGTTATGTTGGATCTATTATTATTTTTGATTCAACAGAGTGAGCTATGTATTAAGTATTTGATTCTATGTACTAGGCAATTCCAATGGCTAGATACATATGCATTTTAGTGAGATGGATCATTTACCATATAGACATTCTTTCATTCCTATTTTTGGAGGCCATGAAGATATCTTCCATATTTGATTGATCATCTCTTTAGACTTAGTCTTCTCTACTTGGCCATGTTCTAAACAATGGTAGTTTTTCAGATTAGCAGTTTGGCAATGTTTGCAGCTTTATGCTTCAGTGGCACTCTTCATGATCATCCTTTTGTTCCTATCTTTTAGAAAATTCTTTCCATCTCTTTTTGGAGTGGGGTTTTTCCCATGTGGTTTTCTTTATTTCTATTCTTTCTAGAGATTCAGTTGTGCTTGGGTACCTCATCAAGCCTTGTTGTCGAGACCCAATTCTTCTTTTAGTAGTAGTTTCTAGATTTTTAGCTACTCCTTAAGTTTATCTTAAGGGGAGTGTTAGAGTAATAAAGTTTTTTCTTATTAATTAAATCATATTGATTTAATTATTAAGTTACTTGTTATCTCTAGTTTTTTAAAGCTAAATTTTGGGTATATAATAATTAATTCTTTTATTAATTATTATCATGCAATCTAGGTTAGTTAAACTTTAGGGTTTTGATCTGCTTTTATAAGGATTGATCTCTTTGTAATTTATTAATTAACTTTTGATTATAGAAATTTATCTTTTTACTCATCGAGAATGTCCCATCTATGGATTTGGTAGTTCCAGCCTCCATAGCTTTTTGCTTCTCTATTTTTGTGGCAGTTGTCTGCATGCAGGTGATTCTTGAGAGTTGTGAGGTTGATATTTCATCAACTTTAAAAATAATCAATAAAATAACCTCTATGAGATGTAGCATGAATGAAACCCCATAATCTAAAACTCAATAATCATCAACACTTTCTAAAGAAAGAAGCAAAGCATGCTTTTCAGATTTGTTACTTACCATTTTTGCCTCCTTGTTCCCTTTTGGTTTATCTCCTTCATTGAAAAGTAACAAATCAATATCTTGGTCCTCTGGAATGAGACCTCTTCCCCTTTGATATTCCTCTTGATTTTTCATGATTTCCAAAATTACTTTCTCTCTTAGTTGCCTTGTCTCTATTTTGTGTGTTCAAAGAACTTACCGATGTAGATCCACCTGAGGTTTTCCTACGATTTTTTCACTCAAAATAACACCAATTGCATTATCAAATTTTAGGATATTATATCTAGAAACAAAATTAGTCACAGTCATTACCAAACCATTCCAACTTTCAAGAAAAGAACACAAAATCAAGAGAGCCATAATTTCATCATCAAAATCAACATTTACATAAGATAATTGAGTAGTAATTGTATTAAACCTATTTAAATGATCTACAATAGATACACCTTCTACCATCTTCATATTAAATAAATGCATCATGAGAAATACCTTGTCTGAAGTGGAGGGCTTTTCATACAGTTTCACTTGGGTTTGCATCAACTCTTCCATCATCTTCACTTTTGTAATATTAAATGTCACTAATTGTGCCAGGTATAGTCAAATACTTCCAAGTTCCTTTCTATCCAAAATTTATCATTCCTCATCTGTCAAAGTTCCTTTTTTTGTGTTTTCTTCCAATGACTGCTATAAATCCTTCTGATAAAGATAGTTCTCCATTTGCATTTTCTATAACTGAAAGTTTTGCCCATTAAAATTCTTAACCTTCATCTTACCCTTGTTGTCCATCACTTCCACTCAACTATGAGACCTTATTGTAGATGATAGACAAAAAATAATAATTGCATGCAAACATAACCAATATCAAAAAATAATAAATCACACGGAAGAGAACAAAAGACACAAGGATTTAATTTGGTTCACCCAATCCTTGGGCTCTGTCCACCAACAAAAAATCCAATATTATTATTCTATGATTACAATTGCAATCCCTGATAGCTCTATACCACTGCAAGAAGCTACAATATCATCATACATGATGAAATCCCTAAGCCATTTTATATAAGTTTCTGTCACTTAAAAAATTATTGCTAGAATAAGTTATCCAATAGAAAAATAATAGTTGACACCTTATACAATAGTAGTTAGTTTTGACTTCAAGGGCATTGCCCTTGAAAACTCCCATGGAGGCATTACCCCTCGACCCCACCCACTATTGTGATAAGGAACGCACCTAGAGCACTACCCCAATACCCCATAAGGGGTGCTACCCCCAAACTCATGCCCAAAATCCCATAGAAATAATCTGGGGAAAAACCATGCTAAATAAACCTTAGAGTCAAATTAGGCTCCACATCACAATAAAAACTCTAAACATGTATCAAGAGTATATCATGACATAATAATGAAAGTAGCCTAATACCAAGGATAACATGTCAAATAAAAATACAAACTACACCTCTAACAAGATCTCCATGAGTCCTCAAGATGTAACCATCTTCACACACCATGAAGAGCCAAGTGCACCATGCAAATGTCACAAATGCTTCTGCAACAACAGGATCTAAGACAAACGTCCAACATTTGCAAACACTCAATATATATCAATGCCAACAACTCCCACTCAACTATGATACCAATTCACCTATGACATCATAAAATTCATCTCCTACATGAAGCTCCTCTAGTTCTACACATACACAACCCTCAACACCAAGTGAAACCAAGATCTCCAACCAAGAAGATAAAAACCAAACCAGAAACTAATCCTACACTGTTACCTCATCACTATCACAAGCTCTCACTAAACCTCGTATCCAAGTTATCCATGACATCATAATGAAAAACCATCTTCTAACCATGAGAGTCAACCAAGGCATCACACCATCAAAAAACTCAAAGTGCACATCATGAGCACCCCAAAAGAAACTAAACACCATGATCCTCAACCAAGAAAATATACCACAATAACCAAATCAGGAATCCAAACCAATGAACATGAAGGATGTATGTGTATATCCAATCATGTGATGCCAAAATCTATGGCACCGTGATCACATCCATGAAATGAGCAACTAACTCTTAAAGTTTCCAACATATCAGCATAAAATAGTCAACCACAATCCTCCACTATAATTGTACCTGGTAAAAATATTTCATCTCTTTTACATGAAGATAGACTAGAAAATTATGTGATTAAGGGCATAAACAACCCAAATCTAATCCACCAATATGAATATTCATCAATAATAAAAGATCAATGGGAAAATACAACCCATATCCAAGCCATAAATGCAATGTAAGTATAGACTTCTTGCAAAACTACATGACTTGTAGACCTAATAAGTCATCATACATATCCAAACCAAATATTGATAACCATATCATCATGAGACCATTCTGAAAATATAAGGTAAGTATACATTGACATCAAATCTCAAATCTCCAAAACATATAATGTCATAAACTCAAATATTACCAAAGTTTATATCAATCGTGAACTATTTAGATCAATATATCACTAAATAAATCATGCTAAACCTACACCAAATTTGAACCAATGTGTAGAGCTCCAAGAGCTTTTTGTTGAGTATTCAAAGTTCAAAATCTAACTACATATGTCCAAGTTATGCCAAAATTTGTGCTCAACATAAGAAACATCTAATTTTTAGGCTCTTAAAATCCAACAAAATGTCAAAATCACATAATCAGACCTACACCATGTTGTAGTGCTTTGAATTGTCTTTCCAATGATTGAAAGAAGTCTAAATCTGATATCCTAAGAGAAAGTTACAATCATTTTACCAAGACAATATTTTTACCATTCTCACTGCATTTTTTTAATTTTATGGTGAGGAAAATTCTGACAGGATTAAATTTGATGGTCGTCGCGGGCTAAAAACTAAAAAAGCTTTACATTTTCTCTTCACATGACCAAACTAAGGCACACTATTTATCAAAATTAATGGAAAGGTCAACCCAAATCCAATGGTGAGGTTTATTTTTGTCCAAGAGGCCCTTTCTACAAGCTAGCAACTAAAATTCTAATTTAAATGAAACATGCAAAGAACTCTTTTAACTAACAATTTCACATGCCCAAAATCTATCAACATCTAATCTTAACAATGAATTCAAAACCCTTAGATCTGCAATAAACTATCTAAGAAACCCATATACCTTGCACTTTTTTATCCTCTCATGCATTCCAATGGATTCAATCTATGGTTACTATAACAAAATCATAGCCCCAATACCACTTGTAAGGAAACTTACAACAAAATTTATTACCATTTCCACATAACCTATAATAGATTTGAAATAAATATATGATTGAAATACACATGCAAGAGAATAGACAACATACCCACAAAAATGTGACACAAGATATACCCAAGAAAACCATCATTGATGGAAAGAAACCCAGCCTCCAAAAGCATCCATCACCATGTATTATTCAACAAAAAACCATTGTAATACAACTATGGAATCCTTCAAAGCCATAGTCACAATCAAACAATCCATGTGAATAAAAGTGAATCCACACATCCCATGTCATGCTTCCAATATTTACAAATGCTCCCTTGGCTAACCTATCAAGTCTTGTCTTGCTCGACTTTCATTTTTTCCTTTTGTCCTTCTATTGTCTCATCTCTACAACTACTCTTATTGTTGCTTATATAGTAGTAAGCCTCATAAAACCACCAAGTGGTGTTACATAAACCATGTGCTACCTAACCCATTGACCCCACACTTAATATTGGACATTTAATTATTTTTCCTAATATTAAATAATTACATCAAATATTATCACAGTGTTATAATACAACTCATCGAGTATATCTCATCGGAATCTCTACATGTTGTATGCCCATCTAGGTGCTCATAGGTGCAACGTTACATAGTAAAAGAAAATAATACAATATAACATTATTATGTAATGTGTGCAATATGCACAATGTCAACAACTATTAGCTTTGATCGAAGAGTTTGGAAATATAGGTTGGACAATCTCTTCCACCACACACTACACTTGGTTCACAACCCTCTCTTGAGAGAATGCCTTGGAACAGAAGGATATATAATGTTGCAAAAGAAAACACAATTTTCAAGTTTAATCCTTACATCATAGGTTTTACATCATCACCTCATCACTAGAAGGTTTTAGAGCTTGTCGTCTATTTTGCAATCCTCATCATATCACATACATCCTACACTTAGGTGCATTATCATTTCATGCCACCCACCACATGTCTCAACATGAAAAAAAGGAAGAAATTATACATGGATCTTGATCTCAATGGAGCTTTTGCTAGTCCACCACTTGACCCTAAAATATCCATGGCCATCTGATGTAATGGAGCCTAGTGAGATTGATCAAAGGATGATCAACTGGTCCAAAAACCTACTTCATTGAAGTCCTTCAACCAAATCTCTTGATAAGATGATCAAAATGTGCATGCACCAATCACAAGTGCTTCTGGGATGGTATTAGGTTATCACAACCTTGCATCCAAACTAGGAAAACCCTAATCACTAGGGAACCCTATGAACAAGACAACTTATCACAAGTTGCCCATAATGCACAAATTCAAAGAATTTGGTAAAACAACCCTAAACTTCATGAAATGACTAGGGAGAGACTCATACTCATGGAAATGGTCTATTTAGGTCAATAATGGAAGGATCCAATGGTTAAAAGCCAACTATGCAACTTCTAGCATATGGTTGATTTGTTAAATCACTCAAAAGGCTAGTAGCCCTTTTTGATGAAAATCAAACTTAGAAATAAATATCTCCACACAACATAGGGAAAAAATTACTATTTTGGACACACTTTTGGGACTTAGAAAAGATACTAAGGCACCAATTTTTTAGGACACAAAAAAATGGGCTTTTGTTCACTTTCTTGCTTAGGCAACTAGGGCAATTAGGCCTCCATTTACAAAGGAAGTACATGTTCTAGGACTCCATCCTACAAACCAATGATGGGAAAATGTGAGGGAAACACTAGAAAAGTTACAAACTTTATTTAAAGCCTTGATGGCAAGTCTGGTTGAAGTTGTGGGTGATGTTGCATCCTTTTCCTAGCATGCACATGGTCTTGCATGCCTGGCACATCAAATTTATGATGGATCCCTACAAGTACATTCCTAAAACCACTTGAATCTTATATTACATTTAAAATTATAGGATTTCACCAATGGTCATTAGGTTCCCATGGTGAAATCATTCTCTATGCTTGAAAATCCTTTAAAACCCTAGGTTAGCAAGAAATCTAGACCTACTTGTGCAAAATTGACAATAACTTGAGTTAGGAGATAGATGAAGGCTTAAAACTAGATGCATTGGAAATATAATTCATCAACCTATCAAAAAATGTAAGTTTCAACACCATATGAATCTATACAAATCCATACAATGGAGGACAAGAAGTTGAATTATAGAAGAATAGGGTATTTTATTGATTGAAAGTTAAAAAGTACATTCTCTATGTGCCTATCACTCACCTAAAAGGGATTTTTATAAACCTTCCAATGATCATAACAATATTTAAAACTTTTTATGGCCATTGGGTAAGTTTTCGCATTATTTTGAAAAAAGTTGCTTGACAACTTTCTAGCAATTTTTGCAAACTTAGAGCTAGAGCTGTTCAAACTTAGTCCAAATGACCCAAATAGGTCCAATACATGGTAAAAAAAGAATTAAAAAAAAATCCTAAGACTCTAGGCCCTTTGACCATGTTTGACCATAGTTAACCAAGGGCTTATAACATTGTGAATCTTGGAACTAGGTCTTACAATTTGGTCTAGATGCCTATTTGATTGACCTAATCTAATGTATGTGTTCTCAGGACCTTAGTGGTTCATTACTCATTGTGGGTGCTCTTGCACCACCATGCATAATCTACCTCCTCAAAATTTAGAAATTGTTACAGAAGACATCATAGATTCAAGACCAATAGCAACCGCCTTAAAGGCATTCATGAACCAACCTAGAAATGTAACATTTGTCAACGCCATCATTGATAATAATAAAAACACAAGGATACCATCATGGAAAATTTGCAAAGAGATAGTATTGGAGCATTTGACTTTGGAAGAAAATCATCAGTTGTGGAAATCACAAACCCCACACATCCCTTATTTGGTAAATTTCTGCCTCATGTTGCTTCTTCTAATCCCAACGACCCCCTTTACATTCCTAGAGGAGGAAACCAACTACTGATAAAATAGGTCATAGACCCGAATGCAGGATCTACCCAACTAAGTGCCCCCATCCCTCAAAATAGTCAATCATCCATCATAAAACAATTGGCTCATGTCATACCACAACAATTTGTCACATCTCAAGTTGTGCCCACCACCATTTCCAATATCACTACTATTATCACACAACTCATGTCTACCCCACTGAATATTGAAAGGCCCACCATTTCTCAACCACTTGTCCAAACTATAGTCATCCAACAACAACCATCCACCTCAAACACCATATTTACTAGTAGGGTAACCATTCTATCTCATCCAAGCTCACAATCAACACAACAATCACTACAGGAATGTCACCTACCCAGCCTAATTCATTCCTCCATCTAGAACTACTATCAACCCATTATTAATCACCCAGAGCATGCCTACCTCATTCCCACTCACACCATGGGGATTTAACTAATCACATATGTATGTTGTAGGCATCCCAACTTTCTCTCTTTTTGTGCCAACCCAACTAATGGTGACCTTCCATGCCAAAAACAACCACCACTACCCTCTACAATATCACTACCACTAATCACCAACTTCTTGGTCATGGTTCCTTTGGGAAGTAACCCAAACATCCACCCAACACAACAACAAAAAATAGGGGTAGCCCCCTATGTGAATCACTCCATGCCATTTCACACCTCCATACTTCCCCATACAGGTGCACACCCATCATACATTGGAGAAAATGTCATTTCTCAAACCAATGTGGAAACCCACTCACCCCAATAGTAGCAACAATAATACTCACAATATGCACAACAATAATCTTATCTATTCACACCACAATCACACCATCACCTATCATAAAAATATTCATAGAAATCATGCCTACAATAGAAGTATGTCCAACCACTACCAAAACAAACACAAACTCCTTTTCACATGGAAGACTAGTCAATATCCCAAACACCTCAGCTCATGCAAAAAAACCCCTCCATATTCACTCCCTCTATCTAATAAATACCCTACACCGAGGGCACCTAGATGAGGGGAACTTCCTACAATACCTATTAATATAGAGTGGAAACAGATGTGAAATGTAATGAAATAGCTTAAAGTTGACACTAAGGCCAAGACATTCGAATTTGAGAACGTATGTTTATATCCCTTTAACGGGTCTATAACAACATTACCCTTCCCAAAATACTTTGAGATACCAAAATTTGACAAATTTAGAAGGAAAGGAGATCTAGTAACACAAATCAATAAATTTTATATGTATTGTCAACAAGTGGCCCATATATTGTATTCCTCATGCATCTACTCCCAAAGAGCCTAGGAGGCCCCACTCTTGAATGCTTTTATAGAATACCCAATGAAACTGTCAACACATTTGTAGAACTCTCTAAAAAAAAAATTTTTGCACAATATGCTCACTTGATTGAGGTTGAACTATCAATGGTTGACAGAGTCCACAGAAAATTGAAGTGGGGTGGAAGCCTTGCAACCTTTATATAAATGTGGTAAACCCTTGAAACTCAAGTGTCATGCAACTTATTAGAAAAATACATTGTCAAGATGTTTAGCAACAACACATACTCAAAACATGTGTATCATATGCACATGATTTGTTTTCAAACACATAATTATATCGGAGAAAAGAGTATTGACCTAGAGAGATGACTCATTGACAATGGAGTCATTGAATTGTACAAAGAAAAGTACATGTTATGAAACTTATTAGAAAAACACCTTGTCAAGATGTTTATCAACAACATATATGTGAATGAATAGTTTTCAAACATTCAAGGATATCAAAGAAAAGAGTATGGACCTAGAGAGAGGACTCATTGATGATGGAGTCATTAAATTGCACAAAAAAAGTACACCAACACAAGGTCACTTCAATGATAAATTGGAATACTGGAACAAGAACAAAAACATAGTGATTGATGATGCTACTAACACAAAGTGCATGTGTATGTCGTAGATTTTGGGAAAAATTCACCAAAACCTTATTACCAACAATGGTTCCAAAAAACACCATCATGCCAACAAAAAACATCATATCAATGACAAGCATATCAACAAAACACCTTTCCATTTCAACAACAAGGACCATTAAATCAAAAAAATTCTATCTCTATCACAATTGGACAAAAGCCACATGTTCAAAATGATCCAAGATAGGTTTTCACTTCCTTTGGTGAACCTTGGGATACTATCTTTGACAAATGGTGAAAAGAAACCTTGTAATCTTTTTGCAGACAACACCACTTGACAAAAGTCAACCTAAACCTACATGGTACAAAGAGAATAATTTTTGTGCCTACCATCAAGTCAAGGGACATGCCATGGTCAAATGTATGAAACTAAAATCTTATGTGTGGGATATTATATGTCTAAAGGAAATAATAGTGGGGGCATCTACACAAGCATCTCCAAATGCAACATTCCAAATTTACCAAAATGCATTCCTACTGCATAACAACAACAACTTGAGCAAAGCACCCACCCAAACGTCCAACAATAACAAAAAAATCAATAATATATTTGTCTTAAGTCCACCTATGACTACTCCCTTAGGAACACAATACAAAATTCTAGAACACCTTGATAATACAGTAGCCTAGATTTCCATCTTGGATCTCCTCTGCACTAGACCACTCCACTAAGAGATCCTTAACAACACTCTCCATGTATCTCATGTTTCCATGGATATCAATACAATTGAATTCTAAAAACTCATAGGACACCTATCTACATAATGTATCTTATCATTCAAACTCTTTGATATCCATGAATTTTAACCAAACCACATCCTTTCATTCCACATAGCCATCATGGTTGTAAAATTTGTTATCAAATGAGTCATGATAAATAATGGGTCAGCCCTCAACTTATGTATTTTGAAATTCATCAAACATGCAAGTTCAATTGAGGTAGACATCATGGATGAATTCATCACAATCAAGGCATACACTAAACATAGATTCAGCCCAATCACTCAAGATATGATATGCCATGTGGTTGATCTTAACCTCTCATACAAAATCCTCCTCAAACAACCTTGGACTCATTCGATGAAGGTCATTCCATCCACATCATATTAGTATAGTAAATTTTTGAATTAGGTTATCGAGATAACCATTCATGTTGATCGTGAGCCTTTTCATATTGCTATATGTTGGAAGCATCCTTCCCCTACAATAATCATTGCCTTACGATTGAGATTGACATGTCTATCATCAGCTCTTCTGACAATTATCATGATCCACACACCATCCTCTCCTCCACACTATCTAATGTTAAGATCAACCACCAAGGTTGTGGTTAATATAGTTTATTAGACACATTTCTAATTGGTGTGTTGCCTCTTGATCCACATACACAAGGGTGCTCATCACATTAAGGCCCTAAGAAGGGCACCATGCCTAAGCTTAATAAAATCTAGCCTTTGAAATTTACCTCCAATGAAATATTAAATAGGCAAGAGGTGGCCCCAAAAATCACTAATTGGTTTTATGAAGAGCCACCTCCAAAAGATGAAGGCTTAATTATCTAAAATACAAATATCTCAGCTCACTGAATTGCTATAGAGCAATGGGATTCCCAAGAAGGTGGCTTAGGTTGAGAAGAAACAAGAATTGGAAAGCTTGTAAACGCATATAGTCAAACAAAATAGCCTTGGTTTTGGACTCCCCACATTTTCGAGCACTAATAAGAATGACCATACCTTCCTTAACATTCAAAATGAGCTCATTGAGGTCCAAGACATCCCTAAAGATGTTGAAAAGAGAGCCTTCAAAGATATCCATGATGATAAAATTTTCTTAGGAGCCTCTGTACTTCATGAGTTAGTCATCAACCTCATTGACCTCCCACTTATCCATCCCAAACTTGTAGATTAGGGCCAACCAAGTGTACTTCACATTCTTGAGTTACCTAGCAAGGATGTGCTCCTAGAATTCATAGGAGCATAAGTACCACACAAAAAGTAAAAAAACACCATCCTCTTATGTTTACAAGCTAGACCAGAAGAGCTACTTTGAGGAGGAATAAATCTCCATTTTTTCCTTTTGCTTTCTCCCTTTCATCTTGATGATGGATCATAGAGTTTGGTCCAAAATGTAGATGAAAAAAATCTCTACACAATCAATTCCACAATCAAAAAATGTAATATTCTGATGGATTATGGAAACTCACACACTATTATCAAAAAAGAAAATAAAAGTCTCTCGGTAAAAATTTTGTTAAAGTACCATCAAACCCAACCAAAAAATAAAATAAAATAAAGGACATATCCAAAGGTGAAAACCTCTTTGAGACACCTAAGGATAGAGATTTCTCTCTTCCCCTACAAGATTACAGACCAAATTTACCATCTATATTGATTGAAGATACAAAGCCAATCAACATTGGCACAAGAGACATCGTTAAAATCACTTACATCTCAACATCCCTACCAGAGGCATAAGAGAATGCACAATTTGAGGTTTTTTGGGAGAACATTGGTAGATTAGCATGGTCATATAAAGACATGTTTAAATTGGACCAGAACTGTGTATACATAATCTAGTTGTATATCTAAAAGAAAAAAAAATAGTCAATTAAAAACTGAGAAAGATGCATCCCAAGGTGACCTTACTAGAGAAAGTAGAATTGGAAAAAAAATCTCTAAGAAAAAGTCATCAAACAGATTGACTATGTAAAGTGGATCTCAAACATAGTACCAATCACAAAGCATCTAGTGATATCAGGATTTCCACCAATTTTAGAGACCTCAACAAAGGCTTGTCGTAAGGATGACTTTCCATTACCAAATATAGACATGATTGTAGACCTTATAGCCAAACATGAGATGTTGTCACTCATGGACATATTTTC
The DNA here is from genome assembly GCA_028749045.1 of Cupressus sempervirens. Classification (NCBI taxonomy): domain Eukaryota; kingdom Viridiplantae; phylum Streptophyta; class Pinopsida; order Cupressales; family Cupressaceae; genus Cupressus; species Cupressus sempervirens. The sequence continues at coordinate 584,907,924 of CM053791.1, read as the reverse complement.
AAGGTGTAATTAGCTCTGCAATATAGAAGAAGAACAACATAAGACAACATTTACAACCCCATGGGGGACCTTCTACTACAACATGATGTCATTCACATTGAAGAATGTGGTAGTGACATGTTACAGAGCCATGACTGTTATCTTACATGACCTAATCCATAAAACTATTGAGGATTACGTAGATGATAAAATCAATTGGCATTTTGTACCATCTTTGGGACTTGAAGGAAATCTTTGATCATCTCCAATAATATCACCTCATGTTAAACTCGAGGAAGTGTACCTTTGGCATCATGTCAAGTAAGCTTCTAGGATTCATAGTATCATGGAAAGGTATCAAGATTGATCCCAAAAAGTTCAAAGCTATCATGGACATGCCTTTTCCTAGAATATTGAGACAACTTTGTAGCCTCCAAGGCAAGTTACAACTAGTCAAAAGATTCATTTAACATATTGTAGACAAGTTGTGCCAACTATTCACACATCTTTTGAAGAAAAACCAATGTTTTAAATGAAATCCTATATGTCAATACAACTTTGAGAAAATCAAATAGTACCTATCCACTCCACCTATTGTTAAAAGACATTTAATCTTATACATATCAGCTACTCAAACAACATTGGGTGCACTTCTAGCTCGGTTGGCTGAGGATAGGAACAAAAGAGAAATTTAGTACATCAATTGTACCATTGTCAACTATGAACTCAATTAATACCTTAATAGAAAAAGCATGCTTGATAGTAGTATTCACCACCCAACAACTTTTCCATTACATGCTTAGCCACACTATGCATCTTATCTCAAAGATTAATCCACTAAAATACATGCTCTCATGGATAGCTCTCATAGGCCACCTGACAAAATGGCTCAGTGAGTTTGATATCTAGTATGTTGATGACAAAGCAGTAAAAGGATGATTTTTTATTAGTTGTCTAATTCTCCCCTAGTGGATGTCTATCTATTGGTCACAAAATTTCTCGATGAATATCTTTATATGATAGAGGAGTAGCCTCCATGAAAACTATACTGTGATGGGTCCTACATATCTCATGGATCTAGAGTAGGGATACTATTGGATACCCCTTCGAGGTGATTACATCCCAAAATCCTTCAAGTTACAATTCTAGTACACCAACACTATATCAAAGTATGAGTCTCTCATTGCAGGACTTAGAGTAACAATGGAATGGAATATCACAAAGCTATATGTCATTGGTGATTCACAACTTATCATCAAGTAGGTCCTTGATGAGTATCAAACAAAAGATGATAAGCTACTATCATATAAGGAGATGGTGGATAAAATGAAGGGGAACTTCATCAAGATCATATGCATGCAATTGTCACAACTTGAAAACAAGGTCACAGATGTAATGGCCATTATCGGCTCACTCTCAGAAATCCCCCAAGAGGCTTCATAATATGAATTCCTAGTCGATTAATTACCTAAACTTGTGTGCAAGAACGATGAGTTAATTATGTTATCTATCATGGTTGGTCCCCAATCCTTATGGTACCATGAGATTTGTACCTACCTAAAAGATGTTATCATATCCTTCCACCTTACATGAACCCAATGCTAGAACCTTATTTGCAACTCTTCCTTCTTTACTATTGTATCCAACCCCCTATATCATCGAGGTTATCACAATACCCTTTCTAGGTGTTTAGACTAGAACAAGGTTGCAATGTCCCTATAAGAGGTATATGTTGGGCTTTATGATGCCCACACAAGTGGTATAGTCCTTGCTAAGAAGATCTTAAGAGATGGGTATAATTGGTCCACTCTAGAGCATGATGCCTATGAATTTGTAAAAATATGTTTACCATATCAGCAACATGCAAATTTGATACATGCTCCAGCACAAGATCTTCAACCCATTACACCACCATTGTCATTTACATGATGGATATTTGACCTTGTCAGGGTGATTATGCTCTTACCTTAATAAGGATGCAAGTGGATCATCACAATGACTGAATATTTTACTATGTGGGTTGAAGCACTATTGCTTGCTAATTCTATAGGAATTCAAATTTCAAAATTTATTCTTTAACTATTGGAATATTATGGAAAGGTGAGATGCTGGGAGGTGGGGGGGTGAATCTATATCTCTTGAAACTTTTACTCAACAAATTTTATTCCTAGATTAAAAAACTCAATTTGCATGCATATCCATTTACCATTGATGAATAACTTAAAGTAAATATAAGATCTATAATAGCAAAAGCATCACAAACAATCATCAACACATTAACACACTTGACAATTTAGATTTGGTCACACAGAAACTTGTAGTTGGAGGGAAAACTATCGTGGGGATGATACCTACAAGTATTTTACTACTATGGTAATAAGGTTTCCTATTATGGCATACAAGAGTTGTCACTTCTGGTGACTTTCTCTATTCAGAGTAATACAATAGGATCTGTAAGAATCCACCTTGTTAAAATATTTTGCAACACTCTTAAAGTGTGCACTCAAATAGGAGCTTTTACACAAAAACTATTAGGTCTTCTCTATTAAGAGATTTCCTCCCACAATGGTAATAAAGTAATAGAAAAGTGATCAGATAGTGTGCAACTTACTTTTCTTGATTTTAGATCTATTCTACTATGTTCTTATATCACCTTCTAGTGACTAATTTCAACCATTCTATCATTAATCACTATTTGGTAGCTCTTGTTCTACTACAATAGTCTCAACCTATCATTCATTTAGCATAACTTCATCTCTTATCAATCTCATCAATCTTTAAGTTATTCTCAATCCCTCTTTAAGTAGAAAACATTTTGCTTACATCGTATGTGACCTGATTAGGGTTTAGAATCTTCTAAAATTCACAATCAATACAAATCAACAATTCTCAATCATTTATATCAAAAATATTTTGCCTCTTTATTTCATTGGTCCAAACCTCTACCTTGGGATCCATAAAGTCATTTTTCATTTCCAAGAAATCTTACCTAATTTTTCCCTCGATCTATGTAAAAATTTTCCTAGCTTAGTAGGAATCATAAACATGAAATTCTTTATCAATGCAATCATTTATATACTTTTTATGTTACTCTATTTATACTAACTATCCTTCTTGGTAAACTTGTTGTCCTTCAGTAATATTCATTCTTGGTCATAGTTGTACTCATTTCCCATATTGCTCAGTTATCATCGCACTTGGTACTCATTCTATTTACTGACTTGAACTTCATTTGGTGTCCAATATTGTTCCATGTAAGGGTTCACTGACCTTTTTCTTCTATTAACCAAACTTCATTTTCATCGAATTTCACTAATGAAAACACTTAAATGCAAAGAGGAGTAAAATTATTCTCTGTTGGCATTAGTGGAAAAAACTCATCCATGTGTTTAAAACATGTTCATGCAATCATAATTGAACTTAGTGTAAATTTGAGTATTCCCCCTGAACTTATGCTTCTCGATAACTTGAGTTTTCAAAATATTTTAAAAATTTATATTATCCAAAAATCTCCATATTCATGAACTCTACTATCCATTTTTCATTCACAATACTTATTCCCTCTTTTTTTATAGTAATGCTAAAAAGTCATAAATAAACTAAAAGTATGTACAATATACACTTATAGCTTATAAAACAATGATTTGTGTGCACTCTTTGCACCATCCATAGTAGAGTTTCATGATTCTTTCAATGCTTGTAACACCAATTTTTGGGCATGGAGTTGCGATGAGAGATCTAATAGGTGATATATCATTGACCCTTCTTGTTTTGTAACCAACTCTATTGAATTTTTAATATTCTTTTACATAACCTCCAACAATGGTACAATGAGCTCTTGCAGCTCTAATATTTATGCTCTTTTTTCATCCTCCACTCTCCTAACTCTAGTTATAAGCCCACAATATGCTTCACCTTTTGATAATGAACCTAGAATGACCAAGGTTCCTCAGTTAACTTATCATCACTGGCCTTCAACTCTTCCTCTAGCTTCTAGCTTTGTTGTGATCTCTTGTGTGAAGTGAGATACATCACACAACTTTTGAAATATTTGGATCAAATTTTGCAGGGTGCTCTCCAACTTAGTCATTAAGGTGTCAAGTGTAGCTTGTTGAACTGCTATGAAATCATTGACCTTCTCCATGAGTGTATGCTCTAATATATTATCTGCTCTCTCCATGATATTTTCATGCACATATATATGCGGTGCATTAACTTTCTTAACTAGTAATGCAAGTTGATTAATTATCTCTACCTTTTCATAATATCAATTATTTGGAACAATCTGTAGCAATATCTCTTTGACATTTGTCAAGACTTTTTTATTCTTGATCTCTAGAGTCATCTTGTCTTGGGAAACTTTCCTTTGACATAATTCACCACATTGTCTCAATTCATCAAGAGGTAACTTATTAGGGTCATATTGTGGCATCACAATGACTTCATCAAGTGTGCCCAAAATAGTCTTAGTCTTCTTTTTCTTTTTCTTCTCCTTCTCCTATGATGTAATAGAGTTTGGGCTCAGTGATGTGATCTTTGGTGACACTAGAGCCTATTGCTTCTCATTCTTCTTTGATTTCTCATTATTATAAGTTGTACCTTCTTTCTTCTTCTCCTCCTTATCCTTAATAGGGGCCTTGGTGTTGTAATTGGTGCAATACTTGTGTCATATTGTGGAGGTTGTACCTTGGTAGATGATACAATGGTATCCTTTTATTTTTCTTTCTACTTTATTTTTGCATTCTTAGCTCCTTTATTCTCTTATGTAACTGGTTGTTGTGCACATTTTTCTATGTATATAGAAAATGCGCATGTTGTATTATTTTTCTTTGAATCTTTTTATGCATTATATTCTTAAATTGAGAAAAGTATTCATCCATATCTTTTTCAAATTTATCCCCGAGACTCTCAATATAATCATTGATTTATTAGACAACTAGCTTATCAATACCCCAATTTACATTTCCAATGGTAGGAAAATAATTTTTCAAGTAAAAAAATATATACTAACAATGAGCCATATTTGCACATGTTGGTCTTCGTAAATTTGATTATCTTCATCTTCTCTTCAAATTGCTTCAATCAGAGCTCGATTATGTCAAGCTTAAGACCTTTATTCACAATTTTGTATGCCAAATCCACTACTCCATAGGCACAATGTTTAGTATACTAGACTAGTAGATTCCAAATCTAGTTTTGGGATCAAATATGGTTGCAACTTTTAGACCTCTGCCATCCCACAATGCTATGATATTCTCCTAAATTTTCTTCCTTGATGCAACCCTCATTGTCTTGGCCTTCTCAATAATGGGGTATCTAATGATCATGTGAATATTGGTGCTCTTTGCCAATTCATCTAGCCACATAGTTGTTCCATGCACTTGACTTAACTGAATATGAATCCACTCAGTCTTGTGGAGAGTACATAGCATGCATTAGACCATTTCTCTCCAAGTGTTTGTGTTCATCTTTTAGCTGACCATTTTTGCACGGTTCAACATAGATTTGTTGCAGCTCATATTCTCCAACTTCTCCAATATTGTAGTGAATGTATGTCATATCCCCATTTCAAGATAGAATTTTAATAATAATTAGATAATACAAGTTATTAGATAAATAGTGATAATAAAGTTGCATTAAACCTAATACTAAAATGTAAGACTAGTAAATAATAATTATTTAATCTATATTATTAATGAAATAATATTTAGTATAATAATTTAAACAATTAAAAAATAATAAAATTTCAATGAGTAAATGAAGAAATAAAATTAAATACAAAGAGACAATATTGTAGAAAGTATGTTAACTTTCTAAATAGAATTTGATAATAAATAATAATAAACACAAATAAGTAAGTAAATAAATAATATAACATAGAATAATATAAATTAACTAAATTTAATGAAAATTCAAGAGATATTTAAAAAATAGACAAGACTCCTTAAAATTGAGATATAAAAGGGAGGAGAGTTTATTTTAGAGAGGGGAAAAAAGAGGAGGAGAAGGGAGGAGTTCAAAAAAAGGACAAAAAATGGAAGAGGACAGTAATATGAAGAAAATAAGGAAGTGACTTTCTGAAAATGTATCAATGATATTGAAAGGATGTGAACCTTTGAAAGGGTCATAATTATGAATAGTTGCGACTCCAAAAATATTTTGAATATAAAGTATTTGGACTTTTCTAAAGGATTTTATTTATGAAGTGTTGTGACTTTACAAAAGGATTATAACTATGAAGTGTTCTAACTTTTCAAAGGATTTGTATTATGAAAGGTTGTGACTCTTTGAAAAGAAGAAACAAAAAAAAGTATATTTTGTCCTTTCCTTATAATTAGAAAAGGAAGAATTTTAGAAAGTATATATAGATTTGAGATAATTATAGAAGGAATAATTCATTTAAGGACCAACTAAGGATAGAGTCGCATGGGCCAAGAAAAGAAGAAGGTAAGAAAGGTACGTTAATGTATTATATCTATTTAATTATATTTATGAATTTATTTATATTAATGAATCATACTTGTGGTTAATATTGTATTAACCTATGGGTTTAGCACCATGGATATTAATGTGGACTTGAAGCATGGAACATGTGAGATTTTAAGATCTCCATTGTTCATCATGGTCCAGAGTCAATGTGGACTCAAAGCATGGAGCATGTGAGATATTAAGATCTCATTGTCCACCATGGCTGAGAATTAATGTGCTAGAATATTTTGATATTGTCAACATATGCATATGTGATTGGTCTTATATAAAGTATGCCCATCTAAGAAGAATCTTAAGGGGTGCACTCCCAGGAAGATAGTGAGGTAGCTATGAGCTAGGATGCCCGATCTGGAGACATCCTTAAGATTGGAGTTAAATTAGAGGGTAGAATAATATTATTAGTTTTGTTATTGTTGTGATTCTAACCATTATTTTGCAAGTATGACTTGTCCCAAACTAACCCTTATGGTGAGGATATTACAATATATACATGCACATCTCATACAAGAAGAATCGTAGGGGGTTTGATGATAATACTTCAACTTCATCAATATGTGTAACAACTACATGATATAATTTTTAATTTGGTTCCTCATTATCCTCGTTCTTGATCAATTTGACCTTCCTAACCTTTGATAACTTAATAGGTGCAGAATTTGACATCATTGTTGTAGTTTGTAAAACTAGGGTCTTGACAAACTTGAATAACACATATCCATTCACTCAAATCTTCCAAAAAAAATCTCTAATAACTCAAATTCACTTTTACCAGCTTGGAATTCAACAATTCACGCTATTGGCACAAAATAGCACAAAGTTTCCATATAATGCTTCAGAATGCAAGGTAAACAATGTGTCAAATGAATGCCCTATTTATAGATAAAGTGTACATAGGGTTAGGTAAGAGACAATAAATAATCTTCACTCTAGCTTAGTAACATACTGACTACTGACCTTGCTTGGTTTGCACCACATTAATATTAGGTAACCTTCCAAAGTCAATTACTGCTCTTCTTTCACCAACTAAACTAACTTCCAATTTTACATGAGTTGCCCTAATTCATCTCACATACACTAATATAGACTTCATCACATGAATCTAAGGAATTGTAAATGATCTAGAAATTTGAATGTAGTTCCATGCACACCTTTGTAATTTATTTTGAGGTGTTTGAGTCACCCAATCTAGTTGATGAGGTGTCACCAACTGATGCATTTGTAACTCCACTTTCTTCACTCTTTCTTCTATATGTCATGTTCATCTAGTTTTTGATCTCATCAGTACCAACCTTTCCTTTTTCTTTGATGTCATCTTCATTAGGTGTTGATGCTTGGTATATGTAGTTCTTGCTTAGATGACAATGAAAACATACCCTACCAGAATTCTTCCAAGTTTTTGATCTTCCTCTCATGTGTGTCCTCATGCAATTTTCTACAATGTATCTATATCTTGCACATGTTGTACATGTAACCCATGTGTTTTAATCCCAATTGGTTGGATTACCTTGTCTACTTGGTGACCAATTTTTCTTTTTTATGTGATTTGCATTCTTGTACTTTATAAACATAGTTGAACATGCAAGTGTAGCAATAAGCATTAAACTTTTATTACTTGGAAGTTTTGATAAACTTCAAGCTACACTTAAATTCTTGATGACCATACTTATTATTGTTATAATAGTAATAATCAAACTTAGCAGTAATATTAGGACTAGCATTAGCATTACTAATCTTGCTCCTACAAACATGGGTTGTGTGGCTTGGTTTCCCACAATGATATCATGTTGGTTTCTTTGGTTTTGGATTAGCATAGACATTCATCTTCTCATCTTTCTTTGATGATTCTCCTTGCTTGATTGTTGAATGCTCAGTATAACCTAGTCCAGTTATATCTCTTGGTCTTTTATGACTTCTTAACTATTCATCTAATTTCATGATACTTTCCTCAGATCTCTTTAGTTGTTCATTGGTTTTTTTTTTTAAATGTTCACCTCATTTCTCTATTGTTCATTCTCAAATCTCAATCCAGTAATCTCTTCTATCTTCCTACCAATTTCATGGTTCACACCGAGTAACTGATTTACCATGTCATGGTAAATTTGTGTCAACCTTTGTATTTATGTATCTTTCTTGTCCATTCTTGTATTCATGTTCCTCTTTTCTTCTTTATTCATTTTCTTGTCATCTTCATCTTGTCTCTTTTTTTCTAGGACTTCACACATTCTCACCGAGTGAGTTTCTTGTTCTCTCTTCATTAATTTTATCAGATTAGTTAGGGTTTGATTAATTTCCATCATAGTGTATATCACAAATTTGGATTCATCAGACATGCTTACCTCATACAATTCTTCAAACTCTTCTTCTTGATATAGAGTATTATTTTGTTGCAATGCCAATTCCTTTCTTTTTCTCAATTTGTCCTTTAGCTTTTCTTTCATTTCACTAATCTAACTTAGGAAAATTCTTAGTTCCAATCTTTGATTCTTAGTCAACTTTTCAAGCCTATACCCTTCACCTCTTTGAATCTTGCATGGTTAAACTCCTTTATAAGAGACTGAGATCTGATATAAATTGATGGAATATTATGGAAAGGTGAGATGCTAAGAGGGGGCTGAATCAATATATCTTGAAACTTTTACCCGTTAACAACTTTTACCCTTTAGATTATCAAACTCGGGTTGAATTCATATCCATGATAATATTTGATGAATAACTTAAAGTAAATGTAAGAAATAATAATAATTAAAGTATCACAAGCAATCATCAACACATTAACACATTTGACCCTTCATATTTGGCCACACATATCCTTGGCTAGAAGGAAAATTGTGGCGAGGATGACACCAGAAATCCTTCATTACTGCAGTAATGAGATTGCTTGTTAGGGCATACAAAAGTTGTCACTTATAGTGACTTACTCTGTTAGAAGTAATACAATAGGATTTATTAAAATCCACCTTTTTAAAGGATTTTGTAACACTGTTCAAGTGTGCACCTGATTAGGAGATTTTACACAAAGACTATTAGGTTTACTGTATTAAAATATTTTCTAGTACAATGGTAAGAAAGTAACATTAAAGTGATCTCATAGTGTGCAACTTACTTTTCTTGATTTCAGATCTATTTTTCTAGTTTCTGATATCATCTTCCAATGATTGATTTCAACTATTATGTCCTTAATTACTTCTTGGTAACTCTTGTTCTACTACAATAGTCTCAACCTATCATTTCTTCAACATAACTTCATCTCTTATCAATCTCAACAATCTTTAAACTATTATTGGTCTCACTTTATATAGAAAACCTTTAGCTTCCCCATCATGTGTGACCTAATTAGGGTTTGGAATCTTGTGGAATTTGTGATAAAAAAATTTAACAATTTGTGTTCATCATTATCAAAAATACTTTGCCTCTTTATTTCATTAGTCCAAACCTCTACCTTGGGATCCATAAAATCATGTTTTAATTTCATATAAGTCTTACCTAATCTTTGCCTCAATCTATATATATTGTTTCCTAGCTCAGTAGGAATCATACACATGAAATTTTGTGTATTTGCAATCATTTATATACTTCTTGTGTTACTAATTTTATAATAACTATCCTTCTTGGTAAACTCATTTTCCTTTGGTAATATTCATGTGTGTTTATAGTTGTACTTGATTACCATATTGTTTGGTTATCATTGTGGTCAATACTCATTCTAATTACTAGATTGAACTTGTCCATAACTATTAGGTCCAAGGGTTCTCCGACATCTTTGTCTTCTATTAGTTTTCCATTCTTTTCATCATATATTTGTAGTAATGATAACTCTCAAATGCAAATAGGAGTAATGCTAACTCATTATTTGTCACTTTGGTGTCCCTACCACCATCTTCATAGACCACAAAGGCAACTTCAAGAGTCTCAATATGGAAGAATCATGTACTTATCTTCCCATCCACAATTTCTTTTCCAACCCATACTTTCCACAAGGAAAAGGTCAGGCTAAGGAAACTAAAAATACCCTCCTTAAAATACTCAAAATGGTTCTCAATGACTTGGGTCATGACTAGCATTTACAAATCAACCCCAGCCTTTGAGCACAGTGCACCTCATTTTGTGCATCCACAAGAACAACTCCATACTCCATGGCCTATGGTCTCAAAGTTGTCCTACTAATATAAGTCGAACTCCCTTCCTTTCATATGTTTTTGCTACATGCAATATCTAATGATGATTACTTAGTTGTTAACTTACCCAGCTTGGTTTACTTGATGAAAAGAGGCAACATGCCTATGATCACCCAGTTGTATATTCAAATTGATTCAAGAAAAACTTCAACAAAAAGGTGCATCCACACCACTTCTAGGTTAGTGACATGGTTTTGAAATAAAATGTGAAAGTTCAAACAAATCAAGAAGGGAAGGGAAAATTTGAACCCACTTGGCTAGGCCCCTATGTTGTTACAATATCCTTTGGATCAAGAGCACATCATGTAGAAACATTAGAAGGAAAAGAATTGAACGAATCCACAAACATCATTCATCTCAGAAGATTTTATGCATATGCCACTCAGTGTACCTAGAAAAATATCTTGAAAGAAAGCACAAAAACATTATCACATAGGCACCATCTGTACTTAGACGTACCATTATCTATCAAATTGCATCCCCAATCCCCACAACATTCACCCATCCACCTACCCTTATTTTCATGGTATTCTAGCATTGTATGATTGGGATATGTGTACTACTATCCACTAATTCCTAAGCTTTGAAGGAAAATCCATCATGTACTATACCACCAACAAGTTTTCAGATATATTTTACCCAATGTACTATATCATAAGTTTTTTGCTCGTACAATAATAATCAGTCCCACTATATTTTCATAATAAGCTCTTGTATAGTGTCATCCCTATAAATATCTTAGTTTATCCATTGTATATGTCCCCTCCCACTTTAGCCATCAATTTAATCCCATTGCACATATCCCAATTTTGTGTCAATTTGCGTCAAATAGGGACCTCTAGTTTTCCCTGCTCTGAACCTCAAAAATTCTTTATGCAAGATTGCCTACCATCAAATCATTTTCCTAAAGATTATAGTTTTCTATTCAATCATGGTTCAAGATTCTACTACAAGGTCCTTGTAGGATGCATTCTTCCTCATGTCTGACCTTGATCCAGTTCTACCAATATTTTTGGAAAAATATTATTTTTCATAAATTTATTCTTTCTTTCATATATTGAATTTTAATTTTGGTTCTTGGTTATCTTTTCTAAGCAATTTGGTTTTCCTGTCATCAAGGTTGACACAATCTTTCATATCATGGAGTGTTGTGAATGAGGCAATCCAAGAGAAAGATTTGGATCATTTTTTGGTTTTTCCTCTTTCTATGTGTGAGTTAGCCATATGGAACCCTTACATATCCAAACATGTGGTTACTTGTGGTTGCATGATGTACTTGGGAAATATCACTTGTTTGTGGGTTAGCCAACATTGTTTCCACTCTAACTCATTTTTTGGATTCATGTGAGATGCTGGAGAAATTTTTGTGTATCTATTTCAAGTTATTCCTATGCAATGACGATGACAAGGCCTTAATGTTCTTAGTAACCTTGGCATATCCGCAATATTTCTATATCAAACTAAGTGCTCAACTACATGGTGGCACTCCTTCTTGGGGTACCCTATGGTCAAGCTTCAAATAATTCCATACCATTCCCCATTCAAAAGGAAACACAAAAAAAAGATCATTTTTCTTGAATCCTAAAAGATCCCAAAGAATATATTGATCTAAGCATCTGATTAATACCAGTCCTACAATAGTGATCTAATAAAATCCAACCTCTAAAAAAATCCAAAATTTTCCAATTCCCATTCATCCCACACTCACTACCCTAAGGGTTGAATTTAGCAAGCCAATCCCCCTATTTAATCCCATGAATCTATGATTTCCTAACCCATGGTTAAAATTGTGCAAGTGATTTCTTCCTCACCCTAGACATGTAGTCAATCAATGATATATTGCATTTTCCACTTTGTCAGTCATTGCATTCCATATTCACTTTGCATAACTTATGTTCATTAAATTACATCTTTTTTGCATTTTACTTACATTACATCATTCAATTAGTTTTCGTTACTCGCATATTAGTTGCATCATATTTTTATATTTCATTCATTAATTGCACCTTAACTTCATTACATCATGCATTTCTTACATCTTCATTACATCCATCATTCCTTTCAGTGATGTTTAATTAGCATTGCATCATTCATTGTCGTTACATATTTATTTCATTGTATAATTCATTTCGTTGCATCTTACTTAACATTCATCATTCATTAGCTATATTTCATTTTCATTCAATTTTAGTTGCACTTAGTTGCATTCATCATTCATTGTTTGATGTATTTAATTCCATTCAGCATTCATTTGTAGGGTGCATTTCATTTTCATTATTCATTACACTTAGTTCAATAACCTTTTAAATATGCATTTAGTTGTATTTGTTTGTTATTTTCAATATCATCCTTAATTTTCATTATCATTTCATTACATTAGTTATTACTATCACATGATTGCATTCATTCATTATCTTTTAACTGACATTAGGCATTTGATTGCATTAAAATTCATCTCATTGCATTTGCATTAGATCCACTATTTATTACACTTAGTTGCATATAGAACCATATACATCTCATACATATAAAAACATAACTCATTTTAAGAATCACATTTTGCATCATATACACTATATCATAAGTAGGGTCACATCACATAGATATGCATATATACATCACACACAACTGCATACATCACATATATCCTCAATGCATCACCTCTTGCAAGAATATGTTAGAAACATCATATATCTCATAGAACATGCATAAATCCTCACATCTTGCAGTCACATATGTTAGTACCAGATCAAATATGCATCATATAAAACATCATAAGCATCTCAAAAAAAAGGTGGCACATGATCCATAACACACATATATCCCACCTAAACAATGCTCATCATCATCATCATCATTATATATATATATATATATATATATATATATATATCACAATAAATAAAATAATACAACCCACCAATGAAATAATATAAAGCCCATAAAATGTCCATCATGTCCATAGTGAAGTACGTAAGGGTTTGTGTCCTCAATTGCTCTACAGGTCTATGTACAATTGCATGTCTCTCCCATGACACTAATGTGTCAATGGACCACTGCATCAAAACATAAATCAAATCTTAGTCCTTGTATAAAATACTACTCCCAAACCTTTAGCTTTACCAATCTACCCCCCTCTACCCCCCTGCCAACTAATATTGTTTGTTTGGAATCCTTTCCTAGCCTCTAATTTTGGTAATTTACCATCTACCTATGTTCCTGTCGATTAAGGACTGAGAACCTTCAAGCACCTAGATTCATCATGTTCTTTCCTTCACGATAATGTACACCTTTACATGCATGAGGCCAATCAAACCCAACCCGATCTTCTATTGACCCAACCCTAACATAGTCTACCCTGCGAGATTGTATTACCACATGCAAGACCACATTCTTGCTATAAATTCATGTCTAATCTATAACCCCACATAAAACATATGCAAGATTGCATTCCAGCCAGATATTCTTGTGTTACCCATTTTACCCTTCTAACCTCAAGTCTTTTGCAAGATTGTTGTTGATCTTAGATTGGTTTTGACAATTGAGTGTCAACATACTTAAGATATTTACTTAGTTTATGTTGAACTAGTAATGCATGTCAAGTATAATATGTAAATACAAGACTGCATCGAGTTGCAATGAGTGTTGAATCACTGAAGTGTCGAGTAGATAGACCATGACAAGTGATTCAAGTGTTGAGTGAATAGTAGATGCCGAGTTAAAAATAGAATTACAGTATGTGCCAAGCATTAGTAACTTCAAGTGTTGAGTAACACAAATTGGACATATTTGTTTTTTATTGTACAAACAACTATGTAAACTATTTCAAAGCCAACATAAGGTTAGATTTTGATTCTTTAAAGATAAGGATGAATCTATTTGTAGAATCCCTATGTATTTGCATGTAGCCAATTAGAAAAAAGGAAGGATTAATCGACAAAAAGAATGAATCTCAATCATAGATTCATACCTAACCCTAAGCCACCAAAGTCTTTATAAGGAAGATGAAGCCCCAACAATAATAATGAATTGAGAGAGTGAAAGAGATCATGTTACAGGAGGTAAGAAGGGTTAAATGATCAAATTTTTTCACAAAGCATTCAAGGTGACTTAGCAATGAGAGTGAATTGAAAAATCAATTGGAGGAGAATAGAGAACAAAAGGATATAGCAAATGCTATATCAAATCAAAGAGGATCAAGAAGGACACTGTAAGGATTTAGTCTTTAATAAAGCAACCAAATTGAATCACAAGATCTATGTTGAAACATCCTAAAAGGTGATTTTAGTTAAATCTCCTAGGCGGAGTAGTCTTAACAGGTTCTAGTAAATCCTTTAATAGGGTGATATTCCAAGTGGATGTTCTAAAATCCTTTAAGCAGGTACACTCTAATAGTGTGTTAAAATCCTCTAACAAGGTGGGACTTAACAGTCTTTGTGAGCCTTTAACAGGGCGAGCCTTTCACAAGGTAGATCATGTTTCATGGTCAAACCATTGTAACCTTAATTGGCTACACTTTATTGCTACAATAGTGAAGATTTGTGGGTGTCATCCCCACCCTATTTTTTCCTTCTCATTTGGAGGGTTTTTGGGTATTCATATCTAGTGTTAAGTGTGTGTGTGTTTGATTATATGCTTATATGATTTAGATGTATGTGCTTTACATGTTATTTTCAGTTCATATATTACGTGCATCTAATGAATGGTGAAAGTTTAATAGCTAAAGTTTGAAATTTTTATTCACCACCCCCCCTCCCCTTAGAAGTACATATTTCCCATTTGTAATTCCAACAATTGGTATCAGAGCCAAGTTCTCAGAAGAAGAAGCTTTGCAACTTAGAGGAAATATCTTCAAATGGAAGTATACAAATTAGGAATGCCCATTGAGAACTAGGAGATCAAGATACATATTATACTACATCAACTGAATAAAGTCAGAGATGCTTTGAAGAGTTCCCTAAAAAGAAGGAAAGAGATTTCCATAGCTGAAAATGATACACAATACAAAGAGATTGACACCACAAAGCTATTTGCAAATGGTAACTCTAGTGAATTTGATGTAGCAATTATAGATCTAATGGAAAAGAATAGAGCACAAGCTGAAGAAATTAGAAATCTCAAGTTGGAGCAAGGATCACAAGCCATGATGTTATATGAGGTAACTGAACAAAAGAAGAAAGCTATAGAAGATAATGCCATGATTGAAGAAGATAAAAGAATTTTGGCAAACAGATTGGAAGAAAAGTCAATAGAGCTATCCAAGATCTCAAACATGCAAATGGATACCTTGAGCCAAATGATGAATGCTTATCATGAGTTGAATGTCAAGGACATTGAGATAACTACATTGAAGTTATAGAATGACTTGAAAAGAGAAAAGGAATTTGTTGAAAGTTTCAACAAGCCAAATGAAACCATCAAGTACTTTGAGCAATTACTAAAATCCCCTAGATCCAATAGATATACATCAGGATTGGGTTACACAAGCATTGAAAAAGGAGAATCATCCAAAGCTTCTAAGGAAAGGAACAACAAAGGTAAGAACTCCAAACCTACTTGTCATAATTGTGGAAAGAAAGGGCATATCGCTAATGTGTGTAGGAATAAGAATACAAATCAGAATGATAAACCTAAGAACATGGTCCACTATCATAAGTGCAATAAACAAGGGCATCAGGCACATGAATGTAGAACTAGAACCATGCATACACCAAAATTTGAAGAATATTGGTAAAATTGTTAGAAGTATGGACATAAAGACTTTGAATGCAGATCCAAGTCCACATGGTCATCAAGCAAGCCAACAAAGGTAAGAAGCTATGGAAATTCTTATAACTAGGATTACAATACAAGATATAGTTGTCACTATTGTCAGGAATATGGACATGTACCTAAAAACTACATTAGGACTCACTTCAATGGTAATTACAAGAGGTGGTTGAGTCAAACTACATGTTTCAGTTGTTTGAAGACTGGTCACATTATTAAACATTGTCCAACTAGGTCCAAGGCACCAAGTTGTGGATTTGATAAAGGCAAAGGCAAGGAAAATGTTGAACACATCAAGAATGAGATGAATAAGACATGGAAGAAGAAAGATGGTTGTAGTACATGAAATGGAGAAGGGATCACTTCACCCAATGGGTCAAGAGGTCACACTTCATCAAACTAAGAAACAAGAGGTATGTGGGACTGATATTCAAAGTATTATATCATACATCAATTCCAAAAGAAAATAGCACTAAAAAGTATGGATCAACATGAATAAAGATGGAAGTTGTAGAAAATTTAAAGTTAAATCTTTAGTTTTCATGTTATTGCTGAGCATGAAAAGTTCTCTATGTATGCCGAGTGGAATAGTAGTTAGTGCTAAGCTGCTAGATTAGCTAGTTGATGTCAAGCCTGCAGTAGCTATCAAGTGATGGTCATGTCATTAGATGTTGAGTAAAACAGAAATCATGTTGATGCTAAGTTTACAGTTGTACAAGCATTAAGCATTAAATGCAAAATTTTGAAGGTTATAAGGTTGATTTTAACTCATTTTTTGTCATTTCAAATTTGAGTGAATACAAGGAGAGTAGAAGGCGACTCAAAAACCAAGATTGAAGCATTTGTACATATTCTAGCAACAATCCAACACTAGTTCATCAAATTTCCAAGGTATTCTTCATAAGTTGAGTCACGAGGTTTGAAATTTGTATAAACCCTAGTTTGTCAAATGGTATCTAGCTCAAGGAATGTAGAGGGTCAAGAAGTTTTAAATGTTCAATTAGTTAGAAATGAAGTGAAGCAACAAGATTTTAGAGCAATTCCAGATGTTTCTTATAAACAAGACCCATCAGGCGCACTTTCCAAGATTCCCCCAAATTTCATAATGGTCCAAGATGTCAAAAAATGCTACAACTACAAGATAGGAGGAATAGGAGACATAAAAATAAGGAAAACCTATGACAAGTTGTGTGAAAATGGAATTTTGAAAGAAGAATTTAAGATTGTTGAAAGGAAGGGTTTGACCTGTGTCCTAGATTTTCCCATGGTTTTCAAAATAGAATGGATCAAGATAGTGTTGAGCAGAATACATGATGGATGCTTATGGCTAGAAGATGGTCCTATCAAAATTTCAAAGAGAATAGGTCATAGGGTGACTAGTTTTCCAACCCTAGATCGGCTAAAGACTTTGCAAAGTGACTCAAAAGAGGTTATAGAGAAAAACACAGGAGCCAAATGGAACAAACGTGGAATGACAATTGATACCATCACAAACCCACTACTTGACTTTTCCATAAGGGTAATTTCTCATTAGTTTTATTAATCAAGTAGATTGAATAGTGTACCCTATATTGTAGTTGATATGGGCTATAAAATTGTGAAGAGGGGTCATACCTATGATCTAGTTGAACTACAATTGCAACAAATAATGGAGAACCTACATGCCATTAGAAAAACCAAGAGTGCACAGTGTAAATTTGGATCAATCCTAATTTGCATATTTTTCTATGTTTAGAACACATTCTCATCTTTTGGCAAGGTGATTTGGAAGACAAATAGATCGGTTGTAGTTCAAGTCAATGAGTATTTAGAGCAAATGGGAGCTAACTTTGAAATTATCATGACTAGCTATTTTGAAGACTTTAAGAAGTTTATGAAATAGAGAATGAGAACACCAGTTTCTTTGGTTGAACAGTCTTACAATGACATATGCATTCTTGTTGATATTGGTTATACATATGTATAGGCTGTCATACCTAGGGTATGATGGCTAAGACCCTTAGGATATGAGATTAATGTTGATGAAGTCTCAACTACCATCACTACACTTCTTGCTAAAGAAGTTGATAAAATAACAAAATATTTAGAAATTATGATGTCATAAAGTCCAAATTTGATATGGAATTAAAGACTACCTCCACACTGAAGAAGAAAGACAAATTTGTGAAGAAAATAAAGGCAAAAATTTGGTGAAGGTACAGGTGAAGAAGAAGAAGAGGATGAAAAGGATGAAGAGGAAGAACAAGATAAATCTCAAGAACCTCTTACATTAACCCAAGGATTGGGAGAAGATAAGGATGAAGAAGAGGTAGAAGGTGTTGAGCAAGAAGAAACAAAGGAAGCACTAGTACAAGCAGAACCAAAGAAGAGAAAAGCCAAGGAACAACCTGTGGCAAAAACAAAGATAAAGAAGATTGCTAAGCCAAGCCAAGCAAAGCCAACAACACCAACAACTAGGGCAAGCACATAGGCCACCACAAAAAAGACCAAGGAGAAAGCAAAAGAAAAGGCCAAGGCTACAGAATAAGGAGGTCAAGAGTAGAAGAAGGAAATACATTAGACAATTAGAAACTAATGATGGGACAATAGAATCAAAGGATACAAGCCAATTTAGAGTGGTAAGTCATCCATCAAAATTTGATCTTGAAAATATCTGTGAGAATGTTAGAAATAATGCAGATTTGACTAGTTTGAAAAGTATTAATTTTTAAAAACTTGGAAGAGAAGAGAAAAATTTGATTGAAGAATCAATATATGCAATGATATCTAAATTCAAGAATGCCCCACTTCAATTCGATAACACTGTGCCAAAGGAATGATATACTATTGTTGAAAATAAGTGGCACTATTGTTAAATCTAGAGAAACAAATTAGAGAATCCACATTAGCACAAGTAATGCCAGAATTGAAAAAAGGGTAGATTGCCAAGGCCAACAAGAAATATGGTGGATGATTTGCACCAAAATATAGGGCATTCAACATTCTTCATAATAACATTGAAGATGCTCTAAAGAAATCCACTCAAATGTGGAAATTGATTTATGGATTGACAACTATCAAAGAAGGAGAAGAAAATTCCTTTGAGGAAAGAAATAATGGTGATGATAATAATGATAAGGATGATGAAAATGAGGAAGATGAAGAAAAGGATAATATTATGGAGGAGATACAAAAGAAATATGAAGACATGGATACAGCTGAAGAGCAGCAGGAAGAGCAAAGTGTGCAAGATACACAAATGCCCAAGTATGAGTTCCCATCATGACACTAGTATACCTACAAAAAGCATAACTGGTAAGGATGTTCCTAATAGTTCAGCTCATAACATTAATCCTTTAACTATAGAAGATCTAAAGAAGATTCTTGACCAATCTACACTACAAGCAAGACTATGTGATGAACTTCAAAAGGCAATAGCTGACATCACAAGGGATAAAGTGAATACACAAGAACCACCTTCTACCATCCCCTCAACTACTAGTGCTCAACCTTTGATTCAAACATCATTAGAAACATCCACTAAGGTTGACACAAATGTTATAGTTGATTTAGTTGAACAAAGACAAGTAGAAGAAAAGGAGACAACAACAAAGCAAATAGGATAGACAGACACATCTATACCTATAGCACAACCACAAGGTGCAACTCAAATCATTTAGATTGACCAAAGAAAATCTAAAGAGAGAAACAATACACCAAAGGAAAAGGAGCAAGAAGCTATTCAAGTATTGGTAACATTACCAACATCAAGCACTCCTACAAAAATCCTTTAGAAGTTGAGTGCAAAAGCTATGCCCCTGCAAATTTTAGCACTAGGCTCAAGTTCTACAAAAGTTGACAAGGTAACTCACTATGGTGATGTAACTTTAGATGAAGAATAGTGATACCTTAGTTTGATTATGCAACTATGACTATAGAGGAAATAGGAATATTACAACAAGCTTTGGAAAAGAAGAAGCACTGAGAAGTCCTTAGAAAGGAATTTAGGCAAAAGCAAGCATTACAAGACATCAAGAAAATCTTCTTAGATGCATTTAGCCTACCTACATCTAAAGACACCAAGCCTTTGTTGGAACAATTGTGAATTTTTTTTGAAAAAGTCAATAATGAAGATATTAACACAAGTGCAAAAGTTATTAAGTGGTCAGAGAAGAAATTCTAGAGTAAAATATCTAGTGAGATTGCACTAACCACAAAGGTTGAGGATGTAAAGAAGGTACTGGAGAATATTTTCTCATTGTACACTAAACTATGTGACTCCACACTCTTCACTCAAGAAAAAAGACATAGAATTTTGAGTCTGGAGGGAAATCTCAATATATCAGGCATGCAACTACCTCAAAACCCAGCTCAGAGTGAGAAGCATTTTCACGCATTGCTTCAATCACAAAGTCAACTAGTTGTGTTAACAATAGACGAGGCTAATATAAGACCCAAGTTGACACAAATTCAAGCCTCCCTCACCCCACATATGGAAATACTCCATAAAGAGGTAGGTTATGTAGAAACTTTGTTAAAGAAATATCCTCATCTTTCTACATTAGATGGACTAGTTCACCTAGCAATCAAGCTGGCAATCCAACTCAAGTCACTAGATGTTGCATGTGACAATTGGGATGCAGCTCTAAAGATAATTATGGAAGTCCACAAATCCTTCTTGGACAAATACACTATACGTGTATAGACCCTTTGACATAAGTGTCAAAAAAGGGGGAGAGAAAGAAAAGAGTAAGGAGGAGAGAAAGAAAAGAGTAAGGGAGAGATAAACCAAACGGAGAGAGTAAGGTAGCAAGAAAAGGAAATAAGGAAAGGAGTAGATAAAGCAAGGAGAGAATAATGAAAGGGGGAGTAAACAAAATGAAAACAAAGGAGAAAGAAAGCTTAGAACAAAAACAAAATAGGAACAGAGAAGAGCAGATATCAGCTAAGGACAGGGCATTAGTTGCAAATACATTAAAGGAAAAGAGTATCAGTCAGCAAAGACAAGCCTACTTAGAATGGAGAATAGATTTTTGATACAAAATAGGCACATTAACTCAGGGGGAGTTATAAATTTTGAGGTATATACGTTATTGCAAAATTTTGAAGTTTTGTATATAAGTTGAGTGTGAATCTGTTATACTCAAGAAGAATAGATTGATTATGTATAGTTAAGCGTTTTTAACACTCATGTCAAAGGGGGAGATTGTTGATCTCAAATTGGTTTTGACAACTAAGTGTTAACACACTTCAAACATTTACTTAGTTTTTCCTGAACTAGTAATGCATGCCACGTATAATATGTAAATACAAGACTATGCCAAGTTGCAGTGAGAGTCAAGTCACTTATGTGTCGAGTCACTCAAGTGTTGAGTAGATAGACCATGCCAAGTGATTCAAGTGCTGAGCAAATACTAGATGTCATGCAGTTTAGATGTCGAGTCAGAAATAGAATTATAATATGTGTCGAGCATTAGTAACTTCAAGTGTCGAGTAACACAAATTGGACACATTTGTTTATGATTGCACAAACAACTATGTAAACTATTTTCAAGTTGACATAAGGTTAGATTTTGATTCTTTAAAGATAAGGATGAATCTGTTTGCAAAACCCCTATGTATTTGCATACAGTCAATCAGAAAATAGGAAGGATTAAGTGGCAAAAAGAATGAATCTCAACTATAGATTCATACCTAACCCTAAGCCACCAAAGTCTTTATAACTAATATGAAGCCCCAACAATAATAATGAATCGAGAGAGTAAAAGAGATCATGTTACAAGAGGTAACAAGGGGTAAATGATTGAATTTTCTCATAGAGCATTCAACGTGTCTTAGCAGTGAGAGTGAATTGCAGAATCAGTTGGAGGAGAAAAAAGAACATAAGGATACAACAAATGTTATATCGGATCAACGAAGATCAAGAAGGACACTATGTGGATTTGATCTTTAATCAGGCAACTAGAGTTAATCACAAGATCTATGCTGAAACATCCTAACAGGTGATTTTAGTTAAATCTCTTAGGCAGAGTAGTCCTAATAGGTTGTAGTAAATCCTTTAATAGTGTGACATTCCAAGTGGATGTTCTAAAGTCCTTTAACCAGGCACACTTCTAATAGGGTGTTGAAATCCTCTAACAAGGTGGGACTTAACAGTCTTTGTAAGCCTTTAACAGGGTAGGCCTCTCATAGGGCAGATCATGTTTCATGGTCAAACCATTGTAACTTTAATTGGCTACACTTTAATGCTGTAGTAGTGAAGATTTTTGTGTGTCATCCCACCCCATTTTTACCTTCTCATTTGGAGGGTTTTTGGGTAATCATATTTGGTGTTGTGTGTGTCTGATTATATGCTTACATGATTTAGATGTATGTGCTTTACATGTTATTTTTGGTTCATATATTACATGCATCTAATGAATGGTAAAAGTTTTAATAGCTAAAGTTTGAACTTCTAATTCACCCCCCCTAGAAGTACATGTTTCCAATTTGTAATTCCAACAATTGTGATCCCGTTTGTCCCACAATCATCACTGTCATACCATTTCCTGCAAGAACATGTTTTAGAAATAGCAAGAATAAATAAAATATATCAATTACAAAACAAAAATCTAAAGTCCCAAACCCATCAATTTATCCACTACTTACGCACCTACATGCATTGCACCACATTAGTAGGGTGCTTTGGTCATCCTTGTGTAGTTATCTCATAATTACAGTCCAAAGCTTAGAAATGACAATATCTCAGTAGGAAAATGAATAAAATTAACCCATTTCTACCCTTCTCAACCCTTACATAAAACCCACCATTTTCTTTGTTTCCCCTCTCGACTAACCCTTTTCACCTTTCCCCTATTATTTTTGCATCCTAGTCACAAATCTAACCCTTTCTCAACCTTTTTGCATCCTCCTTATCACCTATGGTTTCATACTTTTTAAAATGTTATCAGGCCTCATGCTCCATCCTTGCCACGTTCTCATAGGGGCATCACCTAGTCTAGTCTCTCTCCCTTGTTTTTGAGACTGGTGCAAATTTATTACTTCAAAACATCTTCTTCCCACAGTTAACCTTCAAAACTTCTTCAAAATAGTCTTGTCCCAACACTATGTCTAAAAGGACAAAATGTAGACACCTAAATCTGATCACATAATTAAGTATTCATATTTAGTAATCTTTTAAGACATTTTAATTAATATTAAATATTTAAATAATTTATATTTTTCTTAAGTTAATTAATTAAATTAATTGACTATAGTCCGATT
Source organism: Cupressus sempervirens (assembly GCA_028749045.1). Classification (NCBI taxonomy): domain Eukaryota; kingdom Viridiplantae; phylum Streptophyta; class Pinopsida; order Cupressales; family Cupressaceae; genus Cupressus; species Cupressus sempervirens. The sequence continues at coordinate 584,884,270 of CM053791.1, read as the reverse complement.
AATAATATGATGTATTAGTATCTTATATTTACTCTGTCCTTATCTCTTCTTGGACCTTTTTGTGTTTCCTCAGAGTTCTTAGGCTTGGCCCCTCTTGGTGGTTTGTCTTTTCACTTTGATATTGTAAAACTTAGCTCTTCATTCTTTTCTGTGATTGTTCTAATTCAAATGAATATGGCTCTATTTTTTCTCTCTTTTATGGTTGGTTTATCAGTGATCTTGGGTTGTAACAACTCATTTTTGCTCTTTTCTCACTGGATACTAACTGACTGTCAGATTCAATCACCAAGTGTTTATAATTGAGTTCTACATTCGATTAATGCCTTCTTAATTCTAACTCTATATTGTCCTTGTCCATCCTTATTTTGGTATAGTTTTTGTTTCACCTTGTAATTAGAAAATCTCAGCTTTTAGGTTTGTCTTTCTATTCTTACAAGACTAATTTGGATTGACTACAAACAGATAGAGCTTCAATTAATAATCCAAATTGTTAGAGAAAATTAATATTAATAAAAGTAGATTATATGGGTATTCACTTGGTCTTAACTAACTTTAACATCTTTATAACATAACCATAAATTGGTAATATAAAGTTGTCAATATCTTATATAAAGATATCATATCAGGAAAACAGGTTACATATATTAGATGTTTTTATTTGTTTGGAACTAACTCTATATTTGAGTTTCATTATTTATCAGTAGGTAAGGAAGGTGCAATCTTATCATCTAGAATAGTAATAGAATAAAGATTACAAGGAAATAAAGATCATATCATCTTTGGCATTCCTACCCTTGCCTTGGTTTTTCAAAGGTGCCCTATTTTTAGATCCTAGTTTCAGCATCTTTTGATGAGGATCTTTTCAATTCAAATGTATTTAAAAATTATAAAGAAAAAAGATATATTTTGAAACTGGGGTATGCCCCTTTTAAATATGTAATAATAAAGGACTATGGTCCCAGGAAAGGCTAGAGGTTTTCTTCTCCGTTCTTTCCTACTAGTGCCCATTTGAATAAAGAAACCATATTGTATCTTTTCTATTTAATTAATATAATATACAAGGCTTAGGTTGTTTACCGATAAAAAAAATGATGTATTTGTTAAATCCACATTCCTCTATTAAATTAAATAATTGCACAAACTATTTAATTTAATTAAAAATCCCCCCTCATTTAAATAATTAATTAATTAATTCTTCAAAGCTTAACTAAACCCTCAACCCAACAATTAGTCTAATCCAATCCATGCACTAATAATTAACTTATTTAATTAAATAAATGACTTTATTTAATTAAACCCTCCACTTGCATTTCTCTAGCTTATCCACTTGTCTGCCACATCACCCTCTTGTCTCAACCACGTCACTTCATTTATCTAAGACCAATCACCTCCCTAGAATACTTGCATATTTGAGGCATGAATTGAGATTTCCTGACTCAAGCACATCTCCTTCTCCCACCTAAGTGCACTAAAGTCATCTCATACCTCTCTTACTTAAGTATCCCTCCAAAATTCATATTCATTGACACTCATTCTCCTTGTGACACTTGTTTCAAGTGTACAGATTTGAGAAGCACAATTTATATGCTCATCTTTACTTGCATCCTAGCCCTCCCTTATGATCTCTCTATTTTGCATCTCGATCATCCATTTCCCTTACCCTTGGCCTATAAATTGAACCCTTCATCCTTCAAAATTCATCCACAATCCTTATAATGTTATTTTGAGAACCAAAAGTGACCAAACTACTTTTACTATACTCAATTCACTCACCATCCATCATTCACATTTGAAGCTTGAAGTGACACTATTGAGCACACATTTTATCCTTGAACTGAATCTACTCAACAAAGGAGCTATTTAATTGCAAGGTTTGCACTTTAATTTTTTGTTTTCGACTCTTTTACGATGTTTTGATATATATATATATATATATATATTGTTAAATTAGTTTTTTGGGTGTTTAACTTTGGTTTCATATTCTTTTGCATTCTAATTTCAAAGCATATACCCTTAAGATGTGAATAGTGGTCGTACTGTGTGTTATATGATCTGTTGCACTTGACTTGGTTCTTGTAGTAGTGTAGACTCACGCGTTTGACCATGTTGACTTATGGTATTTTTCCATATCTATATGATGGTTCCTTATGATATATTTGGTGTATTTTACCTTTGAGGTTGTTGATGTTACTTTAGAACAGTTGTCTAATTTCTTATCTATATTGTTGGGTATTCAGTTATTATTTCTATTATTAAATGCTTAGAATAATTAGGAAACGAGGTGTCATATTGGATTCATGGATTATTGCGCTACAATATTTATCTTGTTTTTGTAGTAGAATAATGCAACCAGAAAATTGATTATTTATATGGATTATTTAAACGAAATTAATCTGATGTTTTATTGTATGATTGCATGTGCTTTTTGCTTTAGCTATTATATATTGTGCATTTATACTTGATGTTGTTTATTTTTTATACAAGACTTATATCCCTGACAGTGGCAGATGGAGTTAGTGATATGGTCATTCATGTTGATCCAATGGTGTCCTTGTATGGGCATCACATCTTTATATTTTTTATTGTTATCTCTCCAATACTTGGTAAATTTGGATTCATAATGCATTAGGTGATTAGACCCGTGAGTGTGTCTTTGCATTTAGGTTTCAACAATTGTCACAAAAATTATTACATCAAATGTAAATTTAATAGTTTTGAGGGATTTTATTTATTGAATTAATTTTATTTTATTATTAGTCAATTAGTCATAGTTGAATTATGAACAATTGGAACTAATTGATTTAATTTGGGAAAAAGGGCCAATTAGTTATTAAGTCATTTTAATAACCTAATTTATAGGTTGCTTTGGAAAAGAGATTATATTGGCAAATGAAAATTTTATTTCTCACTTTTACTTTTTCATTTTATGTTTTGCAAGCAAAATTGCTTAAACCCTCTTTGTTTGTTGTGATAGTTTAGCATGATAGATCTTCATGAGATCAATCTCCTTGGATTTGTGTCAAGATTGCTCCACTTTGCCAAAGGTTTCAACTAATTTGGTGATATTTATATTTAGTTCTTCTTGTTCTTGGTTTTTGCCGAACATGAGAGGTAGGGCTTTCTCATTTAATTATTTGTACTTCTATTTAGTTCTTACTTTTTATTGCTAAATGTTAGGGAGTGAAGAACTAGTGTCCCCTTCATTTTTACACAGTTCCATCACCCAGTTGGACAAGGGTTAGCATTTTATGTTTGTGGGATTTTAGAAATGCAAGTTTTGGCATTGTTATGCTATCATTTTTTGCATGTATTCCTAGAATTCAAATTTTATCTAATTTCCCTTAGTTGGGCTTGTTTTTGAATTAGGCTTTTGATTTCATCAAATTCCAAGGTGTCAAATTTTTGGGTGTTTTTGACATTGCCTTATTTTGTGTGCCATCTAGTTTTTGTTTATCACCTTATTTGCCTTAATTAGAGTTTTTAATTAGTAGCCTTTGCTACAAGGAGGAGGATTGTGGAATCATTACAATTAATATAGGACATTTTGGAGCATTTTATTTCCTGACCTAAAGTCATGTTTACATATTAGTTTTGGTGGACTTGTAGTTCTTGTTGGATTTTTTGGATGGTAATTTTGAGCCTATTTTGTGAATTTTATTGGACCCTTAGTCATTTGACCACAATTCAAAAATGGGTTTCCAATTTTTATTAATTTATGAGAAGTTTGAATTTTGGGCATTTTACCCTTGCTTCATTTTCCATGCGACCCATATTTTTTGGGATTTTGGTGGTATTTTTTGAGATTGTGGAAATGGATTACATTCCATGTTTCTTTTCATATCATGCTTTTTCTTTACGGACAATGGGTTTTCTATAGAATTTGCACTCCTAGATTTAGGTCAGTTGAGTGAGTTATTTATACCATATGGACATTGGGATTTATGTAGAATCCATACTCTTGGACATAAGTCGGTTGAGAGAGTTATCTTGAACTTATATCTTTTGTTTCATTTCTCATATCTAACCTTTGCATTGTTTCTTTTGATTTATTTGTGGAGATGGTTGTGCCCACACATGAGCATGTGTGCATGCATATGACAAGATCTTGCAAGACCTGAACTCCTAGAGATAGATCGATTGAGAGATTGTTCATTTGGGGGTTGGGTTGGGACCTGTTATCTCTAAAAATTACACCCTTGTCAATTTACATAATACATGACATTTTTGAGAAGCATGGAAACACTCCTACTTGTAAGTGACCCAAAAATGGAGTGAATCTCTGGATTCTAGGCCGGTTCATAAGATACATTCACCTAAAACTTAAAACTTAACTTTCTGAGGGAAAGGGAAACATAATTGAAATATAAACCCTATGGAAATGCACCAAACAACTATTGTAAAATACAAGAAACACAACTTGAATAACACCTACATGCATTCATAAACTCACACAACCCATACTCCATGCTTGTGCATGAATGTTTCACAAAAAAGCCCTGGAAAATTATAGGTTTAAGAAGGAAAGATGGATTTCACAACACAAAAACTATAATAATGTCCTTGACACAAACTGCAACCTACATACAAACAGCTGTAAATAAAGGAAGGCAACATAAAATGCATAAAAGTGATCTCCAATGTATTATTGAATCTACAAAAAAGAGGAGTTACAAAACTAATGCAAGTAAGAGTCAAGGACTGCAAAGTAGTCACAAAAACTCTTCAACTACAAATGCTAGAACTCCTTGACAAATGAGCCTTCAACCCATACTTATAGCCTTTTCAAGTCACATGAGAAAACAACAACTCCTTGGGGTCGGATTTGATCATTTAGGCCATTTTTTGGACACCTCAAAGCACTCAAGAAATGTATGATAATGCTCCAACAAGTATTTCTTATCATCTTTGTCATAATGGCCACCCATTAAAGCCAAATATATCATTAATAAAGATCATAATGGCCATGCAATAACTCCACTAAAATTGTTACCTTATTGTAAATGACTTGGAAAAGCACACAACTTTGTCTTATCTCATAATGTACCTTGCATTAACTCCACTTATGACTGCCCTCTTATCTTGATGAGTAGGCCAAGCACAAAACTTTTCCTCGTTCCCCTAAAACTAATAATAAAGATACAACTCTACTCAACAAAGTAACACCCCACTTAGAAAATTAGGAATCCACTTATAGAAAGTTGAATGCCACTTATCCTCATCTTCATGATAGCAACCCTTTATTACATCTATATATCATTGAAGCTTTACATGCTTGAGGTTGTAGGTAGAAATGCTAACATTGCCAATTTTAGTAAGCATGCTAAAAATTGATAACAAGACTTTGCATTGTCTATGGGTAGTCATTGTGTGATGCACATAGGTATGTAGGGTAGACATATAGAGTGACTTCTCTCATGTACCTTAGCCTAGAAGTGACCAATAAGGTAACATGAAGAGGATTAAACAAGTGATAACCAAAATTAATAATTGGATAATAAATCTTAAGAAAAAGATAATGGAACACTTGTACAGTTATTGAGTCTCGCAAGGGAGTCGATATGAAGGTGTGGTGTTTGTATGGTTACTAGTCTTCTACAGAAGGTATGAGGAAACTACATGTGGCCTCCCATTGGAGTTGAGTCATGCCATGTATGTGGTCCCCTAAGGGATTTGAGTCATACCATATACAACTTTGTATTTTTGATGCCAAGTGATTACTCTCCACTAGAGCCCTTACATAATTACCATATAGTAGGTCTAACTAGTGACATGATGGAGTGCATTGTCTTCATGATCATATAGTTGTTGTTATTGTGCCTTGATTAGTGTTTGTGTAAGCCAAGGGTGATTCTCTTATGTGATTGTATTCAGGTCACTATCTCCATCAACACGATAGGTGTGGGTTTGAGGGTACCATGTAGTTGGGAGGCATAGCTACCTATACTACTACTAGGGACCAATGTATAGAGATCATTTGCTTCTATTTTTTAGGTTGGAGTTTAATTAGATACTTTGGGTTTCCAAAGTATGTTTCCTTATGGTTTATGATTTCCCTTTGATGCATTTTGTATCATGTTATGTCATGCTATGATGTACCTTATTGACTACTTGTAGATTTTTTTTATGTTCTTTTTATGTTACCATTACTATGGACTAGAGATGTTGGTAGATTAACATGTTATATGTTCTTGATGTATGGATTCCTTGAGACTTATGATGTCATGGTGTACATGAGGTACTTGGTGCTTATTGTTTTATCTTGATGCGGTCTATTATGGCATAGAGTATAAATATACTTACGGGTTTTTATGCTAGATTGTTGATTTCCTTTGTATGTTATTGAATATCCAATCCTCAACTTATGTGGATCTAGTACTCCCTGGTGTGGAGGTTTTATGCATTTCATCCTTATTTTATGTATATTTTGGGTGTTGTCCTCCTATTTTTGTATGGAATGCAAGGGGTCATAAAATGATTCTTTCTATTCTACAATAGATGCAATTCAACATATGGGCTTTCATCAAATCATACAAGGATGCATGTGTATCATACAAGTCTTGAAGGAATTCATCCAGTTCATGGACTTTTCTTGTATAGGAACCAATTCTAGCTCATATGATGGTTGAACCTAATTTTTCATATGACAAGTAGTGTACATTTTCATGCACTTTGAGGGGATGCAATTTGTAATTTTGGATATCTTGGGGCCCCACATCTTCCTAGATCTTGACAAATCCAATATCAAGTATATTTGGCAAAATTGACTTTGGGTTTCCTATTGTGTTAGTCAGAATGAACTTGTATGTTTTAATAATTTAGGAATTTGTAGTATGGGTTTAAAAATAAACATTGTATGATTAACTCATGAAGATGGAAATGTACATGTTGTAAGCGATGAACACTTGGGGATCTTTGGTTATCTAGCTAGTTGTCTTCTATTGTGATCTCTTATATGATTGTGTGCTTGTATTTATATTGTAATTTAACAAAAAAATATGTTATTTTATGTTTATCCTTGTTTCCAAAGATCTCTGAGCAAGGCATTATAGATATCCTTTGAGAGTGCATCTTATAAAAGGACTTTAATTCAATGTTGACACCCATTGCATCCACTTTAGATAGTGCTCATCTAATTTGGGCCCTTTGGAAGGTTATTCTTGGAGGTCCCTCTTTCACTTTCCATGATGTACATCTAAAATTAAGGGGTTTAATATACATCATATTCTCATCATTCACAATCTTCTTACCTTTTATGTTACACTTCTTTTAAGGTACATTTCAATACTTTTATCAATATTTAATTTTTTTTTTTGCATTCAATTTCTAGCCAAATGTATGGTATATAGTGGTTATAATACTCTTTGTGGATGAATCTAAAGATAACGATTGTATAAACCTTCTTGTGGTGCTTATTGATCATGATGATAAAGGTTTAGCTCCTTGTAATCATATTCTAGTGAGAACTACATCCTCTCCTTATCAACCCACCTTAATGGATAATCTTAAGGTAGATAGTTTATGTGCTTCATTAGATGACCTTATAATCTTCCCTTTATCAAATCATTGTTAATAATCTCAATGTCAAGAATTTTTACGTCATTTTTTCTCCAAGGATAAAATTAATAGACATAAATTAAGATAATGGTAAACCAATTTCTTCATCTCCACCTAAAGAAGATAGGAACAATGATAGGAATTTTAACCCCTAAATAAAATACTTCTCCTCCTATTAATCTTTATACCACCTATTTCTATAAACCTAAAGAAGAGTCTCCTTCGCCCTCTATTTTAAAAGATAATTGTACTATGGGTTATGATATTGGTACTCAACAAGGTTATAGTGGAAAATGTATTAGCATTAATTAAAAAGGTATTAAAGTCCATGCAGATCCTCCTTAAACATTACTATATGTAGTGTAGGATTTGTACTTCAATCCACCACTTTTCATCCTCCCAATAATTAGCTAAAATAATATTTTGGAGAGTTAAATATTAAACTAAGATGTATTTTCCTTTACGCTATTTTCCAACGAATAAAAAGCTTAATTACGGTGAATTTTTATGTCATTTTCATCACAACAATAAACATTTTCTTGTTGATTGTATTGAATTTGAATAATTTGTTCAAGATTTAGTGGATAGATCTTTAATTTTTTCAACAACAAGTCTTATGCTTTTTATTGATATAAAAAAGATATCTTATTATTTCTTTCTTCTATTATAGTGTTCTCCATTATGTAATCTTAATAGCCTACATCATTTGGGCCTTTTTATTTTGCATAGTATTTATTTTGAGAAACATAATAAGTCATTTCCCTTGTCTTTACACTTGGGAGACAAGGTCTCTCTTTATCTTTTCCATTTTCTCCTTCTAAAGATTCATTGTCTCTTTTTTGCTCATTTTTTTAATACTATAATGTCCTTCTATGTATGAGCTTGATTGTTAAGGATCTCTCTTTATTGGACAAGTATCCATGTTTTACAACATCTTCCCTGCATGCATGTGTATATCTCTTACAATTTCAATTTTTCCCTCAAGTTTGTATGATGTGGTATTCACCCATCTCTCTTCATTGTCTCTTTATGGATTTTCATTGTTTTATGGTAATACATCCTTTTTGGCATGAGATTATTTGTTTAGACTGGATATTTTAATCTTTGTTTAATAATATTTTTCATGTCTCAAAGGGTATTTCTATCAAAAAAAGATCTTCTATTTAGGGAACTTATGCATTAATTATCCCTTTGATTACTTGCATTTTATATTAGGATGTTCTTTCTTTCATAAATGATTTTTAAAAAAAATTGGGGTCTTCTCTTTTTCCATATATTTAGATCCTTGTTTACAACTTATGTTTTCTTGAGAGTGCATGTTTATCTATCATATAAGGTATACAATGTATTTACCCTTACATTCACTCTTAAAGCAAGGGGTGGGGGGGGGGGGGGGGGGGGGGGTGTGTGTGTGTGTGGGGCATGGGGTTGAGCTCTTCTTTTCCACTCTTCCTTTTCTTTTTAAGAATCTACTTTCCTTATTATTTGAACATTTATTTATCACTAGACATTTTTTTCTTATAAATAATTGTTTTGATTTGATTTGGATTATCTTTTTATGCAAGATATGTGTTTTCCTGATCACAACCTATTTCTTGTTTGTATAAATATGTCCATGATTATTATAAAAAACCCTCACATGGTAGCTTAAAATGTTCCATCCTTCACCAATAATCTCCTTTTCTAATGTAAGAGCATCTTGGGTTCTTGGGAAATCTTGCATCAACCAAAATATATAACATGTTTTCTTGTACCAATCTATTATTTGATGGATATCCCCTTTTTTTTGTGTTCTTTCTTTTTGATCAATTGGTTACTTTATGTAGGCTTGTTGTGCATCCTTTCCCTATGTTCTCGAAACTTAATTCCATCTTGCTAAAGAGTTATCTTTCTTCCTTTCTTGAGGCATGTTCCTTCCTAGTGTAACAAGTAACATATGATAATTGGCTTCTACGAGGTTCTTATGATTTCAAGGCTTTTCATGGCCTTGGGGACATATTCTTGGTTCACATATGGACCTATATTTGTGTTTTTGGATGTTAGTTTTCTTAGTTGTATGGTTGTTAATTTTTAATTTGGGACAGGACATATATTTTTGTATAATTGTATATGTATGGTCAAATTTTGGTCTTGATGGCTATATATTGAGATCTAGGTCAAGAATAGAAGCATAAATCATAGTAAGAAGAAAGATAGAAGTATCTTGGATCTGCAAGCATGAGCTTCTAAGCTAATTGATTGTAATTATGTTGTATATGGATGTAACTAGGTAGGCCTTATGCCTAATACATTGTAATGAATTATCTCAGTATATCTATGGCAATAGAGATATTTTTTTTTCTTCCATCTATTTGGTTGTGTTTTCATGTGTCTCTCTCTTCCCTTCAATGCTATCATAGATTTTCTAGTGGGTTATATCATGGAGTATTGTCCTTACTAGATGATCTTTCCCTTCCATGCAATTATTTAGCTCTTGTAATATCTTTCCAAACATGATATTAATGGTTGAGACATTTTTATCAATCAAGGTCTCTTCTACAACTTGATTTGGATTTTTCTTTTTAGTGGTAACCCCTTTTGATTATTATGTTTTTCCTTGAGTTGTTTTTAACTTTTTATTTCATTTTTTTTTCTCCCTTGTGCATGTATTTCTATGTTGTGATCCTTTATTTATGGACTTAGGTATATTAGCTTACTGGTATCTTATCTCTTTATAGTTCGCTCATGATCATCTCTCTATCATTTCTTCTTTCTCTTCTCTCTCTTATTTCCTTCACAAAAAGCATGGGATTGTCTCATACTCTTACTACATTGGGATATTAATGCATTGTCCTAAATTATAATCACCTGAAGCATTTGATTGAAGGATAATTTAGAACCCACATTAGCTCATTTTCTATAATAGGACTTTATCTGACACTTAATGTACATCTAAATTCAAATATAGGCCCTCTTTCATTTTAGTATTTTTTAAAATTGAGTTGAGTACTTATTTACAAGTGTGATTCTCTATTTTTCCTCCAATCCAATAATTCATTTCATCACCTAGGTCATATATCATTATTTATATCCCTTGAGTTATGTTATGACATCAAAACTAGTTGTATTTGATAATATCACATCTACCTTATCATCCCAACACCCAATCAAATTTTTATTCCTTTTTCCTAGGCATATAATGTTTATGATGTTATTTTCCTAGGTACATAGGATTTTAGATATCATATTCCTACCTAAAGTGTGCCAAAATTAAACTAGAGCTTTGTTTTGAGGTTTTAGCAGGAGATTATGTCCCATGGTTAGTATGTCAAAATTTTATCCCCCAAAATAGTGTGAGAGGTATGTAAATACCCTACCTCTCCTTAGTCTTATATCTATTATCTACTAAAAGAAATAATTGAAGAACCAAGATCAATCTATCACATTCAAGCATTTGTAATCAATCTATCAAGTACAAGGAAGAAAATCAAGTCTTCTTCTTATGCGTGCACTCAAGGTGTATACCATGGATCTGGCTTCTTTCCCTCATTATAGGCCTAATAAAAGGAGTATTTTATCAAGGGGGGAGATGCACCCACCTATTCATCTTCTTCATATCTCTTAATCAAACATTGTGACAAATTACATCCATTACATGAGGTTTTTCTTTCATGGTTTTCTTTTGGATTTTTGTTTTAGATCAAAGTTATTGCATCAAATTACTTGATCGAATTCAAATAAGCATTTGTATTTAAAAAGGTATGATATATTTTATTTCTTATGTCTAAACTTTTTCTACATCACAATGCACTTTCATTTATTTTCAAATAATTTCATGGTTAATTCCAATATATAGTTTTAATTGAGGAAAACCTCTTTATCCAACCTTTTCCACCATTTTTTTATGTAGAGGAACAAACTATGAAGCTACTAGAACTTTTAGAGGATTATTGGGAATTGTTAGAGAATCCCAACAAGTTTTAAGCAAAAAATTAAGGTATACAATGTTTCAAATGTTCAATTCCTAGGTATAAGAACTAAAATTTGACTTGCAAAGAAGTATCAACTTAAGGGTCCCTAGCTAGTAGTTAGATTTATTTTTGAGGGATTCTATTTCTCAAAAACTCATATCCGAATCTATATACCTCCTATTTCAATTCTAGGTGCACATAAATTTTTTCTTATTTGTATTATCTCTCCCCATTTCATAATTCACATATTTAGAAAGGGGTCATTGTCCTATTTAGTGCTTGGGAAATTCTTAAGCCTAATGAGACTTTTTCCTCTTGAATGTACAAATTTGAAAAAGAGTAGAAATATAGCTCTCTTTATTGATTTTCTCTTTTCCTATTGTGCATGTTGACACATCATTTTCCTAAAGGAATTAAAAAAAGTAAACAAAAAATTAATAAAGAAGAGGTTTGTAGAATTAAATAGAAGAGCATAATGAGGAGACTAAATAATGTGATTACTATTGAAGGGAAGTCTTCAAGGATAGTTTAGTCCTCAACAATAATATAATAGGAAACTCTTAACAACATGGATGTAAATTGGATTAGATGATATAAATTGTAATAGTTTATTACTAATAATCGAAGTTGTATTTTTATGTTTAACCTATTGAATTGTTGAAGTGAGATTAAATATTTATTCTTTTAATATAAACCTTTTTCTTGAGTAGTGTCTAGATTGGTAATATCGATAAATTTTTATTACATCTATTTGATGATGCATGCTAACAAAACATGATTGGTTCTCAAAAAATGCATATGAGGATAATAAGGATATAATCTACCACATGAACTTGGCATCCAATATGTGTGGAAGGGACACACCAATCTAAGAAGGTTCAAAATATAAATTATGAATACAAATCCACTCAAAATGAATATGTTATATCCACCTTATCTTGTGTGATTTCTAAAAGTAAAAAAATTATGAGCCTACACAAAATAATGTTAAATTAAACATATGCAATCCACACATTTTTTTTTATGGAAAGCTAATATAAAATTTGAATTCTTAATTTCATAAACATTTATTCTTAAATATATTACAAATACACATTTAATGTAGAAATGAAGCCAAAGAGTTGTGTTAATATGCTAATAAGAACTATAAAAATGAAAGACCATAAGTCATTATTTGGCAATACATAAAATAATCTTAATAGAGATTATCATTAACTATGTTATGGAAACAAATGGAATGAGCTATTTGCTCCATAAATTATTATTTGTTATTCATATCCATTCTTTTAATGTTGGCTAAACTATATACAATTAAAACATAATAATTGTAAAGAGTAAAAAAGTTATAATTAATCTCTCTACCTTTCTATACACAATACCATTAGACAACAATAAAAATTTGAATCTACAAGATCCTTCTAATGTTTTTCTTACCACAAAGGGCATTAGAAAGTTGTTATCATTGTGGTCAAGGAGATTTAATATCAAGATGTCAAGAAGGATCAATATTGAGCTTCAAATGTAATTTTATTTTCTTTTACAATTCATTTAATGTATCTGGGCGACATAGTTTGAAGCATAAAAGTGTTCATCATGGGTCAACCCATGTTTAGCACCCTTCCTTCACAAAAGTAGTTTAAATAATTTATAAGTGTTTTTAAAGACATTCTTGCATAAGGTAGCACCCTTTTCTTTGAGGACACTCTTAAGGATTAAAAGTAAGAAATTAAAATTGTTTTGTGCTTCATTAACCCTCTTGGAGAGTTGCCCCTTTTAGGTTAAATGAGAGAGTTTGGTATATAAAATAATTAGATAGGGAGCTTTAATAAGTACTAAATAATTGAATATCTTTCTATATTACTTCAAATCTAAAGGAATAAAATTAGACGTTTGGAGTAAATTCAAATCTAGATTATTCTAGAAGTAAGATTATGGTAAACTATTGAGAAATTTTTTTAGAATATATATATTGTTTATCGGTAAAAGACCAAAGCCATGCAAATTATATTAATAAAAAATTACATAATTCTCCATTCAAATGGACACTAGTAGGAAAGAATGGAGAAGAAAACCTCCAGTCTTGCCTAGGACAGTTGTCTTTTACAGATTATAGAGATAAAGGGGCACACCCCAGTATTACAATATTGGTGACTTACAAGCATAACTTATTTAACTTTGGATTAAATGTATACATTTTTTCCCCTCATTTTATGGGATTTTAGAGATGCATTCCTTCCTTTACTATTCTTAGGTTTAGTTGACTATCTTTTGAATCTCAATTCCAATCTTGTAGGATTGAAAGACTTTATTGAAGCCTTCGTGTTGAGATCAAGGCACTCCTCTGAAATTTTGCATTCCATAGAAAACTAAAAACTCATGCATTTTTGTTAATCTCTCAAATCCTACGATATATTAATTTTATTACTTCCCATTGACGGAGTTCCTAGCGATGATCTAAGAAAGAGTATATTTCTAAAGGTTAGTCTTGTAAGTAAATATGAAATTATTCTTCTTTATTTATCGATATCCCCTATTATAACACTTTTAATTAGACTATATATACTTAGATGATTCTAATTCTAGTCTAATTTGATGGTTCAGACCGAGGGTTGCTTCTACTAGTGACAATTAATGATAGTGTCTAATTAGATTATTAACTGATCTTAATTTTTTATAGTTACTCAAGTTATGGAATTTTCTAATTTCTATTGGGTCTATTAATTATGAGAAGATGTAGAGAAAGTGTAAAGACTAAGGTTTTATGGGTGCCCAAGCCTGTTAATCTATAGTTGCTATAGTATTGGAGATATATCAAACCTTACGAATAATTGTTCAAAGATAAGTATCAAATATTTAGCAATGTTTAATGCTTTTTAATACTTGTGAATAAATTTGTAGCTTGTTGGTCTTTCTTATACTTTTATAATTGAAAATTGTTTTGTTATCCTAATTTTATCAAGGCTTGATCCATGATTTAGATGTCATGATTTGACAAATTAAGTGTTAGTAATGTTGACCATCTTAATGAACAATCATTATTGATTAAACGAAGATGATTTGTTCAAATCAAGGGAAAGTCATTAATTGATTTGCCTTCTCAAATCATTTTCTTAAAAGAGAGATCAAGGGGAAACATGTTGTATAGGAGGGGTTTAATGATTTATGCTATTAAGAGTCAAGTAGAAGTAGTCATATTGATGCCTTCATGGTAGAGAGACAATCTTGATCGAGGAGAGGTCAATATGGAAGCTTATAAGAAATCAATATGTCATCATGAGTCGAGGATATCCCTTAAGCCAAAGCTACACTAAGTGAATTGATTATTAAAAATGACTGGCAAAAAGCATTAATTCTTAGTTCAACACATGCCTAAATCTATGACCACCAAAATTAAATTGGTAATATACTAGTTTAAGGTGTTATAAATAAACTGAAGATTATTTTTACTTTCCATAAAGAAGAGATTGATGCCCATTTTCTATTGCTTAATATGCTTTTCATTAATGACTTCGAATATACATTATTGTAGGACCAATCACCCTATCTTAAAGGAAAACTAATTCTTCCGATAATATCTTTTCTATCTACATAATATATGCTATAACAGAGGGACAACCCCAGAAAAAATCTAAATGTACATAAACTTGGTAACAAAAGGGTACCAGACCATCCCAAGGAACAAAGAGATAGGGAATGTAGCAAGATGAAGCCAAAATAGCCTCATTAGAGTCTAACAAAGCTAAAGGCTCTACAAAAAACAAGATATACCAAAGCCATAGAGAGTATACGAAGAAGAGGGATATATTAAAGCTAGAAACATCGAGCTAAACCTATAATAGTAATATCAATATTGGATAATCCAACAAAGCTTCTTAGTTGTCCTTCTTCCTAAGAAATCATGATGTAGTCCCCCGCTTCATCTTCATCAAATTCCATCAGTCCTAGCATGAGAATAAAAGTGTTTTTATTTTTGTTGGATTTGTTGGCATTTGGGAGGGAGAAATCTAGCTTACATAGGTTTCAAAAGTTGACAATAGGCTCGACGTAATACCCAAAGGCTCTTAGGTATGAAAAGAGTCATTCCTAATTGGTGTCCCCTGTAATGTTTAGCCACCTTGAAAGAAACTATATACTAGCATTCATTCTAGGACACACTTCATCAAAGAGATTCTGGTCTCTGATACAAAGAATAGGGCACCTAAGGATATTGGTATCAAGAAAAGAGTCAGGGAACTAACCATTTAATCTTTTGTGAAATGGATGTCTAAATTGTATGAGATGTTAAGGACTGCATTATCTAATTCATCCAACTAGATCTCATCAAAAAGGGCTCTAAAAAGATGGATAATATCCCTACACATGGGTCATACACACTACAAAAGAGCCAATCATAAAGTTATTGGTACACAAGTATACTCATAGTTAAATACATTTTCACCTAAAGCCCTAGAAGCAACCAATCTAGCCATACCATTTACATGGTTAAGTAATATGATCTATCTCTCAGGATTGACCAATCCTTTGAAGGCCATGGTTCTATCCTTGCTAGCATGGAATAAAATTACTGCAGACTCCATATATAACTAAAGGATGGATAAAATAGATGAACAGTGAAAAGGACATAGGCATTGGAGTAGAAGAAGAGACCAAAGGTATATAAATAAGAGGCTTCATCAAATCCTAGATATCTTCTTTCAAAAGTGATTTTTTTTCTTGAAAAAGTATCATTATGATAGCGATAGGAAGGGTTGAACTACAAGGGTGAGGGAATAAAGGACTAGGGTCGAGAGGAAAGCATGATGAGCGAGGAAACACGAGAAAAATGAGCCCAAATTTATGGTTTTAAAAGTTTTATAGTTAGAATTAAGCCTTTGTTACATTATTTTAAGAGATGTCCTAATATTCTGGGGCTTAGATGACAATATGATTTTTCTATGGTCATTCTTATGATAATTTTTCTAGAGATAAATTTAATCCTAGATCGATGTAACTATAGACGAAGGGAAATGAATGTATATATGCTATGAGGTCTATTAGGTTAATGAGAAATTGTTCAAAGATAATACGTAGTCTTAAAGTATATATTAGATCATTAATGTTAATTTCCCTAGCATTGTTACTAATTTGGGAAGAGGCATTGTTTATCATTATTTAAGAGAGTATCATCTCTATCAGTTCCATGGTTAGCTAATTTATCCACTTCCTTGTTTTCTTATCTAAATATATGTTTGATTCTCATTTCCTCAAATTTATCTATCAATGTTAATGCATTTTCAAGTTTGGAGTTTATTTTCTAGTTAGGGGTGTTGTGCTTCCTAATCATGTTTAGGATCACTTAAGAATCCCCTTCAATAAAAAATTTCTTGATGCCCATATCTAAACTAATGTTTAATCCTTCTATTAGGGCTTCTAATTCTGCTAAGTTATTAGAAGTATCTCCTAAAGGTTTCACCCATTTGACAATCCAATCTCCATTTTCTGAGCAAATGATGCATCCTACCCCTACTTTTTTAGGGTTTCCATGTGTGGCTCCATCAAAGTTCAGTTTAGACCATCCTACCAAGGGGGTTCCCATCTACACTATAATCTTGCTTGGTTATTTTTTTTGGATATGCTAGAGGAGGGTCAATGAGGCTACTCAAATTTTTTGTCATCTTAGCATCACATTCTAAAAAAGTTCCTTCTTCTTTGACTATGTTTCTAAGGTGACTATTCATAACTTCTATGATATAGGCTTTTACTTTATTGAGGAATGATGGGGTTGTCAATTCAAATTTGTCAAATAATCTTTTGTTTCTTTCCTTCCATATTTCCCATAAAATTATAGAGGGCAAGATATTCAAAAACTTGCTATAAAGTGTCATATGGCCAAAGTTGGGCCAATTGATTAGGTGACTTCCTAGATTATTTTATGCCACTGAGATCTAGTTTCATCTTTGGTATAACCAATGCCAACATTTACTTGAAAATGAGCGCTAGTATAGCAATTATTCTATTGTTTTTGAATCAATTTTACATAGAAGACATCTTGATATTCCTTCGAAGCCCATTTTCATAAATTTTTCTACTATTAGTATTTGGCTTTTTTATTGCTACCTAGAGAAACATGCCTACTTTAGGTAGGCATGTTGAGTCCCAACATAAATTCATAGGTATATTTTCCCTTTCCCATCTATGGGAGTTGATTAACAAATTATAACCTTTTTTGACACTATTAAAGTTCGTTATTGGATCCCCCCCAAATTAGTTTGCCTACCCTATCTTTGTGGATGATTAGCCTATTATTAATAATTTTTTGTAATATATGTTTATTGTGTTGATAGGTTGGTTTCTTTGGTTGATTTCTAGCTCCAAGTTTCCTTTCCTTCGCTTACCCTTACTTGTTAATAGTTGATAATGCGCTTTCCCCAAAGGGATACTAATCTATTATTGATATTTTCTAAGAGGTTGAAATGATTTGGGATTAGGATTCCATCTCATGAATCTTCCCAAAAAAGGGCTTCTGATCCTTTTCCTATTTCCCATGTTAAATTTTTATTAATGATGAGATGACACTGAACCATGAAGTCCCAAATTTTGGAGCCTTTATGCAAGTTTCTAATTCGGAAAATAGAGAAAGGTTCATTGTTGTTTAGATACTTATGGTAAATGATTTTTGCCCATTTTCTATCTTTCTCTTGATATAAATGTCATACTAGTTTGGCCCCAATGCTTCATTTTGCCAATTTAGATTTTTTTATTCCTATGCCTCCATATTCTCTTGGTCTATGGATGTTATCTCATTTGATCATAGCTTGTTTCTTCTTCTCATTTGTCCCTTTCAAGAAGAAATTTCTTATTTTGATGTCTAGTTTCTTTTTAACCCCTTTTGGAATAGGGAGGCAAAACATTTGATATGTCAGTATGGGCGATAGGAATGCTCTGATCTTGGTGGCTCTTCCTACTTGGGTAACCAATTCCCTTTCCAATTTTTGATTTTTTTATCAAATTTTTCTCGAATTGAATTTCATGTCTTGGATTCTCTCACTCCTTTTTCTAGCTAAATCCCTAGGCATTTACTAGGGAAGGATCCTTTCCTAAATCCTAGAATGTTACATATCATTCTTTCCATTTCAATGAAGTATTTAGAAAGAATATCTTTGATTTTTCAACATTAACCATTTTCCCTAATGTCTCCATATAAATTTGTATGATTTCTTCAAAATTTAAAGCTTCCAATATCGTACTAATTCCTGAGAGAATAGTATCATCTACAAATTATTGGTGTGTTATAGGGAGGATATCTTCTGTAGCCATCACTCTTTTTATTCCCCTTCTTTTTGAGTTTTTTTTATAGCTCCGCCAAAATATTCTACCATGATTATAAATAAGAAAGGTGAAATTGGATCACCTTGTCTAATTCCTCTAGATATACTAAAGAATCCTTCTATAGAACCATTAATTAGGACTGACATTTTGAGAGTGGATATACTATTGCCTCGAGAATAAGGATAACTTTAAGAAACCCCCTTTGGAAAAATATATAAAATCGTGGCAAAACCAACATTATTTAGGGGAAAAATAATAATCTGTATTGGCAATTTTTTTTCAAAATAGGAAAAAAATTAATTTTAATAGCGATTTTTTTCCCTCGTATGAAAATTTGGTAAAACCCTGGTAAATCTTTAATTATTTCAAACAATCACAACCAAATATACGAATACCTAGAAACCATAATTTTTTATTATTCAAAATAAAATAATACTTTTTAATAACCGTAAGATGATCCTACATCAATGGAATAAATCCTATTTTGAGATAAAATGTTAAAGAGCAACAAGTTTCAACGAAAGTTTCTAGAATAATGACACTTGTCCACAACAGATACTATTTTGGGCCAAAGATTGGAAGGATCCCCAAAAAGTCTTTGGAATAGAGACACTTGTCAAGTATATGTAATTTACATATAACCTAACTTAAATGTTACCATAGATTGGTGAATGTGACCATCAAATAGGACATACCTCAAAAATTGAAGGAAAAAATATATAATTTATTGTGTGGAAAAATTAAATTAGATTGGTGAAGTCATCACCAAAATAAAAAATAGTTGTGTATCATTATTGGTGATTGGCCTAAGCATGGGACCCAATTTCCATAAGTGTGGGGGACATGACCACAATGAAAGTGTAATATTTTTTGCCAAATTCAAGGTCCTCGATGAGTGAACTTAATCATTTGGTGAATATTCACCACTAAATTTATCCTTGCTCGAGAAGTCGAAGGCTTCTAAGGTTTTGCATAAGAATCTCCAACCCACTTTATCGTATGCTTTTTTAATATCTAGTTTTATTAACATACATGTTTCCATATTGATTTGGGTTAGATGTATGATTTCTTGAATGATAATAATCCCATCAAATTTTGACCTACCTATTACAAAACTTGTTTGTTCTTCTGATATTGATTTTGGCAGGACTTTCTTAAGCTTGTTGGCAAGGGCTTCTATTAAGATTTTATATATTTTGTTACATAACGCTATTGGATGAAGTCTTTGGGCTCGTTGTAGTTTTATTTTTTGGGTATCATCATAAGTGTGGTTAATCCCAGTCAAGAGAGATCCTAGATTACGAGAAGCTTCTACCACTTTCCAAAGATCTAGACCTAGTATATCCTAGCATTTTTTTAAAAATAATGCTTGGAAGGCATTAGGTTGAGGGGATTTATCTGGGTTCATGTTGAAAGGGTATTTTTTATTTCCTCTATTGAGAAGGGTTTACTTAATGTTGTATTGTATCCAGCTGTAATTAATTTGGGAATGGTTTTGTCCATATTTCTTTGTGCTTTAAGGTTAGAAATCTCAAGGTTGTTTAGAATGATGTTATAAAAATTTACTAAAACTCCTTGTTGGTTTAAATAAGTATTTACTATTTACACTTACTTAAGTTTACTTAGGTTAATGCATTATTTTATTTTGTGAGATACTTAGGAGTTTGCGCACCTTTTGAGTTGTCATGTTGACAACACATGAGTCTACACCTCTTGCATGCACACGGTGTCTACAACATAGGAGTTAGCACACTAATTAAGCACATGGTGTCTACAACCTTGTCATTCTTATCCAATCTTCTAGAATGATGGATAAGGCATGTGCTTAATTGTCATGATGCTTATCTCTTGGTTCTTTCTAGAGACATTCTAGGTGCTTCCTGAGAGGCCTTTATATATAGGCACTCCTAGTGTGTTTGCATATATTGAACAGAGCAATGTATTAAGACATACTCTGATTAATTGATCATATCCATTTTTGGTCTACAATTGTGCTTGTGTTTGAGTTCTTAGTTCTTGGGTGAATTTTTTCCTAAGGCAAATTCTTACACTCCTAATATTTTAGAAGGCTTTTTTTCAATATCTCCTACATCATTTTTTTATTTATGTGATTCTATTTATGTTTCTATTGTTAATAGTGTTGTTATGAAAGAATTTTTTGTTATGGTCTCCATCTTCTAGCCAAGTCTTAAGAGATTTTGGTGCTAGAAGATTTCTTCTTTTGCTAGTATGTCTTCGTATTTTGCTAATACTTCTTTTTCTTTGGTATAGTGTTCATTATCCATTCCATTATTTATTATTTCTTCACTTAGTTTCTTTAATTCTTCTTCATTTTCAATTTTTTCCTTGAATATATTTTTTAAGTTGTCATTGTTCCATTTTAGGATGTTCTCTTTGAGTATTTTTAGTTTAGAGACAAAGAAATACATTCTAGATCCTACCACAATACTTTCTTGCCACCAATGTATGATGTTGTCCATATAGTTTTTATCTAGAAACTACATCTTCTCACATTTGAATGAGTTCCTTACTAGTTTTTGGACTTCTTAAAAGTCTATTCAAATTGGGAAGTGATTGGAGCCAACATGCGATAGAATTGTGGAATGTATAACTAAGTTGAAAGTGCTTAGATCCCCTTTTAATATAAATCTATAAAGCCTTTTTTTCTATGTGACAAAAGCCTTGTCTTTTATTGTTCCAAGTATACTTCCCATTGTTGGGTGGAAAGTCTAGTAGGGTATTTTTCTAAAATCAGTCTCTAAAATCTGCAATGACTTGTCTAATTGATTAAGATCCACCATATTTTCTTCTAGATTTAGGATTTCATTGAAATCACCTTTGATAGAGAAGTTATATGCTTGTTTTGTTTCCATGGATGTGTTTATTTCATCCCAGAGCTCTTTTTTTCCATTATTTATGTCAAACCATAAACATTTATAAGAGTTAATTGTAGATTACTATTGGAACTTTGGATTCTACCTCCCATCCTTTATTTTTTGGAGATTTTTTTGATAAAGTCTTCTTTCCTTGAGTTCCATATGATTCTAAAGCCCCCGGACGCTCCAATAGATTCCACTAATTTTGATTTCTATTGCCCTGGTTTCTTACTTAGTCGGTTACCCTCTTCTTTTTCTAATTTAGTCTCTTGAATTAGGATTGATTTGACTTCAACAAGGGTTAAATTACACTTTTATAGGCGCTTATTTCTTGGGGCATTTAAACCCTTGTCATTACAAGTGGTTATCCTCATGGTCTTGTGGGAAGGAACTTCCCCTTCCCTACATTCAAAATATTATATATCTTCTTTTGGTTTTTTGTCATTCTTGTTACAAATCTCATCTCAGCAAGAGATTTTCTTCTACGCTTCTTCATATTTTTACCACATTTAGGAGCCTCTAAATCCTCTTGATTGATTTAGATGCCTAATTTATCAATGTTACTACTTGCACTATTTATGCTAGATGATATAGTTTCATCTTCTAGTACTTCTTCATCATCTTTCTATTCTAGTAGCATCTCCTCTCTTATATCTATTTCATCAAGCTCTTCTTTCTTATTTTCATTAACTTGTCTGTCTATAGCTTTTCCTCTAGTGCTCTCCTCCTCTTGTCCTAACATATCTAACACCCCAAACTCTTTGTACAATTGGTTTTCCTTTAATTCAAATCCTCTACTATTTTCTATTTCATTACTACTTGCATTGTTTGATGGGTTGGCTTAATTAAGTCTATTCATAAAGGTTTCTACTTCTATTGGAAGAAGCCTCTCATAATTGCTCATCTTTCCCTCATTTTGAATAATGCCCTAAATATCATATGTCTCCTCAAAAGGGTCCTTCTCATTTGATGGGGTTTGCCAGAATTTATAAGAAATTTGTTTTCCTACTTTTGGTTTTCTCATCATGGTGATATTAACCCAATATTCTAGTGAGGCTAGAGGAATTCTATTGTCTTGGACTAAGTTTGTAACTAAGGGATTAAATTTGAATCTTTATTTTATTGTGTCCCCTAGTTGAGGTAATAGAGATTCATATCAAATCCCCCCTTCCTCTAAAATTTTATAATGCAAGGTACTTCTTTCTTGATCAGTAGAAACCTCTTTGGGATACTCATTTATTTGTTCTTTGGCGAGGTCTTCTTGATTCATTTCTCCTGCTAGTACCCTATCTACTCATGCTTCTTGAAATTAATTTTGTGATTCTCTGACAAAATATTTTCTTGGTTGGTCTACATTTATGGGGTCTAAGGTATCCAAGGTTACTATTTGGAAAACTCATCATTGTTGGTAGTGGGAGGATTCCCATCTTCTATAGTGGCATTTCTTCTAACTAGATTTTTGCTAAAATATTTTTTTATGTTATACTTAGGTTCTTGATTAGTTACTTTTTTATTGTTATCCCTATTCTCTAAAAATCCATCCATGCCTTTCTCTGTTGTGACTACTTTTCTCCTACCAATTTTTTGTCCCTTGCCACTCATTACCCATTGTTGTAGATTAGGATAGCAATGATGAATCTTATGGGCTTGTTCCATTAGTGCAACTTGATCTTTTATATCAAATTTTTTTAGTAATAATTTATGTTGTAATTTATTATAGGTCCTTCTATTAATAGTAATTTCCTCAAAAGAAGAGTTATATTGTTAGCACTCGTTGCACTATCACAATGTGTTTTCTTTGAGTTGTAGAACTTCAATGTTGTCTATAGCATACCAAGATTCTTCCTTTTTTCCAATTATTCCTTGATCTTCTTCTTTGTTCTTCTAGTTTATTAAAGACTTAATTTCTTTAACTAATTCTCTGAACTCTCTATCCTCTAGTGTATCCTTTGCTAATATTTTTCCTTCATTATTAAACTAGTTTGGATTGTGACGTTGTTTTGATATTACTATGGATTTAACTAGCGAGGTGCTTCTATTTCTAAGTTGAAACTCTCCAATGGTGTCCTTAAGGTTCAAGGTTCTATTGATGTAGTTTATGGTTCTATTAGAGTATGATTTGATGATTTCTTTAATTTCTCCTTCATATCTTGAGAAAGACAGGTTGTAGATTGATTGATTTTTTATTATTTTCTTTTGTCTAGGTTCATATTGTCCTATCTTTATATTTAGAATGAAATTAATTTCAAGGGAGGAATTATCAATACCAATGAGAGAGCCTAAGCTCATCCCAAGTTTATTTAAAATTTGCATGTGATTAAGCTCAGGCGGAAGGGATTTACAAATGTACAAAGAAGGATATTGAAGATTATTAACCAATTTTTCATTAAAGTTGTGTTCCCATTTTAAAATTTTCAAATAGTGTCCCTTAATAAACAACACAAAGTTGAAAGGAATCCATTTCGAATATCTATCTTCTAAAAATGAAAGTAAATCAAGTGGTTAGTATAGATAGAAATACTCACCTGTTGTTCACAGCACTCCCTTAGACATTTAACAATGCTAGGTTCTTCATCCTCTAGCCCATTCCAATGGGTATACAACCTAAGATCTTGATAGTGTTAAGGTTGTAGCTTTAGTCAGATTGATTTGATCATAACATACATTGTTGTTGGAAAATCATCATTTAGACAAACACTCTTACATCTGCTTATCTATATATATAGTATATATATTATTATTAACACACACACACACACATACAATTATTATCTAATGATGGTCAACCATAGAGACATGTCTCATCCTCTCATATTTATAAGACATCCAATTACACATTTGGAACACACCAATACCATGGTAGTGTTATTACATTTGTAGAAGAAATCCTAGTTACTCAAGATATATGGTATCATAGCCAAGTTACAAATGTAAGAAAGTGATTAAATGAATCAGAGATATATAAGAAATACACCTTCTCAAACCCAGTCAATAGTAAGCCTTAACAATAGACACCTACAATAGAGAGATATTTCTTGTTCAACTTCAGAGAATTGGTATGGTCTTTGGCATCTACAGACAACAAACATCAAACCTATGAACAAAATATGATGGAAAAAGGATACCTGCCTACATACTAAATAAAGCATATGATATGATGATTAAAGTAAATCCTTTGTAGACCATAGATAAGTAATGATAGAGTAGCTGATGTAGACAAAAAAAGCTGACAATTTGAATCATTAATATATATATATATATATATATATATATATATATATATATATATATATATATATATATATATATATATATATATATATATATATATATATATATATATATATGAAGCAAATATTCAAACTATCATTGCGAGGACAAGATGGATAGTTGGGATGATGACAAAATAGATTGTTACATATTCAATGTCCATGAAGGTGAAGAAAAAGTGGAGTCAAAACTTTAGCAAATAAATATGTATTTTGGTCAACAATACATTCAAATGGTTATATTGTACAGAAATATGAATTAAGCATTTTTTAGGATTTTTTTCGAGAGAACTATTTAATTGGAGTAATATAGAGGCAATCCATTTTGATATGATTCTAGAAGTTTATATTTATATTCAATGAGATATTTTATAGAATTTTGATGGAGTTGATTATTATTGTTGTGAAAAATGAAATAAAACATGAGGATATCAAACTTATTTAAGATTAAGGCAGATTATTTAATAATGTTCAATTGTGCATAAGCAAGAGAGATGAGAATTTAAAACAACCATTGTCATGTGTCCAGAACATGCAATAATTCATCACAGTCATCTTTATGGAAGTGTGAGGTTGATTTAAATATGGTCATTCAATCATTTTTGTAGAATATTAGTCAATGTTTATGTGTTAATCATAAATGAAGCTATAAAAATTGAAGTATATGGATAGAGC
The DNA here is from genome assembly GCA_028749045.1 of Cupressus sempervirens. Lineage (NCBI taxonomy): Eukaryota > Viridiplantae > Streptophyta > Pinopsida > Cupressales > Cupressaceae > Cupressus > Cupressus sempervirens. Next base: position 584,858,638 of record CM053791.1, on the reverse strand, counting down.
TCATTCACAAGGAGTATTGAAGGTGGAACTATAGTAGTTTTTCAAAGAGTGGGGCTAAGTTTCATATTCCAACAATAGGGATTACAGTGGTTAAGAACCATAATTGATAGACCATGTTTGGCAAGTATTGCAACTAATAGAATCAATTATTACATTGGTTAAGGAGTGTAATTGATTAAGAAGATTCTTTCTCTAGCATCAACAGGTGAAGATATTAACAACTGACTTATTTGGGAGAACCTTGGTAACATCAAGAAGCTTGGAAAATACAAGAATCAACATCATTGTGAGTGCCAAAGAAATTATGACATAACTGAACGTAGACATGAATCCAGTAACCATTGTCAAGAACCATAGTGTGTTTGAGCTAGTCACTTTGAAGTTGCAAAGAAATATTTGTCCATTACCAACATTTTCTTTGGCATAATTTTGGTCAAGGCGCTATTGAGTAAGATATAAGATTCACTAACTTACTAGCTCAGGCATGATTCAAACCACTAGAGACATAGAGACAAGAGGAAGACAAGCGACAAAAAGATAGCTCTGAATATGATTGAATAACATCTATTGATGGTGGAATAACATCTAGATACCATAGACTTTGATGTAGCACAAGGCAAGAGTATCCCCAAAGGAGATTTCCTAGCCCCCAACTATATAAGCACACAATGAAAACACAACAGTGAGAAGCAATAATGCAAGATTTGATACCAAATTACATCTCTTCATTCATAAAATATAACTGTTACATGCAATGTGTCAGGTTGTAAGGCCTTCTCAGTTATGGCCAAATACATTAGCAATTACAATAATAATTCTACAAGATCCCTCAAGATCCAACTTACAAAACCAATCCAAGCTAGCCCAAATCTGTAACATAACAACAATCTAGAAGAAACCATAAAGGAAATCTAAACTTGTGCTCACAAGCCCACCAAGCAATCTCCTTACTTTTTAGTCACAGCCCTAGCTTTTCTCCAACTATTTCCAAGATTCAAGTGTAAACTGCCTCACATTCGGCACTCTATCCACACACTCACAACTCCATCATAATCCTGCTATAAACTACCTCACATTCAGTGCTCTGTCCACAGACTCAAGAAAAAAATTGCTCTTCTCCACCTCCTCTTCTCTAAGATAGATGAATAATCACTAAAATACTTCATCACAACCCCAACTTATACCATTCTAAGTCAAAATTCAGTCCAAAATGCCAAAAACTAACATTAAATACTTGAGCCACAAGTTGGCCTCCAACAAAAATTAATTGTCCAAAAATTGATATCCAAGCAAACTCACAATATCTCCTAGCTCTAATTAAATTAGAACTCAAGCTTCAAACCAAAGATATAAGTCTAGGTCATATAAAACCCCTTAAAGGTGCAAAGGCTGATCCACCAAGGATAAGTGTGCATCCAACCCGAAAGTCATGCACAGAAAACTGTCATGCAGAACTGCCAGAAATTTATACTCTGGGAGAATTTCCATATCTCCCAACTTATGAAGAATTAGAAAATGTGTATTTAACTATAAATATTAATATAGGCCCTCTTCAATCCTTGAAAATCACATCCACTCATTCATTAAGAATAATTAGTTACATGGCCTACAATAGGCACCCAGAAATTAGAAAACATAGTTCTAGCAGCAAGGTACAAACAACTCAAAGTTCAACTTAGTCCATCTAATCTCTATGAAATCATGAGGAAAGGTTCCCTAATGTGTCTCCAACACATCCCTAACCATGAAAAGCATAACTCCACCAAAATCCAAGCTTGATGCTCCTACATTAGACTTATTAGTGGGGCCTGATATTTATGGTGTTCCCTCAAATTGTTTGAAAGGACAAATATTTGGAGAGCTCATGGTGTTGTTCATTAAGATCTATCACACAATATGATAAAGGGGTTGAAAAAATATTATGGAGAATAAAACCATTTACCACAATATTTGTATCATGCATGGAGGCTATGATGGAGTTGGTGATGTTTATTTTCAATCTTGAATGGCAATTACACATTTTCCAAACTTGTCAAATCTAAAATGACTTAAACACCTCATAATACTAGAGCCAACGAGAATGATTCAATTAATATAAATTATTATAATTTAACGATATAAAAATTAGTAGATATAAGGAAGTTGTTCAACAATATAAGAATAGGAACTCTACATCGTGGGGGGAATAATAACCAATTTTCAATTCTCGTTGTTTAACAAATGCTTATATGAAGGCATTTTCTAACTTAGCAAATATGGACCTTCATTGAAGCCACTTGTATCAGGATGCACATATAAGTATTCATTAGCTTTGAGTATCACATTTATCTACTCATTGTTTAATCTCTCTTAATTGTATTTCCATACGTACTATAAGATTTATTTTCCTTGATCTTTTCCTTTATGTCTAGGAATGTTCTTGCAGGAAAAGAAGGTTGGTACTTTACACATGCAACCAAATATTGTGCAGACTCAATCTTATGATAGAAACTCCAAAGAAACTTTGATCTAGAATTCATTAGTTATCTAATGATCAAGTTGGATAAAATGAGGCTCTTGAAGCAAAAATCCTTGATGATTAAGATTATGAGTATCCTTCTATATCAAGAGGGAGTCTAGAACTTATTCAAAAGCAATGTAAGAGATAAAGAGATTATTACTCAAAGGGAGTCTAAAATACATGTGTGTGACTATAATATTAATATGGGCCTACCCTTGTGTACATCACAAGGAAATAACAACTTATCACAAGAAAGACAGAAGATTGATATTAGATTTAGAAGAAGTCTGAGAGACATCCTTGGGTGAAGAGAACCTCTAATGGAGTAACTAGAGGACCTAACTTCCCAAGATTATTATTGAGAGGGAGAATTTTGAGGTGAAATCCCATTGTAATGATCTCTTCTCTATAAGGGATGAGTTTGAAGTAAAATTCTTTTTAATGGACTCTCCTCTATGAGAGAGAAGTTTGAAGTGAAAACCTTTGTTCCACCCTCTAGGGGAAGCTATAGTGGACTCACCCTCTGACTAGGTTCATGGTGGATGCCATTTGAGCTACTACATGGTGTTGTTGTGATTTATGTCATGAAAGGTGATGATATTTCATTTGATATATGTGTGAGATTACTATTGTAAGGTGATGATCTTAGAAATAGCTTGGCCATGTTATCATGATAGACTTCATTAAGTTATTGTCCTAGAATGTGTTAGTAATCATGTTAACAAAATGTATCACGATCAACTACATTAAATTGTTGTCCCAGAATGAGCCAAAAATCATGATATTGTGGTTGTTGTGTTGTAATCTTGATCCATTGTCATGATAGAATACATTAAAATTGTTGTCTTGGAATGTGCCGAAAGGCATGACAATAAGTAAATCATGATACTTCTCGATTGAGTCAAAAATCATGAGATCAAGATTGACTATCTGATGACTATGTTTGTGTCATGGAAAGTGCCAAAAATCATATAGTATATATATTCTTAAAGGGATATAATTTTGTATAAGTGTCTTTGATGAAAACTTGAATATGAGATTTATAAATTGATCATATCCTCCCTCGCTAAGAGGAAGTGATAAAATAATAGCTTTGGTTGAATATGTTGAAATTGATATCAATATATCAAGCAAGTTTACACATGTATGTATGTATGTATGTATATGTGTGCACATGTGTGTGTGTGTGTGCATAGGTTTTATTTCCTTGACATAGTGATTTCACGAGTTGTTTGATACTTTATGATCATGCCCAATTCTTCACTACATTTATTGTTCTTGTGTTCTTTCTCTATTATCATGATAAGAAACATATAATGATAGATTACATTAAGTTGATGTCCTAGAGTGTGTCAAAGGTCATGATACTTTTCTTAATGGAGACTATATTAAGTTGATGTCATTATGATCATGTTGTTATCTAATTGATGACATTGGATTATTGTCCCACAATATGTTGAAGAGTAGATATCTCATATCCTTCTTGGATATATAATAATATAATTATTGGTAGGTATCATGATGTTGATTCTGGTGTTTATTATGTTTATGAGATGATCATATTGATCAAATCCTACCTCAAGATCATGGTACTCGTCAAGATGAACTACATTAAGTTGGTTCCCTTGAGATCGTGGTTATTATCAAATAGAATAATTTAGTTGTTATCTTGAAGTATCAAGGATCAAATAATGCATATTTTTCTAAGATATATTATATTCTTTTGAACACATATTTTTCTAAGTTATATCATATTCTTTTGGTAGGCATCAAGGATTTAATGCAAGTGCACATAAGAATATAAGTACAATGAATATCATATGATTGATATTTATTGTTGAAACATACTTTAGATTATATTGAAAGATAACATTTAAATTAATGGATATATGTTGATATCCTTCAATATGTCATTCCAAATATATCTTATTGAGATGATATATCTTTATATATTTGAGAGCATAATGTGTTCGATAACAATCCTCTCTAGCTAAGAGGGAGTGTTAAGGTTGTAGCTTCAATCGGATTGATTTGATCATGAGATACATTGTTGTTGGTAAATCATCATTTAGACAAATATTTTTACATCTACTTATACATATATACATAATATAGTTAATATATTATTATTATCTAATGATGGTTAACCATAGAGACATCTCTCTTGATGAGATGTGTCTCCTTCTCTCAAATTTGCAAAACATTCAATTCAACATTTGGAATGCACCAATACCATGGCAATGTTATTACATTTGTAGAAGTGATCCTAGTTACTCAATAGATAAACCATTCATCTACTTTTGTTGCCAGAGTTGGTAATGATTAGGAAGTCTTCCTCTGCAAAATCTAGAGATTCAAGGAGTAAAAAATTGCATTTTGGGTATCTAAACCACCAACTGAATTGGCTTTCCTAAGCCTATGAACTTAGGGATCGAGGGGGAGGGGATCAAACTCAGAGATAATGTTTCTCTTCTAGGTTAGTGATGTTTCCTAGGAGAGATGAGATACTAAAGATGCAATTTTCCAATGGGGGGAAATAGATGTTAGGCTTAGGAATGGAAGGCAAAGGATCACACTGCATAGAGGGATGTTGGGAGGGCTTAAAACTAAATTTCTTGGAGGAACCCTATGTCCTATAGGAATACTATTAGTTGCAGAGAGGAACTTAGCCCAAGGCTTACTCAAATTGAAATCGCTAGGGAGATCTAATTGGAGAAGATTGACCGGGGAGATAACTTGAGAATACCTAGATTGAGGGTTACCTTATTGTTGATCTGGAGATAGCTTATGGTTCGATTGCCTTGAATCTATAATTTGTGCATAAGTTGTTTTCAAGAATAAAGCCTCTTGTCTCAATCTTACACTTTCCTCATCTTCCAAGCTTTTCTTGATTGTTTTTCCTAATGTTTTGTTATTTTGGTGGAGGAATTTACCTAGGGACCTTACTTTTCCCAAAATGATTCACAACCCTTTTGGTCACATTGTAAGTTATTTTTCTCCCAAGCTTTCAATTGTCTTTAGGGATTTTTCTTCTTTGATCTTTTTTTCTTTTCATAGTTATCCGTCCTTTAGTTGCTTCCTTTCCTATTGATCCATATTTGGACAAGATTTGGGGATTAGTTTGGAATTCTTCCAGATCTCGGAGGTCAATTCTTGGATCTTTGTCCTCCCATGCATATCTGTCAAGGCAAAGGTTTTTTTTAGGGTTACTATCAATTTATGTTTTCGTTTTTCAACAGTGATGTTATTCCTTTTATGGGTACGGGGATTTTTCTGCCCTTCCATTCTGATTTTTGAATAACAAGAGAGGTTTTGAAACTATTGGAGGTCTGGACACCATGAGCAAGTAGTTGTGTATTTTATCTATGCAAAAAAAATTGTTTGCCTTCTCTTTCATAGGAGAGTGTGTACTTCATAGAGCCATTTAAAAATATATATACATACATACATACATACATATAAAAGAAGATTTAGCAAAGCATTTTTATAACATATTTATAAATATTATTGGAGTAATCTAGAGATAAATTTTCTAAAGTTTATTGGGGAAAATCTAAAAGAGTTATATTGAATATATTTTAAGAAAAAAATTTAAGTCATGAGCATATTTGTGAATGAGAATTAGAGTTTACCTAGGAAGAAATTTCAAATTGTTGGTGTAAATAAGTATTCACTTATTACACTTTACTTGAGTTTACCTAGGTCAATGCATTATTTTATTATTTATTAGTTTGACACATAAGAATTTGCATACTTTTATGAGTTGTCATGTTGACAACACTAGAGTAAGAAACTCTAATTCAACACATGGTGTCTACAACACTAGAGTTTGCATAATTAACTAAGTTGTCATGTAGACAACACAGTTATTCACACTCATATTTTAGTACATGGTATCTACAACATAATTTTACATGCTACACCTTTGTAGGCTTATCCTCTCATCATCGCACTTAATCATGTGCTTAATGGAGGATAATCCACTTTTGGTGCACATGTGTTTGGTTGTATGAATTATCAAGTGCTGACTCCTAGACATTCTAGAAGCATTCCAAAGGCCTTTATATTCAGGCACTCCTAGTGTGTATGTACATGACATGACAGAACATTGAATGACAATAAATCAATTTTGGATATTGTTATTCTGATCATACCTTGTTGGTTTATTCTTGTGCTTATGCTTCAGTTCCTTGATCTTGGGTGATTTTTCCTTAAGGAAAATTCTTACGTGGTATCAAAGCTATACCAAATTCTTACATGGTATCAAAGCTAAGGGAATTTCTCTTCACATAGTCGTTGGAGACCATTTTCTCACTTCACCTCTTGGAGGACACCTTGACCAGATCCAGAGTATCACAGCTATTGGGAGCATCTAGAGCCAAAACAAACCTCACCATTGTGTTTGGAATGTCGATATGGTGAATTTCGACTATAAATTTGCTTATGTGTGGCATTTTTCAAATCTAAGGCCAAAAAAAATTGCAAATTGGCACCCAAAGGCCCGATTTGTGAATTTGGTATGATCATTTTAGATCTCTGAATTTAATTTCTAGATCTGTATATTTTATTATTTAGTCTCTGCAATTTCTCTACATTATTTTTTGGATTTGCATATTTTGTCCAAAAAAATTTTGGCCATCAGGCCAGTAGGAGAGATTTTTTGCAGGTGAAGGTTGGAGCTTGCTAGTGCCAATCAGATATTGACATCATATTTAGAAGGTCAACAATCCCCCAAATTAACTTTTGTTTCACCAAAATCAAACATCTAAGGTAAAATCTAGAGTCAATTAGTTTTTGGAGGCGTGATGGTGGTGATTCAAGAAAAATAATTGTAGAGGTAATTTTCAAATAGTGATATCTACCTCATACAGACTCCTTTTTTTGAGCAATTTTTTTTGTTTTGGGATAGAATTTCGTGATCTAACATTGGTGTAGGATGTTTCAGCTCTTTGTTCCTAAATTTTTTACAAATCATAAATCCTGACTTTTGTAATTTCAAATGCTTAGTACAGGCTCATCTGGACTCCAAATCAGGTTTTTTTTTTTTAAGTGCTTAATTTTTGTCTACTTTCCAAATCTGTAATCAAATTATGAGATTGTGTGGATAGAAATATCACTTTCAGAATTAGGTCCTTTTCTACATTGTATTACTTTGATTACTCTTCAAAATTATTGTACATCTGAGCTACAGTGCTTAGTGAAAGATTTGAGTCTCAAAAGGTAGCTGTAAATAGCAAAATCAGAAGCCCACTTTGTACAATTTGACAAATGGCCTATTGTACATGCACTACATATAAAGTGTCAAAATCATACATTGGGGGGGGGTTGATTGATTTTTTTGCATCTTGGGGGGTTCATTAATTGATCTCATGGAGTCCTGTCACACATGTCAATTTGGTGTTAGACCAAAGTTGACAACACGGAACTATCACAAATGGAGTGCATTAATACTTGGTCATCTAAGAGAACATCAAAAAGTCCTTCCTTATCTCTATTCAAAGATGTTGCCACCAAATCCTAATTGGAAATATACTACTAAACTTCTTCACTTTCTGTATAACAATATGAATAAGGAATGTCTTGCTCCTCTTAGAATGGCAAGTTTTACTCATGATGTTTGGATGACTCTTGGGAAGCATATGGAGATCCAACAATTCCTCCATTTCCAAAGGAAATTCTATCACCAATTACTTTAGTCATGGTCCCTACAACTCCAGTTGAGATCTCACCTCTTGATGCTCTTGTTGCTACTACTAATTTAGTTCTAGCCACAGATGCTTTTGATTTAGTACAGTAGGATTTACCATATCTTCCTACTTTAGCTTCATGGGATGACTTCCTTCCAGATCTTATAGGTTTGTTTGTGGAGTCTCACATTGAATATGTGGGAGACATCATTGATGATATTTGTCTTCTCTTTGTTGAGGCAAATACTTCATCCATTGCCACAGTGATAGGTTCATGTTCTTTAGCACAGCAGGGTACACCTTGTCTTCCAACTCCAACATCAATGGATGACTTCTTAATATATATTTTAGGTTTGTTCATGGAGTCCCACATAGCAGATTTGGGAGACATTATAGATGATTTACATCTTCTCTTTGAAGAAGAAGATCCTTCTTTAGTTGTCACAAGGGTTCATTTTGACCCTCTTGTGCATTCTCTACATGATCAGTCTTCATAGGTTGATGTGATTGTGGATTCTTATGTACATCAATTGTAAGAGGTCTCTTTATCATTTGACGAGACAATTGGTTCTTTAGGACATATTTGACATTCATCCTTGTAAGAACTGCACTCATTCTTTTTAGCAGTGTTGGAAGGGGCAACCATCAGTATTGACACAGGGACAGTTGAGCAGGTTTTAGAGAAACCATTCATCTTTGGGATTCTTTCTACACATAGGGGAAGCATCTCACTTGTACCTCTACTGTTGTTTCTTCCAAAGGGGAGGAACATTATTCAGCAATCATGGATCAACTTCTACATTGGAGCAACTATCGCTGATTGACACTCTACATTTTTTTTTTTTTGGGGGGGGGGGGGGGGGGGGACTACCTTGTCTCTTTCTTCTTCTCTTTTATTGGGGGAACTTTTTCCTCTTAGGGGTTTTTTCCTTCTCATATTTCTCTTTTGTATATACTTGATGTATGCCATAATGGGGGGGTCTTGATTACTCCATCTACCCATGCATCTTGATTTTTCATCTCCCTTTTCAGGGGAGGATTTTTCCCATGATGTTTTCCATCTTTCTTTCTTTGTGCATGGGTACCTAACATGGCCTAGTAACTAGAACCCATCATGAATTTTCATCCTTGCTTTTGTAAGCTTAAGTGCATTCCCCTAAGTTGCACTTAAGGGGTGGTGTTGGTGTAAATAAGTATTTACTTATTACACTCTAATTAAGTTTACTTAGGTCAATGCATTATTTTATTATTTATTGGTTTGACACCTAGGAGTTTGCATACCTTTATGAGTTGTCATGTTGACAACACTAGAGTAAGCAACTCTAATTCAACACATGGTATCTACAACATTGGAGTTTGCATAATTAACTGAGTTATCATGTAGACAACACAGTTATTTGCACTCCTATTTTAACACATGGTGTCAACAACATAATTTTGCATGCTACACCTTTGTAGGCTTATCCTCTCATCATCACACTTATTCCTATGCTCAAGAAGAATAATCCACTTCTGGTGGACATGTGCTTGGTTGTATGACTTATCAAGTGCTGACTCCTAGACATTCTAGAAGCATTCTAGAGGCCTTTATATTTAGGCACTCCTAGTGTGTATGTACATGACATGATAGAACATTGAATGCAAATAAATCAATTTTGGATATTGTTATTTTGATGATACCTTGTTGTTCTTCCTTGTGCTTGTGCTTGAGTTCCTTGATCTTTGGTGATTTTTCCCTAAGGAAAATTCTTACATGGCATTAGAGTTATACCAAATTCTTACATGGTATCAGATCTATACCAAATTCTTACACAAATAATTATCATATTATTACTTGGAGGTTGGCACTTCCTAACTAAGAGACCAAGAGCTTGGTGCCTCTCACTAAAAAGATTAGCATCATTCGTTAAGTTCGCACAAGTTGAAGGGTATATAGGGAAAAATCTAAAAGAGTTATATTGAATATATTTTAAGACAAATTTTGAAGTCATGAGCATATTTGTGAATGATAATTAGAGTTTATCTAGGAATTTTTTTTAAATAATTATCATATTATTCATTGGAGGTTGGTTCTTCCTAACTAAGAGACCAAGAGCTTGGTGCCTCTCACTAAAAATATTAGCATCATTCATTAAGTTGGTAGAAGTTCAAGGGGTTATTTTTTTATTTAGAAATTCAAAGAAGGTTTTATTTAAGCAATTTATTGTCATGGTTTTCCCTTGTAAGGTCTTTCATGGAAGATATATTCTTATTATGTTGTATAATTCTTACATCTAATGTGATTGATTATGCTATGATTACTAAATTTTGGAAAAGCCAAAGTTTATCTTACATTGTTTCACTCTCTCTCAATATAAGATTATTCTCTCTAAAGGGTGCATGTGGGAATATAGGAAATAAAATGAAAGATCAATGCCTTTAGTTGATTCCATACTTTTCCAAAAGATGATGCATAACACTTTTAAAAAATGTATTGGAGTAAGAAAGTCCTTTACAAACTTTCTATAATGGCAAAAAATGTGAGCTTCATCGAAGGCAAAATAATAATAAAAATTGGAGACACATGTAAAAAATTAAAATGTATGACACATTGACCACATGATTAAAACATGGGTCATTGATGAAGACGATGAGGACATTGATATTGAAAATTATTGTTAAAATGAGCCTTGGTAGCAACAAAAATCTAAATTACCTCAACTAAATTCTTGATAAGTATGATTATGTTCATAACAAATGTGAGGAAGACAGTAAACAATGATTTGTAAACATTTTACAAGATATCCAAATAAGATGAATGTTAATATTAAACTTGGATGGTCTAGCACATTTTCTATCATTTAAATTTTTTGATACTTATTATTAGTACATGAAACCATTTCAATAATTCCTTGAAAAGCAATATATTCCTAGGGTCATTTAAGGAATAATGAACATAAGAAAACCTTATTTTATTCATTGCATCTAAAATGTACCTCAAGATATTACATTACATAAACATAAATAACTCTTGGTTACTCCTACAATGGTCAACACACAAGCATTGATGAATGAATAGAAGACAATCAAGTATTTAAGGGTTGGTTACCTACTCAAATTTTAATAATACATAAAACATATCAAATAACTTCTTGTGATGATATGAGCTTCATAAGGCCAAAACTTTTTATTGAAATTAGATAGTACATTACGTGACAAATTTTCCTATCAATAACACCAAAGCTACATTAGTATACCTATCAATCTTAAAGGTGACTTAATTGAACTATTGCCTATTTTGGACAAACTAGCCTAAAAATCACACTCATATTTCAAATTTGTATCAAAAAAATTCATTGATTTTGGTACACCGTAAAAAATATTGTGTATGTAATACTACAACTCAAATTCACTTTTGTTAAACACAAAAAAACATATGTATGAGAAATTAGTCGAGCACAATTCAAAAGTACAAATGAACAATACAAATAAATCATCGTAAAAAAATGATCAAGATATTAGCAACTCATTGCACCTTTTTGTTACAAATGATTCAATGAGGTTATATAAAATTAGATGCTAAAATCATTAAATCTTCTACTTTCACTTATAATTGCAATAAAAAATGTGCATAAAATCAACATTGATCTTGGTCGTAACCAACTTCCCCATGTACTTCATACAAACCAATAAATCATGCTAGCATTGAGCTTATGGAAGTAGGCCTTATAAAGGGGTTGCTTTGGGATGATATAATATTATAGATATAGGTAGCATTTGAGTTACCTTTGTACATTGTGGTAATACTTGATAATTACAATGGTTCACCGTGGAACCAAAATGATCAAAAACTATACTTATATAATCTTATACCATTAAGTTGTAATAGATAAATGCCACTTTCCACGACATTAATAATTAATGTACATATATATGCCAATGATTAACACTCAACAAAGAAACAAATTCCATTAGTAAAAAGAAAGAAACATTTTATACCTAAATCAACAAAGGTACTTCATATAGAATCAACATTCTCCTCTAGTTGATGTAAAAACCTCACACACAATAAAACACAAAAAAAAATCACTTAATTACATAAATTGTGGAAATCTCTCAACACTAATACATATAAATTAATAGAGAATAATATTATATAGATAATCTATTAATTTAGTATTTTTATTTAGTCGTAAAATGGAAGCACTTTAATAGGATGTAGGCTTCCACTTTACAAGGCATCGAGCCATTCAAATATGTATATGTGAGGGAAAGAGGGGGATTTTCAAGTATGATTCCACTTATGATCTGAATTATATTAGCCAAGACCCAAGGGAGAAGGGTGATAATACTAAATCCAAGTTGTAAAGAGGACTTGCAATACAATGAAATACACTCTCTTAGGCCCTTAATACAATAATGTGAATGTGAAATTTAACTAATTGCATAAGAAATATAAATCTAGATGTTGTGTGAATATAATGAGCCCAATTAAGATGCAAACCTAGAGTAAAGATATGAAATGAAATGAAATGTAAAAGACTCACCTTGAAATGTGATGAGAAAGATGTATTTATACTCAATAACTTTTGGATCTGAAACTTTTCTAAACTTTCATCTGCAAGTCTTGGAATGAAATAATGAAAGGAACAAAACCCATAAATATCCTCAAAATCCAAGATTGAAGGACTTGGTCAACTTGAAAGGAGGTCCTACAACTAGGTTGATGTAGTTTGTGACTTTGAAATTAATGACTCTAGCAAGCTGGCAAATTGTAGGTTCCAAATCTGCAATTCTTTTCACTCCAACATGCAAATCAACATAGAAAAGAAAGGTTTGGGGGTTGTGGTTTGATAAGGGCTTGCCTTGGTCAAGCCCTAGCTTATGGAATTAAGCATAAATGAGAAAAGTAAATATAAATAACTATAAAGAACAAGATAAATGTTAGGACTTACCTTGCCCATGTGAATGTGTTATGCATGTAATGTAGATCTTGAATTAGGAATGTAGGATATCTCCACAATTTGCAATGGATCTATCAGAACTCTATCATGGTGTCATGCATATAGATATACATCAATGAAGATGATGCATTTTCAATATGGATCTCATCCCTTGATGGCTAAGATTACGCTAGAGCTTGAAGATGAAATTCTCACAAAGGATTCTCTAATTCTAGATAAAAATCTCCTTGCTTCAATCCTTGAGTGCTTAAACTCCTTAAATGAAAAAGTCTAAAATATTTTCTAGAGAGAAAGATCTTGAGTGCATGAGTGAGTGAGAATTATTGATTCATAAAATGCCTCCAAGTCTCCTTATATATAAGTTTTTGGGAAAGAAAACAATACAGGCTAACTAGTTAATGGTCACAAACTAATTAAACCACCTAGGAATTTTGGGCCCTGAAACTCAGAACTATCGAGGACTAGGTTGACCTAGGAGGACTAGGTTGACCTAGGTCGACCTACTCCAAGAGGATAGATCCTAGGTGCCATAGAGAAATAAAAGAGAGAAGAGGAAAATAGAGCAAAGCATGAGCATATCCATGGTCTAAAGAGGGAATCATGAAAAGGAGGGAGCTCAATGGTCTGAAAAGGCAAGTGTGGCCATTTTAAGATGATACATTAAGCCCCACTTTAGCTAGAGTATGAGTTTCATCAAACTCATGGTAAAGTAGATCAAGAGAAAAATAACAAATCTTATTATGACTAAAGAGGAAAGAAATCATCAAGCCCGCAATAGAGTTGAGTCTTATCACATCCAGAGTCAAAATAAGAGAGATAATTGCTATAAAATAAAGGGGTGTAGTTGATTTCCCAACAAGGTTTGTGTGCCTTGTTGTGACCACAAAAGGAAAAGGAACAAGGGAAGAGCCAGGGGAAAAGGTCTTTGGAAAAGGGGATGGCATTGAATAGTCTAGCAAGTGTGTGTGACATGTTATTCAACCCATTGGAGATGGACCAAATGGCATAGCAAGTTTGTGTGTGGCATGTTAGTTAGTCCATTGAGGGTTTCAACTTCAAAGGAATTCCATGTCCCAAAAAGAAGAATCAAAAGGTGATCTAAGCATAAGGATGTGTGTGTCCTTATGGGATTAATATTGGGCTTCCGAAACAGTTAGTAGTCAAAAGAAGGATAAAAAATAAGGATCGATCCTCCCAAATTGTTAGAGTTTAGAGAGAGATTGAAAAGAGATCGAGCCCCCATGAATTGTCCAAAGTTCTTGGAAACTAAAAAGGAAAAAGGAAAAAGAGAGTGCATAAAAGACATGTAATAACAATGCATAGATTTGGGTATACCTTAGAAATCATTCCAAGAACTAAGGTTGAAGTACTCTAAGCTCTACACGTAATCTACATTTGTATCCATGGAAAAAGGATGAGCAGAGTGTATGCCCCCATGTTAAAGTGATTGAAAAAACCTTAACAGAAGCAATAGCTTTAATGAAAGCATACATGTATCCACAAACTAACATTTCCACTATCAGATTCCCCCAAGAGGAGAAACATAACAAGGGAAATGAGAGAAAACAAAAAGATAAGACATAAAAGGGATCTACTAATGATGCAAGAGCATCCTAGGTGTAAGAGCAATCTTGCATCAACCACAAATATTTCATTTCAATTGTTTGAATAAGATTTGTCTTAATGCTAAGTTGTTGTTCGTGGAGGATTGCTACTTAGTAAGTTAGTCATATGAGCTTAAAATGTCTTAGTTTCAAAGGTGGATATTCATCTTAGATATATCAGCCTACCAATTGAGGCTTACTGTCGTATCATGTGTATTCATGGATTTATTGTGGATTTTTGGTGTGCAATTTTGGTATAAAAACTTATGGCTTACCGTTGAAGGTCTAAATGTGCCCAAATGAGGCCCAACTCAATGGATGGGGACTTGCGCTAATCTGAGCCTGTAGATTAGACGTTGACAATTCTAAAAAGTGGTTATAATAGCCAATGCAAGAATGGTTCAAGAGTTATGGCCTTCCGAAGTTGGGCCAACCAAAACATCCAAAATAAATGTCAAAAATGTATTTGGCTGACTGTATATGTATAGTTAGGGTCTGTCGGCCCTAGGTATTAAGTTTGAATGTATAGAACCTTCTCGGGTGATATAAAATTGCTTATTTAAGAAATGCCCAAACATTGTCTAGGACAACTCTAGGTGATAGTTTGTAGTTTTTTCTTGTAGATTACTACAATGAAGTAACCCATGTGGGTTAGCATATGGTAATTCTGAATTCTATAATTCCTCATTTGCAACGCTAATGAGAAGCCCATATTTTGTTCTAACAAATTGTTGTTATTTCTCTATTTCAGTTTTGCATTTATGGTATTAATGGTCCAAAGAAAATAAACCCTTGCTTTTCGGCTTATTTTTGGGTTGGTTTGTGTGGGAGTCATTTTGTGGCTTATTATGACTCTAGCTAGGTCAAGGGGTGTGTTAGGGTGCTTAGACCAAGTTATTTTGGGCTAAACCTTGTCTAGATGTGTTACTAAACACTAAATGGTCAAAGTGGTTCAAAGTCTGTACATGCCATTGAGAAGTGGGACATGACTCAACTAGGTCCTAAGTAGTGATTTTGTATCTTATTTTGGACCTCATACAATGCAAAGTTGGTAGATTATTGTCCAAATTGATAAAAATTGTTAAAAGTTGCTAAGTTGCCAAAAAGTTGCTAGGAGGAGTCTAGGTGTCAAAATGGCATACCTTGTTGGTTTGGAAGACATGGTGTTCTTGAACATCTTCAATGAACAATTGTGGTTCCACATAAGAAGGTTCAAATCATGAACAAGGCCAAAAATGAAAAATTATAAAGTTGTCAGCAACTTTGAAAAGTTGCTTAACAACATTTTGTGCAACTTCCTTAGAATGGCATGGAAAAGTAGGTAGATGGTTATGGTAACTAAACCAACACCTTGATAGACCCTATATTAATTGGGAGAAGAAAGATCAACAGGTTGGATGCTAGAAGAAATTTTCTTGCACTGGAATACAAACGTTTTTGTGGCATTTTCCTTGAACAGTTTGTAGATCTTGTCATATAGTATTGATTAAATGGGGAAGTTTCACTTTGGATTTAGTTAGTTCATGTGTATAAAATACTTTTTTATTCATTCAACTTTTCTCTAAGTGTTCATTTAACTAGGTTTTAAAAATTGTTTTAAATCTTCTTGTGTGTTGGTCCTACCGAAGCAATTCATACAAAAATATCTCTCCCATGAGCTCCCACCATGTAATCATCATGGAAATGAGGAAAATCAGAGATGACACATTATACATACTATACTATAGAAGAGCTTGTGCCCTGTAAATGCCCAATTAGAGTTTTGGAGAGTTGGCTAGGGAAATATAATGTTGATTGGAAGAATTTAGGGTTTGGATGTGGAAGACAGTCCAAACCAAGTTTGGAGAAGGTAGAGGATGAAAAAGGTTTCTTTGTACCAAAGAAGATCTCCCCATGGATAGATTCGATGCCCTTTTGAAGAGACCCTAGATAATGTAGCAAGTTCTTGCTTGAAACCCTTCAAATAAGGCTAAATTATTGTTTTCCACTATACATATGCCATGGGGAACTCAAACCTTGAAAATAATTGAGGTCTTCTAAAAGGGTACTCAGATATCAACTTTTTTTTACCACCTTTTGAAGAGGAGTTTTGAGATATAGCTTGATTTTCCTAACTAGAGGCCTAATTGATTAGGTCTATTTTTGGTAGTTTTAGCCTTAGAGACAAAATAGGTATTGGCACCTTACCAAGAAGGATTCTAGGAGCCTATGAAAGGTCAAATACAACTTTTGGATACACTTATCCCATCAGGAAGAAGATATAGTCCATTTGGTTGCAAAATGGTGTATGGAGGTGCCTAGGAAGAGTACCTTTAGAAGGAGCATTTGAACAATTCACTAATGTTACCTTGGTAAGAGGTTGTGAGAGGATAAATTTAGGATCCTATAGAGGTTAAATTTAAGCAAAGAACCCTATTAGGCTAAGAATAATCCTAAGCAATACTTAAGAGAGTTAGGACTAAAGTGAGCAACCTACCTTGTGTTACATCATATTGTTATTAAAGCCCAATCATTTTGGAAGAGTGGGTAGATGTTTCAACATAAAGAATCCATTAGATAATCAACCATGGTTACCAATGTAGATCTAGCTAAAGAGATGGGTGAGTAGAAAGAGAAGAATAGAGTTCTAGAGGAAGCATTGGAAGAAATGAAAGCAAAGTTAGAGAAAGTTGTCGAGGTAGCTAAGAAGAACCAAGAAGGTAAAAGTAGTGGCAAATAGAAAGTAGATGAAGAAGACCTTTTCCTTGAACCTGACCCTCCTATCACTAAATAACCATTTTTGAAAGCTATTAAAGCCTTGGGAGGAAAGGCCCTAGAAGGTGTTCCCTTGTTTAGTGGGAAGATGGAACCTAAATTGCTGATGGACTAGTTAGAAGGGTTAGAGAACCATTTTGAATGTGAAGGCATTACTAAGGCACAAAAGGTCAAAGTAACCAAATCAAGACTAAGAGGAGTAGCTCTAACATGGTGGAAATACCTCTAGGAAGAAGGGGAGAAATTAGGGAAACAACCTATAGAAAATTGGAAAACAATGGTAACTAAGATAAAGGAACAATATTTTCCTGAGGATTATGAAATTCAATTGCACAAGAAGAGGCGGAGTCTGAAACAAAAAGACATGGATACAGCCACATATACTAAAGAGTTTCAAAAGTTGTGTCTAAGATCAGGGGTATGTAAGAAGATGAAGCGATCAAGGTGGCTAGGTACGTAGGCAACCTTAAATGGAGCATTCAAGAAGAAATAAGTTTGTGGACTCCTACAACAATCCATAAGTGTTTTCAACTTTCTTTGAAGGTAGAGGAAAATAACAAAAAAGGGCATAATCAAATCAAAGAGGTAGGGGTAAGGGCAGAGATGAAAGAGGTAGAGGCTATGGAGGAAGAGGGTTAGAATATAAACCCTAAGGAGACACCAAAAGTATTGGTCAGCAAGATGGAAGTGCAAGAAGAGGAAACTCAAATAGGGGTAGGGTTCTAACACTTGGAGAGAAAGAAGCAACAACCAAGGAAGGGGCTCCTCCTATTTTGCTACTATGAAATGCTATCACTATCAATAATTAGGGCATCCTGCATATTGTTGTCCTGAGAAGAGTTCAACTTCCCAAGGAAGTTCAAAAAGAGCAACTTATGTCCAAGAAGAGGCTAACAGCAGTAGCAAGCATTCTTAAGTCCCTCTAGAATCAAAGGAAGGAGAGAACCTCATGATAAAGAGGACCTTGATCAAAGAGACAGTTAAGGAGCAACCAAACAAAAGGAGAGCCCTCTTTAGATCAAATGCAAAATCTTGGAAAAGGTATGTAGAGTGATCGCAAATTCAGGTTCAACTGATAATATCATTAGTGAAGAGGCAGTCAACAAGCTAAACTTGAAGAGGATCCCTCATACAGACCCCTACAAGGTCACTTGGCTCAACAAGGCACAACATATACTTGTTGGAGGACAAGCATGGGTGGAGATCACCAAAGGGAAGTATAAAGATAGGGTCCTATGTGACATTCTCCCCATAAATGCATGCCACCTTCTACTTGGAATACCATGGCAATTTTATAGTCAAGATATACGTGATGGTACAAAGAACTCATATACATTCAAGAAATATGGAGTAACATTTAAGATCTAATACTTGCTAGAAGAGGGTGAACTAAAATCTATTCCAAATGTGCTCATGGTTAGAGAGAAGGAGTTTCTAAAGACCCTAGAAGAAGAATAGTTGGATTTGCCTTGGTCTTGAAGCCCAAAGAAGAATATGCTGGTAAGAAAACAAAGATACCTAGTGAGGTGCAAGAATTACTTAGCAAGTATAAAGATATAGTGAGTGATGGACAACCAGCCACCCTACCTCCTAAAATACTTGTTAGCCATCAAATAGATTTTATCCTAGGAGCCACCCTACCTAATAAAGCTGCCTATAAGATGACCCCACAACAAAATGAAGAGATTGCTAAACAAATCCAAGAACTCCTAGACCAAGGACTGATTAGGAAAATCATTATCCCATGTGGAGTCCCTACTATTTTAGCACCTAAGAAGAGGGGAACTTGAAGACTATGCACTAATTCTATAGCCATAAATAGAATCACCATTAGGTATAGGTTTTTGATACCTAGAATTGAGGACCTAATGGATTGCTTGGGGTGGGGGCGGGGGGGGGGATACTTCACCAAAATAGACTTGAAAAGTGGCTACTACCAAATAAGAAACAATGGAGGGGATCATTGAAAAGTGGCTACCACCAAATAAGAAACTAGTTTTGTCTCAAGGAGATCCCAAGATGGATCAAGAAAAGGTAGATGCCATCCTAAGTTAGCCTACTCCAAGAGCTGCATCAGAGGTGAGAAGCTCCTATTGTTTGGCCCAATACTATAGGAAGTTCATTAGAAACTTTAGTGGTATATGAGCACGTATGCTAGACACAATAAAGGGTGGAGTAAAGATAAAATTTCTTTGGATCCCACAAGTTGATCAAGGTTTTGAGGCATTAAAGAAAAAGATAGATGAATTACCTACATTAGCACTTCCTAGCTTTAAAAAACTCTTTCAAGTGGAGTGTGATGCTAGAAATGTAGCCATTAGGGCTATTCTAAGCGAAGAAGGTAGACCAGTGGCTTTCCATAGTGAAAAGTTTAATGATGCTAAAAAAAGGTACTCCTCTTATGACTTAGAGTTGTATGCTCTAGTCCAAGCCTTAAGGAAGAGGAGGTAATACTTGCTTCCCAAATAATTTGTGGTGTACTCATACAACCAAGCTCTTAGCTTTCTAAACTCTCAAGAAAATTTGAGTAGCAAACATATGAAGTGGGTGGAGCATCTACAAGCCTATACCTTCACAATCAAGCACAAAAAAGGAGTACATAAAAAAGTTGTTGGTGCTTTGAGTAGAAGACTCCTTAGAGTACAAGAAATACAACTCCAAAGCATAGGAATTGATAGCTTCAAGACCCTTTATGCTGATGATGAAGAATTTTCTTACATCTACAAGGTATGCAAAGAGTTCAAAAAAAGTTTTCATGGTTAGTCTTCAGACTATACATCAAAAGGATCTTTTGTTTAAGGGTAGTCAGCATTGTATCCCTAGAGGGTCAATGAGCGAGAATTTAATTTAATAAAAAACATAATGGGGCACTAAGTGGATATTTTGGAGTCAACAAGCCTCATGAACTAGTCACAAGGTTCTACTATTAGCCTAGAATGTCTAAGGACATCAAGCACTATGTGGAGAGTTGCATTGTCTGTGAAAAAGCTAAAGGGACATCATCTAATGTTGTTATACTGGCCAGTCCCAATCCCTAGCAGACCATGGGAATGTCTTAGCATGGCTTTTGTTGTTGGTCTACCTAAAACAAAGTAAGGATATGACAATATTTATGTCATTGTGGACCATTTTAGTAAGATGGCCCATTTTGTGCCTTGCAAAATAATTCATGACGCTTCTCACATTACTCATCTTTTCTTCAAAGAAGTGATTAGAATCCATGGCCTATCCATTAGCATTGTTTCAAACCGAGATGCAAAGTTTATGAGCCATTTTTGGAAGACATTGTGGCATAAGATAGGAACCAATTCATCCTTTAGATCCACCTACCACCCACAAACTAATGGTCAAATAGAATTCATTAATAGGAGTCTTGGAAACTTATCAAGGTGCCTTAAAAAGGAGTACAGTTAGACATGGAACCGACTTATTGGGCAGGTTGAATATGCTTATAATGACACAATAAATAGGTCTATGGGTAAGAGCCCTTTTGAGGTGGTTTATGGCTTGTGTCTTAGAGGGATATGTGAACTAAGGGAACTTAAAAGTGGAGCACAAGGAAATGGGTATGTTGAAGACTTTTCCCTATCTATGAAGGAGATTCATGAGACAATGAAGAAGACACTACTTGACAATACTGCAAAATTGAAGCAGAAGGTGGATGCCTCCAAAAGGAATGTTCAATTTCAGGTTGGAAACTTTGTGATGGTGCACTTTAACAAGCACATATTGTAGAAAGGGATCCCACATAAGTTGCAAATGAAAAAGTTGGGTCCTTACCAAGTATGGCAACAATGCATACAAGGTAGATCTTCCTGTAGATCTAGGATTGTCTCCTATGTTCAATGTTGTAGACTTGATCTCTTATAAAGGAAAAATCTCTGATAATATACATCTTCCTAAGATCACTCAAGAGTTGGTAAACCTTAAGCTTCCTCCTGCTTCACCTCTATAAGCAACTAAGGTTCTAGACTCAAGAACCTATAAGAAGACTAGAAAGAAAGATTACATGGAACACTTGGTATAGTGGTTAGGTAAGGATGATGCTAAGGCTACATGGTTGAAAGAATTAGACTTTAAGAGGCTAGGTATTGATCCCAACTTACTTAACCCAAGGATGAGTTGACTTCCTTTTGTTTTGGGGAGTATGGTGTAGGGTGGCTAAACCCTCAATTTTGGGATTTTATTGGGTTGGTTTGTGTGGGAATTGTTTTTTGGCTTGTTGTGACTCTAGCCAAGTCAAGGTGGTGTGTTAGGGTGCTTAGACCAAGTTAGTTTGGGCTAAGCCTTGTCTAGGTGTGCTAATAAACACTAGATGGTCAAAGTGGGTCAAAGTCCATACATGCCATTGGGAAGTAAAATACAACTCAACTAGGTTCTAAGTAGTGATTATGCATTTTGTTCAAGTGTTTGGACCTCATACAATGCAAAGTTGGTAGATTATTGTCCAAATTGCAAAAAATGCTAAAAGTTGCTAGGAGGAGGCTACGTGTCAAAATGGGGTACCTTGTTGCTTTGGAAGCCATGGTGTATTGAAAATAATCAATGAACCATTATGATTCCACCTAAGAAGGTTCAAACCATGAACAAGGCCAAAAATGAAGAATTGCAAAGTTGTCAGTAACTTTGAAAAGTTGTTTGACAACATTTTGTGCAACTTCCTTATAATGGCATGGAAAAGTAGGTAGATGGTTATGGTAACTAAACCAACATCTTGGGAGACCCTATATGACCCGGAAGAAGCAAAATAATTAGGTTGGATGTTGGAAGAAATTTTCTTGCATTGGAATACAAATGTTTTTGTGGCATTTTCCTTGAACATTTTCTAGATTTTTTCGTATTGTACTGATTAAATGATTGAATGTGGAAGTTTCACTTTGGATTTAGTTAGTTCATGTGTATACAATATTTTTTTCTTCATTCAAATTTTCTCTAAGTGTTTATTTAGCTAGGATTTAAAAATTGTTTTAAATCTTCTTGTGTGTTGGTCTTGCCCAAGCAGTCCACACAAAAATGTCTCTCCCATGATTTCCCACCATGGAATCATCATGGAAATGAGGAAAATTGGAGAGGACACATTGTACATATTGGACTATAGATCTTGGGCATTGCAAATAGAGTTAGATAATCTTCCAATGATGCCCTAGGCAAGTTTTGGAGACTTGGCCGAGGAAATACAATGCTAATTGGAAGAATTTGGGGTTTGGATGTAGAAGACAATCCAAACCAAGTTTGGAGAAGGTATAGGGGTGAAGAAGGTTGCTTTGTACCAAAGGAGATATCCCCATGATCATATTTGATACCCTTTTGAAGAGACCCTAGATAATGCAACAAGTTCTTGCTTGGAACCCTTAAAATAAGGCTACATTCTTGCTTTCCACTATCTGGATGCCATAGAGAACTCAAACCTTGAAAATTATTGAGGTTTTCCAAAAGGGTACTTAGATATCAACTTTGTTTTCCACCTTATTATGAGGATTTATGAGATATAACTTGATTTTCCTAACTAGAGGCCTAATTTATTAGCTTTGTTTTTGGCAGTTTAGTCTTAGAGAAAAATGAGTGTTGGAACCTTGCCAAGAAGGATACCAAGAGCCTATTAAAGGTCAAATAAAACTCATGGAGACAATTATCCCATCAGGAATATGATATAGTCCATTTGGTTGGAAAATGGTGTATGGAGGTGCCTAGGAAGAGTGTCTTTAGAAGGAGCATTTGAACAAGTCATTGGTGTTAGCTTGGTAGGAGGTTGTGAGAGGATGAATTTAGGATCCTCTAGAGGTTAGGGTTAAGAAAAGAAACCTATTAGACTTAGCATAAACCTAAGTAAGTCCTAAGAGAGTTAGGACTAAAGTGAGAAATCTACCTTGTGTTGCATCAATTAAGGGAAGCAACCTCCATAAAGTGGTATCAGAGTGTACCTTCATTAGTGGTATTAGAGCTAGAGTTCCTGAGTATGTGGAAAAATCATCAAATGTGAGGTAATTTGCACAGGACCTTGGGTTGGGTGTCATTTTTCAAGAAGGATTGGATAGATTTTGAGGATTCCTAGACTTAAGATATTTAGAAAGAGAATGGAAGAATAAATATTTTAGGATTTGTAGAAGCAGATGAATGAATTAGAAGTGGAGTTGTGAAAGAGAGGTTTCCCTTATCCAAAAAGTGATGAAGATAATTCTTTGGATGTGTAAAAGAAAGAAGATCTAGTGGAGTATCACACATGCTATCCAAAAGAAGAGCAAGAGGATGAAGAGGAAAATATTTGTGAACCTAAAGTTGAAGAAGATGAAAGAGAAGAGAAAGAACATCAAGATGACAAGATTTGTTAGCCTGAAGTAGATAAAGATGATTTGAAGCCTACAACAATGGAGGAAAAGTACAATACCTTAGTTGGAGATCAAGCAAGTGAAGCAGTTATATTCATTGTTGATGACATGAAAGAAGCAAGTGAAGATGAATATGTGAAAGAGGTAAATGTTTTGAACCATGGGATGTTGAATGTGAAATGAGTTTCAAAGATAATGATGATGGTTTGCATCAGGATCTTGTTAGTGATGTGTGGTATACAAAGGAAGGTTGGTATGGAATTATTGATTTTATTACATGTGTATTTAATTCAACAAGATTGGAGGAAGATGAGAGTTATACTTGGACAGAGTTCATTACAAAAGAGTATTTTCAGAAGCAGACACTATTTCTAGCTGTGTGTTGGAAATGAAGGAAGAAGGAAATATATTGACAGTAGATACTTGTTCCAGCTAAGTGTTGGAAGAGAAGACAAAAAATGTTGGCAGTGGCTACTTCATTTTGTGAATCCATATTCACAAAAAATTTCCTACCATGGGTGTCTGATGCAAGAGCATCTTGCATCAAAAATAAAAGGGAGCATTTTGAAAGTTTAAATTACTATTTTTAAAATAAAAAATAAAAATTAACTGGAGGAGAGAGAAAGTGAAAAATTTTGAGGAAAAATAATAATAATAATTTTAAAATGGAAAAAATGGACAAAGGGGGGTTTTCTATTTTCAAGGTATATAGGTCGCATAAAACAAAAAATTAAGAAAAATAATTGTCACTTAATTTATCAAGGTGTGAAGGTGGGAGTTTAGAAGTTTGTGATAAGTTCCTTAAATCATACATTTAATATTTGTTGTGATCCACAAAGGAGATGTAATTTTCTAACTGGCCACATGGTGGTGCTTAGTTGTGCTTGAGTGGGAATTCAACATTTGTTGTAAGGTAGTTGTATTTACCTTTTATCCCATATCGGTTGTTTTATAATATCTTGGGGGTTAAGTGCCCGTAGAAGCAAGACTTATGAGCATTTGTAATCAAGCTCTCGTGGTGCAATCTCTTGTAAGCAAGCTTGGAGGTGAAAGATATTAGTGTGTAAGATCTCAAGAGGAAGTATTTCTTGGTGAAGCTCTTGTTTGTTGAAGTTCTCTTGGTAGAAGCTCTTGGTTTATAGACTATTCTTGTGGAAGTTATTAGTTCGTGAAGCTCTTGGTGTGCAAGCTAGTTGGAAGCTCTTGGTTTATAAGATTTCTTTTTGGAAGCTCTCTCATATTTTAAGACTTTGGAGTTCTCTCATTTGGAGAATATTGTAAGGATTTTCAAGTTTAATAAAAGCATGCTTTGTAAAACATTTTATCTTCTCTTTGTCTCCATACTATTGTGTTTTTTATTGTGAGTTGGTAAGGGTGGTGTATCCCTTCATCAGTGGTATTAGAGCATACCTTCATCAACTAACTAAGGGGTTAGTAAGATCATATGATAATATGTAATATTATGTCAACTAGTATAATATCATCATTCCCCAAAGGAAGTAGAACTACGACACAAGAACACTAAAAACTACCATTGTGAATGGAGTTCACATCAAGCATTCTGTGTGCCCCCCATCTCAATCTAAAATGTTGGGGGAAGGATGGCGACTTGTGAGAGGAACCATATCTTAATAGTAGGAATTACAATGAGTTCTAAGAAAGGACTTTGAGATTCACAATGCTCAAAACTAGGATTAATTGTAAGTTGCGTAGAAAACATTTTAGTCATATCACTATCTACAATAATTAAATCTATTGATTTGTGGTAATTGATCATGTAGTTGGTGTTGATGTTGTGGTAATTGCTCATGTTTTAAAACCCTAAATGGTTAACTTTAGAGGTTGCCCTAAAATGCTCTTATAAGTGGTTGAGATGCATAATGCATTGTAATATTGGTGTACATTTTTGTTGGATAATAGAAAGGTTGAGGCCTATTTAGATGGATGTAGCCTAGGTTTTTGGTTGAACCACATTAAATTTGTGTGTTATCTATGTTCATTTTGTTTTCTTCTTCTATTTTTGTATATAATTTTTTATTCTTATATTGTCTTGGATCTATCAAACCCTAACAACTAGTATCAAAGCAAGGTTTGTTGCTATAGATTGACAAGACTTTTAGATTTGAGTGGGAGCAATGGAGGATTCTATAAGAATTTTCCTTAGGGAAAAATGACCCAAGATCAAGGAACTCAAGCACAAGCACAAAATGGACCAAAGTATGATCAAAATAACAATAACAAAATGAATTGATGTAATGTCATGTACATACATACTAGGAGTGCCTGAATATAAAGGCCTCTGGAATGCTTCTAGAATGTCTAGGAGTTAGCAATATGATATGCCTCACAACTATGCACATGTCCACCAAGTGTGGATTATCCTCCATTAAGCATAGGAGTTAGTGTGATGATGATAGGATTAGCCTACAAAGGTGTGTCATGTAAAATTATGTTGTAGACACCATGTGCTTAATTAAGAGTGCAAACTATTATGTTGTCTACATGACAACTCAGTCAATTATGCAAACTCCAGTGTTGTAGACACCATGTATTGAATTAGAGTTGCTTACTCCTGTGTTGTCAACATGACAACTCATAAGAGTATGCAAAGTCCTAGGTGTCAAACTAATAAATAATAAAATAATGCATTAACCTAAGTAAACTTAAGTAAAGTGTACTAAGTAAATACTTATTTACACCAACACCCTCCCTTAAGTGCAACTTAGGGGAATGCACTTAAGCTTACGAAAGCTAGAATGAAAATTCTACTAGGCCATGTTAGGTACCCATGTACAAAATGCAATAAACTCTCTCATAAAGTAGAGAAAGAGGGAAAACCTCATGGGAAAAACCCTCCCCCAAAAAGAGAGATGAAAAAAGAAGATGCATGGATAGATGGAGTAATCAAGACCCCCACATTATGACATACATCAAGTATATACAATAGAGAAGTATGAGAATGACAAAACCCCATAAGAGGAAAAAGTCCCCCCCATAAAAGAGAAGAAGTAGAAAGGAGACAAGGTACCCCCCCCTCCCCCCCCACCAAATGTAGAATGTTGATTAGTGATAGTTGCTCCAATGTAGAAGTTGATCCATGACTGCTAAATAATGTTCCTCCCCTTTGGAAGAAACAATATCACAGGTACATATGAGATGGTTCCCCAATGTATAGAAAGAATCTTGATGATAAATGTTGTCACTAAAACTTGCTCAATTGTCCCTGTGTCAATATTGATTGTCGCCCCTTCCAATACTGCTGAAAAGAACAATGTCAGATCTAGCAAGGATGGATGTAGAACATATTCCAAAGAACTATGTGTCTCCTCAAATGATAAAGAGACCTCCTGCAACTACTGTACATAAAGAGTCACAATCATATCAACCTAGAAAGGTTGATCATGTCGAGAATGGACAGGAGGGTCAGAGTGAACCCTCGCAACAACTGAAGAAGGATCTTCTTCATCAAAGAGAAGATGTATATCATCGATGATGTCCACCAAATCTACTATGTATGATTCCACAAACAAACCTAAAATATCTATTATGTAGTCATCCAATGATGCTGGAACTAGAAGACAAGGTGTACCCAACTATGCTAGATTACATGGACCTATCACTGTAGCAATGTATGCATGTGTAATGTGCTGATGCGGTGACTTTGTCTTGTATCTATCAATAGGATCCCACATATATGAATCTAATGAATCACTATCACCGATGTCACTATCAGTTTCCACAAGGTATGATGTACAGAGTGGATTAGAGGATAAAATGGATGAACTTTCCTCAAAGTGAACATTCCTTTCTATAAAAAAATCATGAGTCTCAGGATCTATAAGTCTATATGCCTTAACACTGTCTTCATATCCGATGAAAGTACAAGGCCTTGGTGGTGATGCCTTGAATTCTTTGGAAGATATGTTTGCCCATGCTGGATAACCAAAGACTCTGAAGTGTTTCACAACTAGTTTTCTACTGCACCATACCTCAAAAGGAGTTTTTCCATCTAAGACATAATGAGTAGACCTATTAAGTATGTGATTGGCATTGCATATAGCTTTGACTTCAAGTGATGGATCAAGAGACTTTGCTCAAATCATGCAACTTGCCATAGACTTAAGAGTTCTAATCCTCATTTTTGCAACATTTGTCTTTTGCAAACTGAATGCCACTAGATTTTGAAGATCAATACCCTCAAGTTCACAGAAGTCTCTAAGTCTTGAGTTTAGATATCTGCTTTCATTGTCCATACATAGAACCTTGATGGATTTCTTTGATTACTTTTCAAGATGACTCTTCAAGGATAGAAACTTATCAAACACTTCATTCTTATGATCAAGAAAGTAGACCCATGTGTAGCATGAAAAGTCATTAATGAAAGTGAGGATGTAGCGACCCTTGCTAACTAATGTCACTGCAAAAGGACTTGCTAGAACTAAGTGAACCAACTCAAGAGCTACTGATGCTCTCCAAGACTTCTCTTTATCAATCTTCTCTTCTAGATGCATATCCATGGAACAAGTTGACCATTCACTCTTAGAAAAGTTGATGGTAGGTAAACCTTTGACCATATTGTTTGAGCAAAGTTGATGAAGATAGTGGAAGGCAAGATGACCATACCGCTCATGCCATAATTTGCTTTGTGAATGAGATTGAGTCAACAAGGCATGTGAAGGAGACTTAGGCACAAAGAAGGAATAAAGCCTTTTGTCATGATTGACTTTACCTACTGTAACCAATGAATCATCTTTAAGATTGTTCACCATTACTAAATCAGGAAGGAACTCAACTTTATTGCCATCTCCATAGTGAGTGATTTGGTAGATTGAAAGGAGATTAGAGTTAAGGTTGGGAACATAGAGAACTTCTTTGAACTCCCCATTTTCCATCTCAACTTGTCCTTTTCCTTCAACTTCCATTTTTGTATCATCCCCTACAAAGATGCGAGATACCTTATACTGCTTCAATGAAGAAAAGTCTCCTTTTAAAGAACCCATATGATATGAGGCACCTGAGTCAAGAATCCATTCCTCTGAACAACTTGAACCAGCCATAAGTGCTTGCCCTTTTCCCTTTGAAGTGGATGGATTTGAATCCTTGGAAGCATTTGGCACATTGATTTTATTCTTCCTACGTAGGTTTTCCAATTGATCTATTCTCTTAGTCTTGCAATGATGTCCATCACGATTCGATTTCTTGCAATATGCACAAAACAATTTATCCTTCTTATCATTGTTTCCCTTCTTGTTGGAAGAAGAATTACCTTGCTGTGAGGAGGTAGATTGTTATGTCTCTGATTGTGATTTTTTCTTCCACTACTTTTTCTTGTTGTTGGTAGAACTTTTTCCACTTTTATTTGATTGGTTTTCATTATTGGCCACCAATGCTTTGGTTTTTGATAACTTGAGAATTCCCATATCTATCAACTTGGACTATTCCAACATCAACATTTTTGTAAATGCATCAAATGTAGGCTTAGTGAAGGCACTTTCCATGGTTAACTTGTGAGTGTTGTAACTCGAAACAAAAGATGCATACTCTAAAGGTAGCCTCTTCATGATGTGATGAATCAATTGATCATCCTTCATGGGATTACCACAATCTTTAAGTAGTGCTCGCAATTCATTGGCTTTGTTGATATAGTCCTGAATTGTGTCAAAATTCTTAAGATCCAATAGAAGTAGGTCATCCTCAATCCGAAATCCCTTTTCCTCATACACCTTACCATACAAACCTTCAAGTTTTTCCCAAGTAGACTTGGCTTCCTTAAAGCTGGAAATGTGGAAGAAGAGATCTCTATGAACACAACTCCTGATTATTCCTAAAGCCTGATTGTCTTTGATTTTCCAATCAACTAGTGTTGTAGCATCTATGGGTTTGGTAATTGTACCATCAACATATAGATTTAAACCTTTTTCCATTAATCTACTCCATACAATATCTTTCCATGTAGTATAATTGTGTGAAGTTAGAAGTGGAGTTTTAGGTGAATCCATGATGCAGAATTAAAAAGAGCACAAACAAGAAACAGAGACACAAAAACACAAGAGACACCCCCCTATTCACTCAATCAAAGAACCCCCACCCCCCCCCCCCCCCCCAAAAAAGAAAAAACAAAAAAAGAAGAAGATGCTTTTGGCACTTTATATGTAGTGCATTTACAATAAGCCACTTGTACAAAGTGGACTTCTGATTTTTCTATTTACAACTACCTTTTGAGGTTCAAATCTAGAACTTACAATGTAGCTCAGAAATACAAGAATTTTGAAGAGTAATTAAAGCAATACAATGCAAAAAAGGACCTAATTCTGAAGTGATATTTTTGTCTACACAAGCCTATAATCTAATTGCAAAATCTGGAAATTAGACAAAAAATAAGCACTTTCAAAAAAAATGAAACTTGAAAATGTGTCTAGATGAGCCCGTACGTAGTGTTTGAAGTTGCAAAGTATAGGATTAGACAAGTACAGTCACCAAAAGATACAATTTCTAACAAATTTGTGCACCAAAACTAGAAAAGAACAACACCGTTGAAAAGTTCTAGAAATTCTACCCAAAATAGAAAACAATTGCACATGATTTGGAGTTCGGATGACTGAGTTATGGCCTCTCAAAGTTGGACTATCAAATTAAAACTAAATCTAGAGAGGGGTCTAAGTAGAAAACATTGGGTTAAATTTGATGGTCAAATGGTCATCGCAACAATGTTATTTGGCCTCTAGATGACAATCAAATGACCATCAAATTTAGGCTCATGATTGGCTAATGTCAGTGAAAAAAGGCCACCTTGATGATGCGGTAGGTACAATCACTAACATATGTGTACAAATCATACAGATATGGATGACATGGAAGGGTCTGCATGTCTGGCTGAGGTGGCAGTATATGACTAGATGATTTGGCAACATGT
Source organism: Cupressus sempervirens (assembly GCA_028749045.1). NCBI lineage: Eukaryota > Viridiplantae > Streptophyta > Pinopsida > Cupressales > Cupressaceae > Cupressus > Cupressus sempervirens. Next base: position 584,827,911 of record CM053791.1, on the reverse strand, counting down.
ATCGCTAAGCTATCAAAAAGCTGACGTAGACAGATAACAAGTGTCATTGCTAAGTTGTCTACTTATGTGTCATTAGGTGAGGGCTACTTACACATGGTAGGTGTTGATAGTGCTACATGGCCAGTTGACTCTGATGTGCAGGAGTGTTGCATGGCTGCATGCGAGGGTCGAAGAAGGAGGATGTGTGGATCCACCATGGTTGATGAATATCTTGATGTCGAATAAATAAATGTAGCGAGTGCCAGAATGAAATCTTAGGTGTCGATAGGTTTGCATCTCTGGTGATCAACACCGGGGTTGGAATCTTTAAAGCACGATGCTAGATAGTTTAAAAAAGTCAGCGATGACTATATTCATGGTAGGTGGGAACAGTTGTATTAGTCCCGCATTGCCAAAAAAAGAACCTTTGGCAGTGTATAAAAGATGAAGCCTACAAAAGGTAAAATGAAGTTGGTCACCGATGCTTGAGTCAGATTTACAATCCACTAGTATATGATATCGGCCCAGAAAATGTGTGCTCGATTGTAGAAAAATTTGGCCGTTGTGCAGTCTGCTGATATGAAAGGAATATTTTACTAGATCAAAAAAGAATATTCCTCTGTAAGGGCTAGGATTTCACCACTCGATTCCTGCAAAAAAAAAATCTCAGTTGGCCTAGTTGGCTGATTTTTTTTGAAAATATTCCAAAAATGGCTAAAATTGCAAAGAAAATAAATATTGATCTGAAAAATAAATTTGCAGATCTAATAAATGATCATACCAAATTTGTAAATTAGGCCTTCGGGTGCTGGTTTGCAAAAAAAAATTGCCTCAAACTCAACTACGGCCTAGGGTAGGTGAATTTATAGTGAAATTTCACTAAATCGACACTCCAGATGCAATAGTGAGGTCTACTTTGGCTCAAGATGGTCCCAATGATTGTGATACTCTGATTGTGAGTCAAGGTCCTCCAAGAGGTGAAGCAAGAAAATGGTCTCCAATGGCTATGTGAAGAGAAATTCCCTCATCTCTAATACTATGTAAGAATTTGCCTTAGGAAATATCACCCAAGATTAAGGAGCTCAAGCACAAGCATAAGAATGGACCAAAGTATGATTAGAATAACAATATCAAAATGAATTGATGTAATGTCATGTACATACACACTAGGAATGCTTGAATATAAAGTCCTCTGGAATGCTTCTAGAATGTCTAGGAGTTAGCAATATGATATGCCTCACAACTAAGCACATGTCCACCAAGTGTGGATTATCCTCCATTAAGCATAGGAGTTAGTGCAATGATGATAGGATAAGTCTATAAAGGTGTGTCACGTAAAATTATGTTCTAGACACCATGTCCTTAATTAAGAGTGTGAACTATTGTGTTGTCTATATGACAACTTAGTTAATTATGCAAACTCCAATGTTGTAGACACCATAAGCTGAATTAGAGTTGCTTACTCCTATGTTGTCAACATGATAGGAGTTAGTGCGATGATGATAGGATAAGTCTACAAAGGTGTGTCATGTAAAATTATGTTGTAGACACCATGTTCTTAATTAAGAGTGTGAACTACTTTGTTGTCTACATGAAAACTTAGTTAATTATGCAAACTCTAGTGTTATAGACACCATAAGCTGAATTAGAGTTGCTTACTCTTGTGTTGTCAACATGACAACTCATAAGAGTATGCAAACTCCTAGGTTTCAAACTAATAAATAATAAAATAATGCATTGAGCCAAGTAAACTTAAGTGTAATAAGTAAATACTTATTTACTCCAACAAATTCAACGTTAAAAAACTCAATGGCCAGAATTTCCAGTTATAGAAAATGTAGATGGAAGATTATTTGTATCAAAAGGATATGTGGAAGCCATTAGAATGAAAAACCAAGAAATAGGGAACTATCAAAATGGAAGATTGGGAGATCTTGGATAGGAAGGCATTGGGATCTATTCGACTGTGCCTTGCACCATCTCTAACTTTCAACAAATCAAAGGCAAAAATGATAGTAGAGATGATGGAGAAATTAGCTATGTTATACAAGAAACCCCCAACTTCAAATAAGATATTTCTTATGAAGTGTCTGTTTGATATGAAAATGGGCGAGGGATGATCTATAGCGAATCATTTAAATGAATTTAACACAGTTACCATTTAGTTGTCATCCATGCAAATTTCATTGGATGAAAAGTTACAGCTCTCTTAATCTTATGTTCTTTGCTAGAAAGCTGGAATAGCTTGATTATGGTTGTAATTAACTTTGTCTCTAGTTCAAATATTTTGAAATTTGATGAAGATGTTGGTGCTCTCCTAAGAAAGGAAATGTGATAGAAAAGCACAGGTGAAACTTCGACCTCATCAGGTTCCACTTTAAACATAGAGAATAGAGGAAGAACAAGGGAAAAGGAAAAGTGCCTTCGCATGACAAGTCATGAGGGAAGTCAAAGAAAGGGTGTTCTAAATCTAAGGGAAAGAAAGACTGATGGTATTATGGAAAGCTTGGTCACCTGAAGAAAGACTATTGGTCTCAAAAATTTAAACAAGGAGATGACAATGAAGATGACATTAAGGAAGCTAATTTTGCAAGTAATACTTTACAAGATACTTTAATTTTATGTTTGGTGTACATTCTTTCTAGATAATAGAAAGGTTGAAGGCTATGTAGGTGGATATAGCCTAGGTTTTGGGGTGAACCATGTTAAATATGGAGGTTATCTGTGTTCATTTTGTTTTCTTCTTTTGTTTCTGCAGATAATTATTTATTCTTATATTGTCCCGAATTTGTCAAACCCTAACATAATCACTATCACTAATATCATCTATAGTATCTTCCATATCTATATTAAAAAAATCTAAAATACGAACAGAATCACCATGTTTATCTCAATGCATAGTGTTGCCTCCTCCAAAGACGTGTGTAAGGTGTGATCAAAGAGGGTAAAGGTTGAGATAAAGATGTCATTTGAGAAACAAGAGAATGATCTTGAGCCTTAGCTCTATCTTGATAGTTCTTGTGACATTGATGGGCATGTTGATTATGAATGTTTTTACGAGGGATAGTAGAAGGATTAGGGTAAACAACCATAGGTTCCATAGAAACATCAACGGGTTGAGATGCAATAGTAGAAGATAAAATATGTGTAGAAGTAGGAGGTGTAGATGAAGTAGGCAAGATAGGTATATGTAAGCAACACTTAAGAAGACTAAGCTCCATAATCTTAGCTACTTTACACCGTCAATAGTTTCTATAAAGATGATTAGGATGAGTAGATGGTTTTTTAGGACATTCAATCTAAGCACAATCTCTAGGAAATGATGGTTAATAAAGAGAATGATTAATGATAACAATGACTCATTAAAGAGAAAATTTAAGACATTAATTAATAGGAGAAGCAACGCCTTGCATGGTAGAAAGCCATGGAATACCAAGATTAACTTGAAATTGATCAAAAGTAGGGATAACCAAAAAGGTAGTTTAAAAAGTTTTCTTTAAAATAATAACATATAAAGTGATAGAACCTTGAGGTAGATAAAGAAACCATTACAAATTTGAATTCATATAGGAGTTGAATCATAAGTATCTCTATGTAACCATTTATTAAAAAGGTGTTCTTCGGTGATAACATTCACATTGAAGGAAGGATCAAGAAAAGTACCACAACAAGGAACATGAACCACTATAACAATAATCTAAAGAGGACCATTAGATGCCTTAAACATAATAAATTGACTAAAGCTAATAATAGGTGGTGTTTTTTGAGGATTTAGTGGAGAAGAAATCAGAGTTTGAGACTCTAACTCAACATGATTAACCACATGATTTGCTTCTTCTATCTTCTCATCATAAGAACTATGGTAATAATAAGAAGAAGGTTGATTAATGATATTTGTTGAGTGCGAAGGTAAAATATTAATGTAAATATGAAAATTATAACTAGGCAACACAACAAACTTATTCACATGATTAACTTGAGCATCAACAAAAATAAACTTAGGATCAATAAGGTCTTTAATAACATTCTTCAAACCATAACATTTTTTAGTATCATGACCTAGTTGACAATGATACTAACAAAAAGCACTAAAATCAAACAATTAGGTAGAGGTTTACTAGGATGAATAGCAGGAAGAATAAGAACATGAGCATGAATCAAATTAGTCATCACCTTAGATAAAGGCTCAGATAAGTTAGTATATTAATGATTAGGATGAGATACAAAGGAAAAAGTAGTTGTACCTTGAGATGTAGTAGCCACTTGATCACCATTTGTATGTGGAAATTTGACTTTGATAATAAAATTAGATTTAGAGAACTTATTTGAATGTCTGATGACATCACTCTTATCACTAAAAATAGGAGCCATTAGAGTAGAACACTCGAGTTGACTCACTTGTAATTGGTAATGGTGAAGTACTTCACATAGGTGTGAAAAGGACATATACTAAGAAAATAGAATCTTATCCCTGATGTATTTTTGTAAATTAGAAATAAAAATGTGTTGAATATCATGATCAGGCATAGGATAAGAAATATAAGCATACAAATGTTTAAATCTACCAATAAAATCAACAACTTTCTCTTTAACATTCTACTTATAATGCATTAAATTAGTTTAAGAAACTTGTGGGCTAATATTATTTTGAAACTATTAAATGAAATCATTAGCAAGAGTTTGAAAAGAGTCAGTAGAATAAGGAGGTACCGAGCAATACCATTGCAAGACTCTATCCTGAAAGGTGCGTGGAAACAATTTATTCATAAGCCCATTGTCATGAAAAAAATTAATGCATTTAATTTGGAAATTTTTAAGATGAATCATAGGATCTCCCTTACCATTATAAGTCTCAAGAAGAGGTACCTCAACATGTTGCAAAATAACAACACGAAGGATATCTAAGGAAAGGGGATTTTCCATATCACATGTAGGAATATTATACTTAGATTAGGTCAAATGAACAAGTTGTTGTTGTAAAGTAGAGATGATTTGAACCAAGGTACTAACAATAGGATCAAAAGTAGTACAAGTAGTCATAGGTATACTAGATGGATTAGGAAAGGTATTAGAAGTGGAAGGAATATGTAAGGATGTTGGTGGAGAATTGGAATTAACAAGTAAAGATTTCAAATAAATAAAAGGAACCACATTATTCAAAGGCAATGAAGAAGGAATAGAAGTAGGAGAAACACTCACGAGAAGTGAAAGACTAGGAAGACTAACCCTTAAAGGAGTGGAAACTTCTATAGAGATAGTCATAAGAGGCAAAGCATATGTATGTATGCTGGAAAGAGTGGTAAAAATCAGGATAGAAGGTTCAAAGGTGGTAGAAGAAGGAAGAGGGTATCCTAACCCTTGAGTACATTTTGTCAAAGTCTTAGCATGAGTATTAATAAGATGAGATATACCATGCAATATGGAAAGGTTATTGTCATCATTATTAACAAGCTTCTTAAGAGCTTCAACAACATCAATGCTATTGAGATTATGATTTTCTTAAGCAAGCCAAGTTTCCAATTTATCAAATTCTCTAGAAAGCTTATCAACTTGCAAAGGAGGAACTCTTAAACCATCATCCTCATCATGAGATGAGTTAGAAGAGTTATGCTCCATGAGAGGATTAAGATCATGAGAAATTTTTTGAGAATCATCAAATGAACCCATCATGAGTCTATGACTTCACTTAATGGGAATGCTACGGGTAGGGCTTCATGTAATTAGGCTCATAAAAAGAGGAGATCACAAAAAGAAAACCTATTTAGCTCTAACCAAAGTAAATAAAATCCAATATAAGAGGACAAAATATGCAAAATAATCCAACACCAAAAAGATAGAGGGTTCACATCGATAAGAATATCAAATTCTAAGAAACAGGGCAAGGAGTCAGGTTCACCAAAAGAAGGTAAAAACCTAGAAGAAATAATCTAACTCCAAAAAGAAAGGAGCACAAGTTGGGTTAACCAAAATTTTTAGTTGTAAAATGGAAGCACTTCAATAGGATGTAGGCCTCCACTTTACAAGGCATCGAGCCATTCAAATATGTATATGTGAGGGAAAGAGGGGGATTTCCAAGTATGATTCCACTTATGATCTAAATTAGATTAGCTAGGACCCAAAGGGAGAATGGTGCTAATACTAAATATTGGTTGCAAAGAGGAAAGGAATACAAAGAAATACACTTTCTTGAGCCCTTAATAAGATAATGTTAATATGAAATTGAACTAATTGCATTTGAAATGTAAATCTAGATGCTATGTGAATATATCCAACCCAATTAAGATGTAAATCTAGGGTAAAAATATGAAATGAAATAAAATGTAAAAGACTCACCTTGAAATGTAAATAACTGTAAAGAACAAGATAAATGTTAGGATTCACCTTGCCTGTGTAAATGCAATGTAGATATTGAATTAGGAATGTGGGATATCTCCATACTTTGCAATGGATCTACCATAACTCTATAATGGTGCCATGGATATGAATATACATCAATGAAGAGGATGAATGTTAAAATGTAGATCTCCTTCCTTGATGACCAACAATACACTAGATCTTGAAGAGGAAATGCTTGCAAAGGATTCTCAAATGCTAGATAGAAATCTCCTTGCTTGAATGCTTGAACTCCTTAAATGAAAAAGACTAAAATCTTCACTAGCAAGCAAGAGCTTGCGTGCAAAAATGAATGAATGGGTGAGATTGCTTGATATCTCTCGATTCATAAAATGAAGCCTCCAAGTCTCCTTATATATGAGTTTTCAGGCAAGAAACCAATACAGGTCAATAGTATAACGATCATTAGCTAATTAAACCCTCAAGGACTTTCAGACCTCGAGCCCTGGAGTTGTTGGAGACTAGGTCAACCTGAATTGACCTAGTCTAGGACTATGTTGACCTGGTAGGACTAGGTCAACCTGGGTTAGCCTGGTCTAGGAGGACAAGTCCTAGGTGCCACAAAGAACCAGGGCATAGGCTAGAGAGATAAGATGGAAATAAGGAAGAGAGAAGAGGAAAAGAGAGCAAAGCATGAGCATATCCATGGTTTGAAGAGGGAATCATGAAGATGAGGGAGCTCAATGGTCTTAAAAGGAAAGTACATTCATTTTCAGATGGTACACTTTTTGTTACCATCTTTATAATGTACATTTTAAAAAAATAGCTTTATTCAAAATATTCTATTGAGATAACTTCCAATTCCCTAAGGATGTGTATTCCTTACGTTGTTTCTATGTTTTTTTTTCCATGTCCTCTAAATTATGTCCCTCTTGCAACCCTCCAAGACAACATGATCCTAGGGATGAGAGTCTTAATTTATATTAAGCTCCTCCTACCCTACTTTTTGACCAACTTCAACTTCTTTTCAAAATAGCTTTTCCTCTCTTGGGAATGAGAATGATATGCAATTATATAACAAGGAATTACATCTCATGTATTGTTTGAGGTCTTACCAACCTCTCTGAAAAGTACTCTACACAAGATATTCACCAAAGTATCCTAACATTCATGTTTTTATCTTCAAAAATTTAAAATTGCAGCTTTTCATGTCTTTGGTCAAATAGCTTGCTTTTTGCTTCTCAACGCAAAGTTGGTCGTAGAGGAATTGTTACCCTTCTTTATCTATGATGACATTCCATAGTTGTTGACCATAGGGTGGATCCCACACAAAGATTGGTTTTAGTTCTCTTATCAGTAGACTATAATTCTTTTGTGGTAGGGTAGTTATTGCTTATGTTGCTAATGATGTTGTAGAATGACCTCAATTATAGAGTTGGATAGTTAAATTACTACCACCTACTACTTGGGTCATGTGCTGAGTTTTTAATATGGTTGAGGTTTCCTATAACACAGATGGAATTTTCCCCTTTTGTTGGACAACTAATAAAAGGGAAACCTAGTTTACATGCATAATAAATCAAACCCTTTTTGTCCCAATAACCAAGCAATATTATCCCCATGAAGTCTAACACAATTGGTCCAATTTTTGAGTTGGACTAGATAGAGTTGTTGAGCACCCTAAATCATGTCATGATCTTTGATGTATTATTTTGGGAAAAAATCAAGCCCTGCCATTTTTATCTTTTTATGAGGTAAGATCATTTTACCATTATGTTCAACATCGAATGATGTATAGCTCTTGTGAAACCTTTTAAAGAACACAAATTTTTTTCAAGTATTTATTTATGAAGTCATCCTCCCATGCTACCCCACATTCAATGGGTTTGGGGTTTAGAGCCCCAACACACTCAACTCATAGGATGAATTTTATGGTGGAATGATGCCATCTCTTGTAGTGTAAGATTTCTCTGAATTTATGATGAACACCTAATCATGTACATGGCTAGTGGTCCTATGAAGCTAACACCAAATATTTGCATGCAAAAACTAATACTTTCTAAACAAACCCTTTTTTTCTTGACTTGCACACTAGGGTAGCCCAACTTCATCATCAAAAGCATATAGTTGGAAATTATGTAGCCAAAGATGCTAGATTAAAGCCATGCTTCATTAGTTGATGGTCAATGGTCAAGCTTCTAAAGAGTTTTTCCTAGCTCTTAGATCCTAATACTCTTCCCCTGAAATTACAAAAATAAATCAAGAAATCTAGTATTTTTTGAGCTTCCTAATATTCTTTCAATCTCTGTTCAATACTATGAGAAGGTGTTCACTTTGAAGGGAAATTCCCCTACTTGTGAATAGGCCTTGAATGACTTCCTTTATTTCATCCCTTCTCAACTCTCAGATTCCCAAAGGGCCTTTTGCAGTTAAATGCTTACACTTGAAAAACGTAAGGAAGTTGGTTTTTCCATTGATGATGACAAATCCCTAGGTTGTAATGGAATTCCTTTTGAATTCTACAAAGCTCTTTAGCCTTGTGTTGCTCCTAACTTGTATAAGGTATACTTGGAATCATCTCACCCTCAACTCTAGGATAGATAATTAATAAAGGAAACATCATTTTCATACTTAAAACATGAGATTTTGTGGATATTTATAATAGGTGCCCCATCACATTGTTCACCGCCTCTTGCAAAATCAATGGTGGAACCCTTGCTCTCAAGATTCAACATCTCCTCTCGTAGATTATGTGTGCCAAGCAAACATGTTTCACCAAATCTACATATATTTTGGACAACATTATTATTGTTTAGGACTAGATTGATTATTATTATATATTTCAAAATAATAATAATTATGGTGTGTTAAGCACGAGTAGACTCCAGCCCAAGAATTCTCACACAAGAGGCTTACAAGTTATCATTGTGTTATGGGCTCTTGCCTATAAGTTCGACCTTCATTTTATTCAACATGTTCATATTCTCTTTGTAAATGCCTTGACTTTCATTACAATAATGGTCACCATTTTAAATACCTTTAGTTTTTTTGGGTCCATTTATCATGGTTATCCTTTACCTTTGTCATTTTATGTTCTTGGGCAAAAGGCTTTGACTATTTGTTGACTACTACCATTTCTTTCGGTTGAGTGAGGGGAGTTTCTGTTCTTGACTCAACTTCTCAACTTTTTAATGGAAACTTTATTGATGACTCCTTTTACTTTGATTTGAGATCAAGAAAATATTCAAAATGTTCTCCAATGCCTTGACACCTTTAGTTTGGCCTTTAGGTGGACTATGAAATGTCTAAAAATCCAATGGTATAAGCAATCATTCCTTTGTAGACCCTCCCTACTTTCTTTAATATGGTTGGGTATAAACTCAACATTGTGAATTCTTCCAATTTTTGGGTACCCCTTTTGCATTTCAAGGTTTTGTTATTGACCTCTAAAATAAAACATTAGCCAAGTTTGAAAAATTACTACATACTAAATTACAAAGCCCCCTTGTTCATTGCTAAATTATATATTTATTCCAAGGTTCTCACCACTACTCATGTGTATTACTATTCATGTTGGACTCCTTCAAAAGCCTCTAGAAAACTGTAAAAAAATATTGTATTTCCTTTGGGCTACTAAGGCACACCACCAAAAAGTTACATCAAGTGGCATGGGAATTTTATTGCCTTGCCAAAGAGCTTGGAGGTCTTGGCCTTCTCTTGACCTAGAAACAAGGATTGACGTTGTGTGCCAACTAGGTTTCCAAGGGCCATCTCTAGTTATGAATCCTTGACAATCTTCCTTTGATGTATTTCATCAAGATATCCTATTACTAGGCCAAAATAAAAGGGAATTGGTTTTTAGATCCTCCTAAACATGAAAGATGTTCAAATCTAGGGCACTTTTGTTGCCAAAAGAATTTGAGATGCTTGGGAAGTTGTTAAGTCATGGCTCCTTCTAGATAAAGTAGGCTTTTGTGATGGCCCCTCCTTTAACCAATGTAATTTTTGGTGATCACTAGTCAAGCTTAACGGCTTCTTCTAGATAGGGTTCTCAAAGTGTGTGCTCTTTTCTTTTACAAGTGTGACATTCGTTCACCTAGGGGCCTTTTATCTGGGCCAACCATGAACTTTTACATGCAGGAATATCTCTAGACCTAAATTTTATTAAGCACCAGGATTAGGACACTTCAACTAGGTGATATTAACTCTACCACTTCATATGTTGCATAAAATTGGTATCCATTGTGTCAAACCATGACCAGAAAGATTGGTGATGGTCTCCTCCCACACCCTTTGCTAATTACAAACCCAAGTTGGGTTATCATTAGTTTGTTCCTCACCTACCTATGATTCCTATCTTGAATAGGCGATAATCATTGTAGTCTTCTAAGTCTACATAGTGAGAAAGATTCCTTATTATTTGGCCTACTATAGCAAAACTCAAAATTGCCCATCTTGCCTTATGTATTCTTTTAGGTCTTACCGTTGGGCTCTCATCTCATACATTTGGGTAGTTGAGACCCTTGTTGTCCTTTTTAAGACAACCTTAGTCTTTCATACATCTATTTTAGTATTGTTAGAGAGCCCAACATTTGTAGGTATGAATTCATGAATTTTTTTGACCCTTTTGGCCAGAGACATTTTGTTGGGAGATTCACCCAAATTTCCTTTCAAGTTCACACAAATATGACATGCTTTTAGGATGAAAATTTTGTTTAGTCTATTGAAGGATATAAATTTTACATTATTTTCTTACTCTTGATACATGATCTCATTGGGAGATTCACTCAAATTTCCTTTCAAGTTACAGAAATATGACATGCCTTTAGGATGAAAATTTTATTCAATCTATAGACGGATATAAATGTTGCATTATTTTCTCACTCTTTGCTTGATGTAAATGTTTCCTTACATGCTAAAGATTTAATGTCTAATAACATGATGTTACAAATTTAGGTACACATTGACAAAGTGGCTCTTGAAGTTGTCCACATGCAGGAATTGCTTCAACATTCGGGCAATGCACCTTGTACGGTTGCAAGAGTTTTGCTAGATGTTTATGTTTTTTATGGTCATTTTCCACCCTATTGTTAGTGTTGTATTGTATTTTCTCTGCCGCTCTCATACACTATGTTTCTATATGGCTCCTTATCAATAGTCTGACAAGGGAAGACATATCTCTCAGCAATGCTCAGCCTGAGCAATTGGTGGTTTTTTTTCTTCTAAGCAGTCCTTTGCTGGTGCAACTACTTCCACTCCTAGTGACTCAGGTTAGCTAGGTTTTGGCAGAGCTATTGGGTGGCGAACCTCTTCAAAGTGACTTCCTCAACTTTACTTGACAATTTTTCTAACTAGAAAGAATAATGAAGAAGAAGACAATGTTGAAGATGGGTGGTCCCTTTCAAACCCCAACCCTAAGCATGTTGATGCAGGGAAAAATGATGCTCGAGATACACTAGCTCCTATTGACACTATTCTAACAACTTACTAATTTTTATTATTGTTCTTATGTAGAAACTATACTTAAATTTATGATACTTTAGCTTTATAGTCTACCTATATTATCATTCATTGAATGATTTCTTATCCTCCTTCTAGTTTTTGTAAATTATGTATTCAATTCTTTATTTAATAATAACAATTACCTAATTAATAAAAAACAAATTATTATAAAACATATTTCAAAACTAAACAAACTAGACCCATTAAAAACATTATTTGAAATGATTATAACCAACTTAATACAAACATGATCTATCAAAATAACAAGAGATGCAAGCGTCATAGTTCCTGCCATATGCATAATGGTTATAGTGTTGTGGGTTGAACAAATAAAAAGTAGAAATAGGATGGAAAAAATAAAATTTAGAGAAGAAAGAAAAAAACTAATAGATGTGCATTGATGAACATGGAGTAGTGATCCTATTGTTAGATCTCTAAGCTAGCCACAATGTTGTTTGAGTGTTGGCCACTAAAATTTATAGGTTCTTTTAACAAGCTCGAAAGACTAGACCGATGGAAGTACGTTGTGGCGATAAATAAGCAATGACAAAGTTGTTGGAGTGAAGGCCTTCCAACTCACAAGAAGTGATGAATGGATCATTTATAAAAAAAAATTGATACAATATGAGATTCCGCTTGTGTGATTCTGTTGTTGAGTCATGTATATCCATAAAAAAGTTGTTATTGTTTGTACTTAAAAGACACATTGAAGAGAGAGTTAAAGAAATATATTTTTCGTAATAGTTAGAAAAGAAGGAAAATGGAGATATATATATGTATGTATGTATGTATGTATGTACGTATATAGATTGAAAAGAGAGATAATGATAATAGAGATTTATAGATAGAAATAAAGGATACGAAGAGATTTAAAAGAGAGAGAATGATATGTTATTATAGGGAAAATGAATACAGATAGCTGGAATAGAATTAAAAAAAAAGACTGAGGATTATGTTATTTTAAGAAATGTTTAAATAATAAATATAAAATTGAGTTAAATCAATGAAGTATTTGTTTCTACCTTTTCCAATATAAATTCAAATATTAAATTTTAAAATATAAATTGTTAACTACTTGATTCAAAACAACAAAAGAATAAGTAAGTTTGAAGAATAATATTAGTTATTTAAAACAAGATTGAAAAAAAAGCTAGTTAAACATAGTGTGAAAAAGTTAGCATTTTATGATTGACAAAAGTAAGGGACAATGTAAAACTAATAAATATATTTAAAAAAGAAAATATAAAACATAAAAAACTAAATTAAAAAAAAATTGTGACAAAATTTATAAATATTTTAGTAAAAATTTATCAAATCATTATATTCTTAAAAATATACTTTTGTTATTAATTAATTTAATTATAATTTTGAATAAAAAATTTAATTTTAAAATTAGAATAAAAATAATTTTAAATTATTATGAAGAAAAAATTAAGTATATGTATTTTTAGATGATATGATAATTAATTTTTTAATAAGCTTTTAAATAAACTTAAACTCAAAAATAATCTAGATTGACATATTTACAATCTTTGGTAAAAAAAAAATGATTTAATTATTATTGATTAGACATGCATTTATGTCTTAAGTGAGGTGGAAGATAAAAAAATTACTTTATTAAAACTTTAATTAATTTGTCACACTTATGAAAAAGATAAATGCATGTCATTATTGTTGCATTAATGTTGTTGGGAAAATATTTGTATATTTGTCAAAGAAATTTAATGATTCTCCCTACCAACAAAAACAAGTGCCAAGTGCCACATAGTGGCATGTACTTACCATTAGTGAATTGCAATGGAATGGAAATGCATGAGTATGATAATAATTTTTAATTGTATAATTTTTTGAAACTTTACAAGTTAAACATTAAAAGAAGTGAGAAAGCAACTATGCATATCAAATAACCATCATATCAAATTTAGTCAATCATATTAATATATCATAAAACATCTAAAAAAAATTGTAGTATAGATTTGAATCATTGGATTCATTTTTAAAGAATGAATTAGACTTGGGGGTCATTCCATTTTTATCAATATAGTGTTGTTTTCACAGTCTTTCTTGCCTATCCCTACATTTTCATAATTCAACAAATGATGATCTATGTGTGTACACAAAACATTAATAACAATATAAATTTTCAATGTTTTTCAATGTTATATTTATACATTCAGAAATCTATTAATCATATAATCATATGAAATAAATAAGATTGGTTTGTTTATAATATTTATAATATTTTATATAGTTTTAATATAAATAGAGAACTTTTCTAGAAAAGAAAATTAAAATTTCAATAGAATATTAAAGTAATTTAAAATGTTAATTTTTTTTTTAATTTTTTTTTTTTAATAAATGCACCTGGTAAACTTTTTAACGTGACCGGTAGCGCTGGCGCGACACGCCCACCGGTACCACCAACGCTTTGACCTGGAGCTATGAACCAGTGAGCAAACGAGGGACCTCATCCCCATGAGATTTGAACCTGGATGGCAAGGATAACAACGCAACAACTTAACCATCACAACATGCCACTATTGGCAAAAGGGTTTGTGGTAAACCTAGTGTGACTCGAACTGGAGTTGATGCGTAGCACCGGGATCATTAGCCTAACACTACACCTCACGACTCGCCTTCACACCAACTCAGCTACTCACTCACCCTTATGTTAATTTCTTAATTATTCTAATTATTATTACTTTTTTTATGACAACATAAATTCATTAAAAATTACAAATATAACTCAAAGACTTTGATACAAAATGAAATTAGAGAATAAATTATAACTTTTGAAAAATTATAAAAAGTAATCTTCTAAGATTTTAAAAACTAAAACAACAATTTTTTCTCATCCATCCTTTTTAACTATTTCATTTTGCCAAAATTTATAGAAATAAATTTTGTAAATTGCTTAAGTTTAGTGAGAAACTATTGAATTGATTTATTGTAAAATAACTAATATTGAAATTAAGAAACAAAAATTTAGCTGAAAAAAGTGCAATATGAAGAACCTTCCAAGAAAAGGGCTCCTATAACACAAAAGCAATCTAGCTAATCATATATTTTATTTTGTATAAAAAAAATAAAAATAAAATAATTAAACATTAGACAAGTTTGAATTGCTCTAAAATAATTACTTGTGATTGGTGAAAATGGTAGAATTTAATTATGATTTCAATAAAATTGAATGCAATAGTATTTGCCTATGATATGGACCAAAGGAAAAATGAAAAATAGATATACACATTGTAAATTCTATATAAACTTTTAAATTCTTTGATTTGATTGGTTAATTTAATTGAAAAATTACATTGAATGAATACAATAGTATCTACCTTTGGAACTAAGGCCCCGTTTGGTTGGGGAAGATGATTTTTTGACATAACCAGGTTATCTTATAACCAGGTTTTCGAAAACCTGGTTTTGTGGTTTGGAAAGCCAATGGTCCGTTTGGTTGACACGGAAGATGAATATACTATGGACCCCACAATATTATTAAAAAAACTGTCATAAAATTCAAAACCTGGTTTTAATTTCGAATTCCACCTTTTTGTTGGAAGAAACTTCTTCCAATTTTTGACCAAAATTGGAAGATGAAATTGAAAACCAGGTTATAATTTTAACCAACCAAACACCAAAGTTTTTTTGCAAAACCTGGTTTTGCCTCTGATAACCCGATTTTGGCCCTCATCTTCCAGCAACCAAACCGGGCCTAATATCTATCTTTGGCATGAACTAAAAATTTAAAAATGTTTTGGACAATATAATTTTGTTCATTACCTAATTAAGCCGATAGGCTTCGCTCCTTGAGAACAAGTGACCGGAATGTTTGGATTTAATGACAGTCTTACACCAGGCAACAGGAAAGATGGGCCATAAAATCTGCACCAGGTTGTTTGGTGTTTCGAGATGCTTGCCCTGCAGACGATCTGTTCCACCAAGGTTGTTTGCTTCCGATGTCTTTGCCTAGATCTTCGAGCACCGAATCTGTCAGGAATGGAAATGCTTCATGAAATACCACTGGCTAGGGTGGAATATTATGTATATAAGCCCAGACATTATTCCAATGGAAGGATGGCAGGTTCAATTCATTGCATGGATTTTTGTGTGCTGGCAGTGGAGGCACCTCATAACAACTCTTGTATAAGTAAGTTAGCCTCACATTTTTTTAATACTACGTCAACACTGTTCACTTTACTGGATGGTTATTGTTATTTATTTCCATATGCACAATTTTTTAGTTCGTCTAAACAAAAACAAATGAAATATTTGTGAATGCATTGATGCAGAATTGGAACAATCTTTGGGTGATAAAGGAGCTTAATGCACCTTCTCTGAGAGAGATTGTTGAGTGTTATGTGGATAAGAGGTGGCCAACTGATGAGGACGTGGATTCTAACTCAACCAGTAGAAGAACTGAGGAAATGGGGAACACAAGTGACTACTTGCTAGAGACAAACATTACACTGAATCCCACAGAAGGAGATGATTATCTCAAGGAACTTCTTGAGATGAGGGAATTTTTGAAAAAGGTTCAGAAAGATCAGGAGGAGACGAGGGAAGTTTTGAAAAAGCTTCTTAAAAATCAAGTGGATATGCTGAAAATGATAATGAAGAAAGTTTTCACTAAGGAAGACAACAACAAAGGAGAAAGATCACTGCAACAATACAAGACGGCTAAGGATAAAAAGGAGCGAGAAGAGTGGATAAAGTTGAGAAACACATTGTGGCGGTACAATGTTTCAATGGAAGGCATTTGAGCCTTTCAAAAATTTAGGTTTTACTACCAGCCTGGACATCAACCTCGCTAAATCTAGCTGCCATGCACTTCTCTCATGGATTGTGCCTCTTTATAATTACTTCCTCGGTCATAGATAATATGATCAATTTGTCAGTGAGTGTATTAAATTAGTGGTAATATGATCAATCTTGTTAAAAATTTTGATTTTTAAGCCGAAGGCCTTCTTCACAAGAATTCAACAAGTTAATTTTGATCATTGATGACTTACATTGGCCGATTATGAGACCTTAAAGATAGTGCTCATCATTAGATCTTTCATTTCTTTGCATTTTCTATTCAATGGTAGCAACATTTTTCATTAATAATATTAGTCACTGCTTTTTCTTCCATTATACAAGAAAAATGCATTTTCTCAAGATGGTGTGGGGAAAATACATTCTATATTTAAATTAATTAAAATTTGATTTTCAGAAGTACACAAACTAAATACTTCTTTTTTTATAATAGTCTATTTTAAAAATATATATTTAAAAATTAAAATTGGTATTTTAAAAGTACAATAAGTTTATTCAACTCAAAGTTTATGAAACGATTATTTTGCTAAAAATGGTTTATCGAAAAGCTATTTATAGATTATTTAGTTGGTTTTTATATATAAACTAACTAGATAATCTAAATATAGCTTTCTCATGAGCTGTTAAATATAAATCTATATAGAGGTTTTGTTTTGTTTTGTTTTTTTTTCTATAAGAGTTAGAATTGATAAAAAAAGGTTTTTCAAGAAAGATTACTTTTAGCATATTATATACGTGAGATCTTTTTAATTTTTAGCTCTGTTACAATATAGTGATATCTTAATCTATAAATATTTATTTTTATTTTTTATTTTTCTTAAATTAATGTTAGACTTATAGCAAAATTAGATTTACTAAGACACTCATACTTATTACTATGTTAGTTGCAATTAGAGTTGCTAATGTGATATGAGTAATATAGTTAAGATTGCAATCGTACTTGCTAAAATAGTTAGAAGCTGCAATTGTGGAGAATGGACAGTCCAGCTTTTGGACCAGTTGGAGCTCTGGAAATTCTCAAGGTTCGCAGGGAAATCTAAATCACTCGGCTTCAGGAAAATATTTAAATCATTCAGCTTCAGGAAAATATTTAGATAATTCTGCTTCTGGATATTCTTTAAATGCTTCTGCTTTAGTAATATATTTAAATCATTCTGTCTTTGATAAATATTCTTGGTGCTGTAATAATTCCGCCACGACTACTACTAAATCCATCAAGTCCAAGCCAAATTGGAGCTTATCCATGGCTGCAAAGCCGTCGGTTCCATCCAGTAAATCTTCTATGAAATGGTAGCAGTTCTTCACCCTAGGGTTAATGAAAACCCCTGCCATGAAGCTTGAAGACACTAAGGCAATAGAAACCTAACGACCATGGCGCTGAGAAATCAGTTCTTAAGCGGTCAGTTTCGTGCAGCTACGAGCAAGGGCCAAAGGTTGTGTCAAAGGAGCTCATTTCTCTCAATTTTTGACACAAATCGAACTTAGTCAGAGAAAATATTTCTGCAGAGGAGAAGCCTAAATCTAGGGGTTGGCGTCTCCTAGTGCCATTGAAGACACTAAATAGATGTAAAGCTTCAATAAATTCTATCATCGACTGCTCCACTAGCAAAATGCTCTTGATATGTATGACTGGTGATGCACTCAAGATACGCTTCACACTTTAAAGGTAGGAAAGCATTCAAAATGTGTAGGATCAAAATAGATGAATGGAAGTCAAGGTTGGTTCGGAGGCAATCCAAAGCTTGAGATACTGTCAGCAATTGAGGACAAGAATAAGTCACATTTTCTAATTGTCAATTTACAATCTGGTGCACCAATGCAATTATTATCATGCTTGAAGAAGAAATTGGAATGATAGAAAAGCATCTAGAATTGAAGGCTATGACAAGATACTCAGGGGATGCATGGGTTCCTAGGATGTTAATAAATTAGACAGAAAACTTGTAACGCTTTTAGGAGACCATGGGAGTAATGCTTTGGAAATGCAATAGTTGATTTGAGAATCATTGTTAATCATAAGTAGCTTTTGATTCAAATGAAAAATGTTGATTGAAATTCCTCCAGAAAGAGGGCTTTGAAGGGTGATTTTGTTGTATGTTTTGAGGAATGATGACACTTTCTCACTTTACATATATTTTTTAAATGTGCTTTTTAGGTTTCAATCTCATATAAACCAATTTAGGAGCCGAGTTAACATTTTAAACCTATTATATAGCCTATTACCTTTTTTAATGGAATAGAATGAAGACAAATTATTGGTGGCATGTCAAAAGCCAATCATAATTGAGTAGATTTTAAGATAATTTTCAAAGATTTTAAGGTCGTCACACCCTTCCTTTCTTTAGAACATTGGACAAATCCATTAGGAATTAAATCAAAGTGAAAATTGTTTAACGAAATTTAGGACTTGTAAAAGAAAAAGGATGGATGAATGTCACAAGTGAAGGAAACTTAGCGATAAGATATGGAGGAAGGAAGTGATAAATATTGGTGGTTTGAGAAGGTGATTCAAGACTAGGATTTCAAGAAGAGAAATTTCACCTCCAAAAATAATTCGTATAAAGGCATAGAATAATAAGTACTTGATATACTCATCAAATATAATATCTTAATGATTCTAGTGTATTAGTCATTCCTTTCAAAAGTTTAGTTTGGATTCAATAGTCTTAGATATTAGATTTGATTCAACATTAAGAAAAAGTTTAAACCAATTAACACCATTTATAAATATTTTGACTCAAAAGCTATTGTTGTTAATAAGTTGTTTACTTCATGGAGAATTTTGTTAGCTTCAATTTAGGCTTCCTCGAGATGTAATTCAATTAAAAGATATATTTTATGCCTAATATATTCTCTTATAATAGTTTTTAATAAAATGGATCATACTATAGAGTTGTAACTAAATTAGCTTTTTTTTTATTGTGTGATTTTCTATCAATAAAAAAGGTGGTTAGATAACTCATTACTCTTAGTGAACAAATTCTTGAAGCAAAAAATATTAAAACCCATCAATATGCTCTATAATCATTAGTATTGTAAGAATTTAGATCAAGCTTTGATACCAAGTAATAATTTGCCTAAGGCAATGGATAAAAATACCAAGATCTAGAACCTCAATAGATGACACAAGAAAGATGGGAAAATGATATGATTAATTGATTGATTTAATAATGATCATTAATACATGAATAACATTGAATTGACAAATTGTAATGTAGAATGCTTGAATATATAGGCAATGTATGACAACTAGGAGATATCCAAGTGATAAACTATCACATACACCAGGTGATATCACATGCTCACCAAAGGTGGATTATCCTCCATTGTACAACAAAGTACGTGCAAATATGTGCAATTCAATTAGAGAATGATAATGTGATAGTCACACTAAAGGTGAATTTCAGACATAAAGTGGAATCAAATAATAACTAACATCAACACATAAAATTGGCTAGTAAAAGGTCGTCTCTTTATGAGGATAAAAATTCATGAAGCTCTGCAAAATCATCTGGTAGAGGATAAAAAACTTGAATTCATTTATAATATTAATTTTAGTTATAAAAGCTATCACACAATTATTTGTTATTGGATTGTGGAAATTTGATTAAATATTATTCATATTATAATAGTTGTATGATTAGAAACCATAGTTACAAAAAATAAATAAATAATATGTGATAAAAATAATGTATTTTATAAGAATAAAGTTATCAAAATAATTAACATTGAAACTTACATTAAAAAATGTAAAAGTTATAGGTTATCAATTTATAATAATTTGTTTTAGTTTATGTTTTGAGTCTTTTGTTACATTTATCAATAGAAATTATACCATATAATACCATTATTCACAAATTATCTCATGAGAAAATAAATATTTAAGTTTCAAAAATCACTATATGTAGCTAAACTTGATAGAATAGGTTGGAAATCTATTTGGAACATATTGATCGGGACAAATATTTTACTTCAAGCCAATTCTAATATTTTAATAGAAACACATGATGTGACATCTTTTTTTTACTCTATTTAAGTGATGATTGGTGTCAATTAATTGAGTCTTTTACTAGGTAAATGAAATAGTATATTGTCTATGTTAAATGAAATAGCATAGATGAATTTTTTTTTGTTATTCTATTTTAGTTTTGTTTAATCTGATTATTACATTGAGAAATTCATAGAATTTATATTATATCATTGAGAGATGCTAAAATGCAAATCACTCATATACAATTAAATAATAAAATAAAGGAATCTCACCTATTAGAAAACAAGATGTAGCTTTTTGCATTCATGAAATACTAATATTTAATGTATCACTATCAGCAAAACGCTTTAAGACTTACTAAAAAATTATTGGTCAATGTACATCTAAAACATTTAGATTAAACATTCTATATCAACAACAGATAACATCATCTTACATATAAAACTATGGACTCCTTGCACCCTCCAAAGGTGCAAGTGCTAGTATTTTTTGAAACATCAAAGTTAAAAATAAACAAAACAATGTCTGCTGTACAATAAAATTGTAATAGCTTTGATTGAATTTTCCACAACCATAACGATTGCACCACCGGTACATTTCCTGGTCCATGAGTTTTGAACAGGCAGTTGGGACTGGGATTTATGTGCTCTCGAACTGGTGGCGTTTCAAGGTTGAACTGCGTTCGTATGTTTGCATTCAGAATTTTGTTTGCGGAAGTAAATACGCAGGCAGCGCACAAACATTTTGCTGGGCGCAGGAGAGAAATTCACAGCAGCATGTCGGGAAGAGGAAGAGGAGGAGGAAGATGGGGACCTAATTCTCAACAGCGAGGCATAAGAGGTGGAGGAGGGAGGCAAGAACACGGCAGAAGAGGAGCAGGAACGGGGCAACATCGAGGTGGAGGCCGAGGTGGAGGAAGGGGCGGCGAGCAGCGATGGTGGGATCCTGTCTGGCGAGCGGAGCGATTAAATCAGATGAGAGAGCAGGTATCGACCTTTTTTATTTCACTCATTGCTACATCTTAAACCCTGGAAACCTTAGGGCTTATTACAGAAATAGGTCTGAATTGTGAGGGGCTAAAAATGATGTATAAGCTGAATGGAAGCAATAATCTCATATGTTAAATTAATATTATTCAAGAGAGTCATCTAAACAATAAGAGTTCACATTTTTAGCCCTTTATATTTAGTATTATAATTTATTACATAAAGAGAAATCGTTAACTTCAGTTAGTTATTTTTGTGATGCTGTTCAATACGAATAGGCTTTATCTATACATTACATCTATAGTCTACGACTCTCATGTTCAATATGTGAAGATTCAGTAGCAGTAGCAGTAAGCTCTGGAGAATGGCTCCAAAGACTCCGTCGGCTTCCTTGTTCTTTTGGCTTCACCTTCCACGTGCAACCTATTTCTTTTGACCTTGCCAACAAATGTGATGGTTTTCCATATTCTTATCCCTGATTGAGTGAAGCCTATGAAATGGAGTAAACTCTTGTTTAACTCCCCTTAAATTCCTCCTTGCAAATATGACACAGCCGTACTCTACTCCCGCTTGAATTTCTTTCGTTGGTGTCTTGGCTGATGCATATTGTAAAATGGTATTTTTTCGGTTAAATGGGCCCATAGCATATTTTCCAAAATTTCAAAATGGTATCTGAGGGCATATAAAATACAGGGAAAATTTAAATATTCTTATTGTTAAAAATGATTAAATTTATTTCAGATTCGATCTATTTATGACTTTTATTATTTTTAGAATATGATTTACTAGTCCAAGGGGTTTGGCTTAGTCAGTTTAAGCAATGTATTCTCATTGTGGAGACCTTGGTTCAAATCTCAGGAGGGACATCTTTGTGACTTTCTAAGTTGTGACTCTCAGGGTCTCGCAATTGTTGTTGCTCGTAAGGAGCTAGAATCTCATGTTATTGTTTGAATGAACACAAGATTTGTAAATGGTATTCAATAGAATATGATTTACTAATCTCTGAATTCTATTTTGCAAGATGTAATCTGAAATAGGTCTTTGTGAAATATGTATGCAAATGACAATTCAGTATTGATAAATACTGGATATTATTATGTAATTCTGAATGTGATATTTGTAGTCACCAAACTTCAAGGGCAGAGCATTAATTGATTTCGATGCTCTTCTGCCTGATTGGTTTGAGTATATATAATATATAATCAATGGAGAGTCATGTCCATGAATGGACGTGTCTCCACACAGTGGAGGCATGTCCATTCATTACATGCCTCTTTGTTTACCAAACAAAAAGGCCGGAATACTAATCAGGATTATCATTAGTTTGCACTCAACCAATATATGTATCGCATTGCCGATCTGATATGAAAAATAATCAGACTGTGATCTGAGTCATTCAGTGAAACATTTGATCATTGTTCGTTCAGAATGTGAAGAACATAAATAACAATTTTAGAGATAGAATTTGCAAGTGAAGATTGATAATATACTTGGATTTGAGAGGTGTTATGATCTGATATGAATGATAATCAATTTCAACGAAATCAATATTATTCTAAGTCATATAATTATGTGTGTGTGTGTGTGTGTGTGTATGTAGATTTATTATCATTAATCTCACCGAAGCTAGTATCTTCAAGACCCTGCTTAGCTAGGGAAGATAAAGAATCTAGCCAAGTATATATCACAATAGGCTCATCTATTTTGAGAAGAGATATCGCCTAACTCGTGATCTTAGAGGATATAATATGCTCATGAATATCAAGTGACATGACATTCTTCTTATATATCCAAGTTATGGTATTTGCACTGACATCAAGTCTCATGATGTCTAACATAACACTCTTATCCACCATGATTATCTCATAAGGAACGTAATTATCTTCAACTAATATCAAGTCTCATGACATCTATCAAAATGTCAAAAAGATACTAACTATCATGACATGTCCACGAATATCAAGTCACATGATATTCATCATGATAGTGAACTAATCATTGTAAAGTCGTCACCTTACAATGTTAGGTACAAGTGTTCATTAATTGAAAGATCGTTACCTCTCAATAATGTAAATAGGGGGCCCATAAAGTCATAGAGTCAGACATATGACAATATTTTTAGATAGAGTCTCCACGGATTATCTCAGTGGCGTTGTCATGGCATCACACACATGACACCCACCATGAACCACGTCAGAGGGTGAACCTGTCACAACTACTCTCAAAGAGTGGAACAAGGGTTCACTTTAAGCTTCTTTCTCACAAAGAAGAATTCAATTAAGTACATTTCAAGAAATCACTAATGCTAAGACTCCCTCGAAGCAAGATCTTCGTTGTTGACGATTTCCAAGCTATTCTCAAAATGCACAAAATTTGTTTTGGTAGGAGACTTAGTTTGAATATCAGTCATTCGTTCTTCAGTGATAATGTACCTTTTCTAGAACCCATCTCCACCGTCTACTTCCTCTGAATCACTATGATCAAAGTCATCAAAGATCCACTTTGTAGGTCTTCTAACAACTCCCTCTGTTTTGATCACAACATTATTTGTAATGTTCCTTTTTCGAACCTTTCTGTTGTCTAAGTTTGAAGGGGGAAATGTCTAATTTGTATGGTGGAGCAAGATGTCGTATGGTGGAAGGACTTTGTTATACGAAGGAATGGATATGCCCCTCCAGAAGAATGGAATGTTGTACGATGGATATGGGAAGATGGCAAATGGAAGATGGCAGATGGACGTTGGCAAATGGAAGATGGAAGTTGGAAGTAAGATGGCAGATGGAAGTTAGGAGATGAAAGATGACGGATGGAAGTTGGGAGATGGAAGATGGAGGAAGGAGTACAGAGTGATGGAGGAAGAAGTATAGAGGGGTGGAGGGAGGTGGGAAGAGTACGTAGGGTATTTTGTATAGAAATTGGAAAGAGAATACAAACTCATATACAAATAATATTAGAACACATCTCCATCAAATAAATGCCAAGCATGAATAGATATTGAATACTAATATTCTTCAATTAATACTCACAGACAAAGATGGTGCTTTGATTTGCCAAGTCGGAGCAAAGTATTCCAGGCAACGGAATAGGGTGAGGGTTGAATCCCACCAAAATTGGAAAGCCAAGTAGGGAAGATCTTTCACTTCCGAAATGGTGAAAATAGAGAACTCCAACAGGAATTCGCAGTACAAAAAAAATAATCCAAATCGCATACTCACAAATTCCTAAATGCCGCACATAAATACCCCTTCGGAGAAAACTTCCGAGGGTTTACAAAGAATGCTAACATGATAAATACCAATGGATAATCAATAAAATTTGAACCCCTTTATTAATTAAATCAATTAATTAAATAAGTCCTTGTGATATTATTTAATTTTTAGGATCACTTAATTAATTAACCTAATTAAAATATTTTAAAAAGAATTGGGGACATGACAAATCCTTGCCGCCCAAAGATTGCTTGCCCTCAAGCAATACGTCATCAAACGATTTGCCCACTACAGCTCTAGGGTCCCAAACCAAGCATGGATAATTGTAACTATTGAAGCCTTCATGCTGCATGATGATCGCATACGCGCACTTGGATGTAGGCGAGAAAAGTAAATGCCCATCAAGCTTTTGCTGCGTCACTTTGATATAAACATGGTTATGGCCAGAGTCATTAGGATACCATTGAGACGCCTCAATGATCAAATCCATATTCTTCATATCATCATGCTCATAAATTTCTTTAGGAATCTCATAGCTCAAGTTTTTATAAGAATGCCCTTCACACAATGAGGGGGCAATCATGTATGCCTCATGCCTCGCAAAAGGGTAAACTCCGTCAACCGACTGTAAAGACTGCTCTTGCAAATAATCCTTGATCAAGTCCACATCACCAGGAAGTTGACCAACTACTGGTAGAGTCTGCTCTTTTGAAGGATCAGTGGTAGAACTCATATTTTCATCAAGTTGATCATCGAGTGTTGGTTCAACGATATTTGTGCAAGTGTCTTCTTCGAGAAGCCTTTCCTTTATCTTGGACTTGGGTACCAAATGTGTAATGTCCCCTCTTTAGTTCGACATGACATTGATCATGGATTTTGCCTATTCCAGACTCTCGTAGGCAAATGGTGTGGAGAGAGAGTCAATTCTGCGGATCAGATGGTCATATCTTGCTCTTGAAGAAGTGTCAAGAGGTTATATTTTATTATTATGTGTTATTGGGGCCTACATGTTATAATTTTAAGTTGAGTTGCACTTTTTATTTTATAAAATTACTTTATTATAAAAAGTGCATTATAATGAGATTTTATAAAGGATGTTTCTAGAAGTTCTAGAAAAAGTGCATTATAATGAGATTTTATAAAGGATGTTTCTAGAAGTTCTAGCAACTTCTTAGAAAAGTGAATAAATAGAGGGCTGGGCCTCTCATTTTGGACATGCTTGGATTTGAGATTTCTTCTACTTCTTCCATTGTGGAGCAAATTTGTAGTCTCTTGGGTCTGCAAATTATTATTTGATCTTTGGGAACGAATCACTCCCTTGGATTGGCGACTTTGAGGGTGTGAAATATCACCTGAATTGTTGCATTTGAGGAGTTGGTAATTCAGCCATCTCATTTGGACTTCATTGAGATTCAGTTATAAGGGTTTACTTTGGTTGGAATAAGGGTTTTAGTTGTGCCCTAGCATTTGTGGATTGATTAACAGGGTTTGAAGACACAGTTGTGCATTATTTTTAGACTGCCAGTCCAGGGTTTGGACCCACGTTTTTGCTCATAACTCCTAATTGGCTTGATGGATGAATTTCATATTTTAGGGGGTTATTCAGCAACTCTAGGTGCCCAGATTTATTGCTTTTGGAGTGACAAAAAACGCTGCAATATTTTTATCTAGCAGCCGTACCAGGCCGTACCTGTACGGCCCTGTCAGTTGGGCAGCAGCAACAATTTTGTGAGTCGGTTTGGGGCAGATTGTGAGGTCTTCGTGTGGCATTAATTCAGCATTCATATCCGGCAAAATTGGAGCTGTTCCAGGTGCACAAACTGAAGTTTTGATTGCCAAAATATTGCATGTTATGGATTAGAACAGTCAGCACTGTCATTGCATAAATAATCATTTCCAGTCATTAATAACTGTTGTAAAAGTTTCGTCATTTGCATTCCAAATCTGAACTGGGTTATTGTTCATGTCATAACATTGCATTGTCAAGAGCTTGATGTATTAGAAGTGCATAGTTGTGACAGTCTCTCATTGTAATCAGTTCTATTTGCTGTCATAAAATCAGAATTGCATTGGACTTCATATTTGAGTTTCATATTGTCATCTATCTCTTAGATTGGTAGTGTTATAATCTGGAATTGTTGTTCATACATTATTGGCATCATATATTGAGGTTTCGTTGTACAACAATTAGTAATATTGCAGCCTTATTCGGTTACATGCCAACTGTTTGACAAAATTCCTCAGTCCAGTTTGAGGGTTTCAGTGGCCTTTATAGTAAGGGTCATTACAAAATAGATTCTATCTTTGCAGTAGATGATGTGATCGACTACCTTGTATCTGTCATCCATCAATTTGCATGCAAAAGTGTTTTTGGAGTATTCAACCAACAGATGTGCCTTCCAATCGGTTGGAGACTTTATGGCATCGTTGGCTGCCATAGTGTGATCCAAGACTAAACTCTCAATTCCCCCAACAGGCTGGCAGAATCGCTAGCTCTGATACCATTGTAATGTTCCTTTTCCGAACCTTGCCATTTGTTTAAATCTGAAGGGGAAATGTCTAATCCATATGGTGGAGCAGGATGCCGTACAATGGAATGACTTTGTTGT
This sequence comes from Cupressus sempervirens, assembly GCA_028749045.1. Taxonomy (NCBI): domain Eukaryota; kingdom Viridiplantae; phylum Streptophyta; class Pinopsida; order Cupressales; family Cupressaceae; genus Cupressus; species Cupressus sempervirens. Next base: position 584,800,484 of record CM053791.1, on the reverse strand, counting down.
ATGAAGGAATGGATTTGCCCGTACAGAGGAATGGAATGTCGTACGGTGGATTTGGGAAGATGGCAGATGGAAGATGGAGATGGAAGATGGTGGATGGAAGTTGGCAGATGAAAGATGGAAGTTGGAAATAAGATAGCAGATCAAAGTTGGGAGATGGGAGATGACGGACGGAAGATGGAGTATAAGGAGTACGAAGGTATGGAGGAAGAAGTACGAAGGGGTGGAGGGAGGAGTACGGAGGGAAGAGTACGCAGGGTATTGTATAGAAATTGGAAAGAGAATGCAAACTCATATACAAATAATATTAGATCACAACTCCATCAAATAAATGCCAAGCATGAACAAATATTGAATACATATATTCTCCAATTAATACTCACAGACAAAGATGGTGCTCCAATTTGCCAGGTCCGAGCAAAGTATTCCAGGTGACAAAATAGGGTGAGGGTTGAATCCCACCGAAATCGGAAAGCCAAGTAGGGGAGATCTTTCACTTCCGAAATGGTTAACAATAGAGAACTCCAACAAGAATTTGGAATACAAAGAAAATAATCCAAATCGCTTACTCACAACTTCCTAAATGCCGCACATAAATACCCCTTTGGAGAAAACTTCCAAGGGTTTACAAAGAATGCCGACACGACAAATACCAATGGATAATTAATATAAGTTGGGCCCCTTTATTAATTAAATCAATTAATTAAATACGTCCTTGTGATATCATTTAATTTTTAGAACCACTTAATTAATTAACTTAATTAAAATATTTTATAAAAAATTGTGGTCATGACAAATCCTTGCCGCCCAAAGATTGCATGCCCTCAAGCAATACATCATTGAACAATTTGCCCACTGCAACTCTAGGGTCCCAAACCAAGCGCGGATAATTGTATCTATTGAAGCCTTCATGTTGCATCATGTTCATGTAGACACACTTGGATGTAAATGAGAAAAGTAAATGTCCATGAAGCTTTTGCTACGTCACTTTGATATAAACATGGTCATGCCCAGGTCATTAGGATACCATTGAGACTCCTCAATGATCAAATCCATATCCTTCGTATCATCATGCTCATGAATTTCTTCAAGAATCTCATAGCTCAATTTTCCATAAGAATGCCCCTCACACAAAGAGGGGGCAATCATGTATGTCTCATGCCTCGCAAAAGGGTAAACTCCGTCAACCAACTGTAAAGGCTGCTCTTGCAAATAATCCTTGATCAAGTCCGCATCACCAGGAAGTTGAACAACTACTGGTAGAGTCTGCTCGTTTGAAGGATCAGTGGTAGAACTCATATTTTCATCAAGTTGATCACCGAGTGTTGGTTCAATGATATTTGTGCAAGTGTCTTCTTTGAGAAGCCTTTCTTTTATCTTGGACTCGGGTACCAAATATATTTTATCTCTATAGGTAGATGATGTCATCGACTACCTTGTATCTGGCATCCATCAATTTGTATGCAAAAGTGTTTTTGGAGTATTTAACCAATAGATGTGCTTTCCAATGGGCTAGAGATGTTATGGCATCGTTGGTTGCCATAGTGTGATCCAAGACTAAACTCTTAATTCTTGCAATAGGCTAGTAGAATTGCTGGCTTTGATACCATTGTAATGTTCCTTTTCCGAACCTTACTGTTTGTCTAAGTTTGAATGGGGAAATGTCTAATTCGTATGGGGGAGTAGGATGTCGTACGATGGAATGACTTTGTTGTATAGAGGAATGGATATGCCTGTATAGAGGAATGGAATGTCGTACAGTGGATTTGGGAAGATGGCAGATGGAAGATGGAGATGGAAGATGTCGGATGGAAGTTGGTAGATGGAAGATGGAAGTTGGAAGTAAGATAGCAGATGGAAGATGACGGTTGGAAGTTAGGAGATGGAAGATGGAGGAAGGAGTACAAGGAGTACGAAGGTATGGAGTTAGAAGTACAGAGGGGGAGGGAAGAGTACACAGGGTATTGTATAGAAATTGGAAAGAGAATACAAACTCATATACAAATAATATTAGATCACAACTCCATCAAATAAATGCCAAGCATGAATAGATATTGAATACCGATATTCTCCAATTAATACTCACAGACAAAGATGGTGCTCCGATTTGCCATGTTCAAGCAAAGTATTCCATGCGACAGAATAGGGTGAGAGTTGAATCCCATTGAAATCGGAAAACCAAGTAGGGAAGATCTTTCACTTACGAAATGGCAAAAATAGAAAACTCCAACAGGAATTCGCAGTACTAAGAAAATAATCCAAATTGCATACTCACAACTTCCCAAATGCCGCACATAAATACCCCTTCGGAGAAAACTTCCGAGGGTTTACAAAGATTGCCAACACGACAAATACCAATGGATAATTAATAAAAGTTGGGCCCTTTTATTAATTAAATAAGTCCTTGTGATATTATTTAATTTTTAGGACCACTTAATCAATTAACCTAATTAAAATATTTTATTAAAAATTGGGGACATGACATTATTCACGGCAGTAATTTTTTGTACACAAATGTACTTGTCTGATTCCATAGTAACATGATTGAATGTAATAAGCGTTGGATTTATCCCCAGGCTTTTTGACACCAAACATTCATGGCAATTGGGCTTCTATTTGAAGCTCCAAGTACGTGCATCAACCTTTGGACCTTCTCGTACAAGGTTGCCTTAGACCTTTTCTAAATGTGATATCAACCTTCTGACCTCCTCGTCCAAGGTTTCCTCTAATAGATTATCAAACTCCCTTTGAATCTGATGTCCATCTTCAATTCAGCTTCATAACTTGAAGTATTAAGTTTTCTTTCTCTTGAATGCGATTTCTTATGCTTCTTGATCCATTCTAAAGACATTCCAAATAGTTGATAAAACTAAACTATCTCGAAGGGAAATGTTAATCATATGATTTGTCATCCCAATGTTGTAGCATGAACTAATGAACATTATTCAAGGTATGAAATAGTTATATCTTATCTTGGCACATCGTAGAGCTAGTTTAGAGCTGGGTCACAAGACTGTAGTTAGATTCTTTTCTTTGCTATCTTGCTTGTTCCAAGCAAAGCACCAAGAATGTCACAACCATGTATTGTATATCTACCTCTTGATTGTAATATTGCCCATCAGGATTTAATTGTGTAGTTTTTTAGTCAAACTCATTGACCCATATTTCATGAGTAGTGATTCGCACGAATCCATCTCTCATGAGAATAAATGGAACACTTAGCACTCATTGGATCTAGGTGATGCTCACAGAGGTGAATCACTCAGATCTTTTAGTGTTGATTATATTTCCTGGTTATTAAGTATCCATGGCATCGCATCTACATATTTGCCCAGGAATACATTTCCACAACACCTCCATGGGTTTAATATTTTCATATTTGTAGTCAGGATGCAATATGTACTGTTGACAGTCCGTTGGAATATAAAGACTCCAAACCATATGCAGATTTTCAAGACTTGAAATTATGATATGTTTGATAGTTCTTTTTCAAAAATAATTCCAAATCCAATATACTATAATTCAAAACAGGTGACTTTCTTCAGTCCAAAGCAGGGTAATTCAGAATGAACACCTTTCTTTGATATATCAGATCACAAGAAATGTACTTCTAGAGAAACCAAACTATCATTTATATCATATAGCATCTGGTTTTCTTTGTCTATTCACATATCCATCAAACTTATGTAGAGTTGCACTACTTTCAATTTAATTTTTAATTATCCCAAACAATCAAAGCATCTTCGTACAACACATACTGTGATTATTCATGATAATTGGGCTTCTATTTGAAGCTCCAAGTACGTGCATCAACCTCTTGACCTTCTCGTGCAAGGTTGCCTTAGATCTTTTCTAAATGTGATATCAACCTTCTGATCTCCTCGTCCAAGATTTCCTCTAATAGATTAGCAAACTCCCTTTGAATCTGATGTCCATCTTCAATTCAGCTTCATAACTTGAAGTATTAAGTTTTCTTTCCCTTGAATGCGATTTCTTATGCTTCTTGATCCATTATGAAGAAATTCCAAATAGTTGATAAAACTAAACTATCTTGAAGGGAAATGTTAATCATAGAAGCATACAAGATTTGTCATCCCAATGTTATAGCATGAACTAATGAACATTATTCAAGGTATGAAATAGTTATATCTTATCTTGGCACATCATAGAGCTAGGTTAGAGCTGGGTCACAAGACTGTAGTTAGATTCTTTTCTTTGCTATCTTGCTGGTTCCAAGCAAAGCACCAAGTGTCACAACCATATATTGTATATCTACTTCTTGATTGTGATATTGCTATCAGGATTTAACTATGTAGTTTTTGAGTCAAACTCATTGACCCATATTTCATGAGTAGTGATTCACATGAATCCATCTCTCATGAGAATAAATGAAACACTTAACACTCATTGGATCTAGGTGATGCTCATAAAGGTGAAGCACTTAGATCTTTTAGTGTTGATTATATTTCCTGATTATTAATTATCCACGCCATCGCATCTACATATTTGCCTAGGAATACATTGCCACAACACCTCCATGGGTTTAATATTTTCATATTTGTAGTCAGGATGCAATAAATACTGTTGACAGTCCTTTAGAATATAAAGACTCCAAACTATATGTAGATATTGAAGAATTGAAATTATTGTGATGTGAATATCAGGATTTAACTATGTGATTTTGAGTCAAACTCGATGACCCATGTTTCATGAGTAGTGATTCAACATGAATCCATCTCTCATGAGAATAAATGAAACATTTAGCACTAATTGGATCTAAGTGGTGCTCACAAGGGTGAAGCACCAGGACTTCTCGGGAGGTCACCCATCCTAGTACTACTCCAGCCTGAGCGCGCTTAACTACAGAGTTTCCTTCATAGTTAAACCCAAAGCTTGCAATCCCATTTGCAAAACCTTCACCAAGTGTTGTGCCTTATGAACCATTCATTAGAAAGCCCCTTAAGCTCATCAATTGATAAGTAGGAGATAATTTCCATAGCAAGTCAAATTGTGATGTGAATATCAGGATTTAATTGTGTGATTTTGAGTCAAACTCGATGACCCGTGTTTCATGAGTAGTGATTCAACATGAATCCATCTCTCATGAGAATAAATGGAACATTTAGCACTCATTGGATCTAGGTGATGCTCACAAGGGTGAAGCACCGAGACTTCCCAGGAGGTCACCCATCCCAGTACTACTCCAGCTTGAGCGCGCTTAACTACAGAGTTTCCTCCATAGTTAAACCCAAAGCTTGCAACCCCATTTGCAAAACCTTCACCAAGTGTTGTGCCTTATGAACCATTCATTAGAAAGCCCCTTAAGCTCATCAATTGATAAGTAGGAGATAATTTCCACAGCAAGTCAAATTGTGATGTGAATATCAGGATTTAACTGTGTGATTTTGAGTCAAACTCGCACAAACACGGGTCATCGAGTTTGACTCAAAATCACAGTTAAATCCTGATATTCACATCACAATTTGACTTGCTGTGGAAATTATCTCCTACTTATCAATTGAAATTATGACATGTTTGATAGTGCTTTTTCAAAATAATTCATATAGCATATAGCATATAGCATCTAGCATCTACCATTTATATCATATAGCTTCTAGTTTTCTTTGTCTATTCACATATCCGTCAAACTTACGTAGAACTGTGCTACTTCCAATTTAATTTTTATTTATCGCAAACAATCAAAGCATCTTCATACAACACATACTGTGGTTATTGAAAAATAAAAGAACATATAATATGACCTCCTTCAATCGAATGAATGAATGACAATTTATAATATTTTTCTAAATGTCGGCGAATAGTAGGTAGTCATCACAAAGTTTAGAATCACTTCATATACTCTTCATCAACAGTAATTAAACTCCCATGCAGTTGTAGATTGCATTAACCTTCAAATTGCTTCATGTCAAATTATTCCTGATGGAAGGATCATTGTCCAAAACTAATTCACAGAATTCGGCGAACTTCAAACTTCAAGAATGAAGTTCGAAATTTGCCGAATCTGAGGCATTCCTAAAACATGTGTTTAAAATTGCTAAAAATTTGTAGGGAAAAAATGGAATGATTTTTATGGCACTAAAAATTTAGAAATTGCCACATTTGTGATATGCAATTGTTTATAGGGTTTTTGGACCAATTTTTTCTATAAAAGGTTGCTCTTGATGCCCATAAATGTACAGAAGACAGTCGTTCTACAACTTGTGTGCAATCTAAGAGTGCTCGAAAGGCAAATCTGCAACTTTGGTGTGCTGGAGAGACGAAGCTTCCATCTGAAGAAGTGATTTGCAACGCTCTGCAACTTTTCCGTTTCCCCATGCCCAGGTTTGCCATCAAGATTTGTAGCCCAGGAAAGGCAGAAAAAACTTAGGCTTCTTTATAAAGTTATGACTATAGGAAATAGGAATGTTGTAATTTTTGATATTTGTTTTTGACTAGAGAAAAATCATGGGAGGTGTTTTTGATTTTTAGTTTTATAAATTCATGGAACATAACTTTAGGAAATTCTTTTAAATGACAAAGTTTAGAAAATTAATTAATTGGTAATGGTTATATAATATCCTTTGAACATTAATTTTTTTATTAAGAGATAATAATGGTTATCAAATACTATTCTAAATGTAGTAATTGGTAATTGTTTCAATCACAATTTCTCTTACAATAATTTGTAATGGTAATTGTTTTGTCATATAATAGTTTGTAATGGTTATCTAATATTCATTCAAAAAAAATAGTAATTTAAAATATTGAATTTTTTAAAATGTTTTTTAATATCATAGTTCTTTTATTTTAAAATATTAGAGTTTACAGTGAATTAGATATACAGTAATATTTTTATTTTGTTTTGCTTTATAATGTTTTATTAAGTTTTAATAAATAAAAAAATTGTATTTTATTCAAATAATGTAATTATAAGTGTGTTAAATGTTGAGCTCTAACATCTTTAATTTTAATTTAATATTAATATGTAATATGACATTGAGTTATTTTACATGAATATATTTAAATTATATTTTAATTAATTTAATTATTTTGTTTTAATGTTGAAAATAATTAATTTTTTTTGTTCAAACAATGTTTAGTTAACGTTTTAACTTTCAATATAATATATTATGTTATTTTTAATTCTACAGATTGTAATATGGCTCCAAACAAATCAACTTCGGAGGCATGGAAACATGTGACTTGTAATGGTGCTAATAAAGCTCAGTGTAACTTGTGTCCAAAAGTTGTTACTAGAAGTTTAACGAGGGTCATGGATCACTTGCTTGGTATTACGGCGGGTAAAGGTGGAGGTGTTACTGCATGTCCAGGTGTGACCCCAGAGCTTAGAGCTATTTTAGAGAAAGAGCATTCATCTTCTATTGCTGAAAAGATGAAGAAGGCACAAAAGAAACAAAGAATTGAAGATGATGTATGTAGATTCACATCTACTATACCTTCACCTTCATCTCTACCTCAAGTTGTAAAAAAGAGTGGAACATTGAACAACTTTTGGAAATCATGTGAGAAACAACAAGTGGATGATCTACTAGCTGATTTATTCTATACAAGTGCGATTCCATTCAATGTAGCTAGAAATCCACTTTTTCATGCTACATTTCAAAAGGCTGTAGAGTTTGGCAAATGGTACATACTTCCCACTTCTGGGGCTTTGAGAACAACTCTCTTAAGAGAGGTCAAAAGATAGAGTCACTGAGAAATTATTTGTGGTTAAAGCCTCTTAGAAGGTAACGGGTTGCACTATATTGAGTGACGGATGGTCAGATATGTGTCAAAGGCCATTGTTCAATGTTTTAGTGGCTTGTCCTGAAGGGGTTGTCTTCTTGAAGGTTATTGACGCTATGAATCATGAAAAAACTTATGAATATGTATTTCAGATACTAGAGGAAGCAATTCTTGAAGTAGGGGTTGCAAATATGGTTCAAGTGGTTATTGATAGTGCAGCAAATTGTGTGGGAGTTGGGAAGCTGATTGTAGAGAAGTACCCACAACTTTACTGGAGTCCATGTGCAGCTCATTGTTTGGATTTGTTGCTTCATGACTTGACAAAATTCCCTTGGATACATGAAGCAATTCATAAAGGAAGATCAATTGCGATTTCATACGAAATCATCGTCTCACATTGAGTCTTTATAAGCAACATGCATCTAGGGAGTTGTTGAGGCCTTGTGATACAAGATTTGCTTCATTTTATATCCCTTTGAAAAGAGTGGTTGAAGAGAAAGCAACTTTGAGATCTGTAACTTGTTCTAATGAGTGAGAAAATTCTACACTCTCTAAAAGTGCTAAGGGGAAGATCATAGAGCAAGTTGTTTTAAATAGCAGCTTCTGAGAAAGTGGGGCAAAGGTCTTAAATATATGTGAGCCAATTGTTGATGTGCTCCGTATGGTTGATGGTGACACTCCTTGCCTTGGAATGCTTTATGAAAGAATGGATTGCTGCAAGGAAGCTATGCAGAAAGCATTAAATAATGTGCAAGCAGAGTACACAGAGATATGGGAAACTGTTGATTTTAGATGGAGAATGATGCACACTCCTTTACATGCAGCAGCTTGCTATTTGGAACCTAAACTATTTCACATTGATAGACAAGGTGATGCTGAAATTATGGCAGGGTTTTATGAAGCCATTAGTAGGTTTGAACCAAATCCATCAATTGCATCTCTAATTAGAGAACAATGTTGGAAATATAGGAAAGTAGAAGGGATGTTTTGAATAGGAGCAGCCAAATATGATATGACACGAGATGAGGTAACTGGTTATAGATGGCGGATGAGCTCTGGGGCTGAAACTCCTGAACTTCAGCAATTTACCATTCGAATATTGAGTCAAAGAGCAAGTTCATCAGCTTGTGAGAGAAAGTGGAGTTGCTTTGACCACATCCATTCCAAAAAGAGGAACAAGTTGTTGTCTGGAAATTTGGGAGATCTTGTGTATGTTCGTAGCAATTTAAAATTGTTCATGAACAAATCAGCAAATGAGTCATCTTCACAAAAGTGAGCTTTAGAAGACATAGCAATACCAAACGCAGATGAGCTTGACTTTTTTGATGAGGAATTGGGTAGTGATACTGATGATGATGCTACACCATTTGAGCCAAGTGCTCTTAATGACTTAGAGCTTTTTGAAGTTGCAAAGTCTTGACTTTTGATTGTAACTTTGAGAATAAAACACATTTTTGCTGTTGTGATTTCACATGTTTCTTATGTTTTGTACTTTATAAATGTGTCATCATGCTTATAAAGTTGTCAAATCCATCTAGCAATTTTAACTATATTGATAATTTATGGGATATATTAAATAATTTAAAATACAAAAGGCAATTTTAAATAATTTAAAATACAAAAGGCAATTTTAAATAATTTAAAATACAAAAGGCAAATTTAATTTGAATTTTTTTTTCCAAATTTTTACTGTTCCCGAACTTTATTTGAATTTTATATATGCTGAACTTGAATTCAAATTCAAACCTTGTGACTTAGGTCCAAAACAAACAGCTCTGTGAATCAACACCCAATATTATATGGTTCTTCTACAGGCCAACTTATTCATAAAAAGCATAAACTTTAATTAAACTCCCAAATTTAATTGGATCTTCCTTAGCAAGGCTCTGGTACCATTTTAAAAAATGTTTAAATTTATTTCAGATTCAATCTATAAATGAAATTTATTATTTTCAGAATATGTTTTACTAATCTCTGAATTCTATTTTGCAGGATGTAATTAGAATTTGGTCTTTGTGAAATATGTATGCAAATGACGATTCATTATTGATAAATACTGGATATTATTATGTAATTCTGAATCTGGTATTTGTAGTCATCGAACTCCAAAGGGCAGAGCATTAATTGATTTCTATGCTTTTCTGCCTGATCGGTTTGAGTACATATAATCAATGGAGAGTCACATCCATGAATGGAGGTGTCTCCACAAAGTGGAGGCATGTCCATTCATGACATGCCTCTTTGTTTTTTACTATTTGTTTACCAAACAAAAAGGCCTGAATACTAATTGGGATTATCAGTAGTTTGCACTCAACCAATATATATCATATTGCCGATCTGATTTGAAGAGTAATCAGACTTCGATCTTATTCATTGAGTCAAATATTTGATCATTGCTTGATTTGAATGTGAAAAACATAAAATAACAATTTCAGAGATAGAATCTGCAAGTGCAGATCAATAATATACTTGGATACGAGAGGTGTTATGATCTGATATGAATGATAATCAATTTCAATGAAATCAATGTTATTCTAAGTTATCTATCTATCTATCTATCTATACATACAAACATGCATATATAGATCATGCTATTGAATATCATTAATCTGACCAAAGCTATTATCTTCAAAACATGGATAAAGCATGCATATTCACATTATATGCGCATATAAGAATAATCTTTGGTTAATTTGTGCTTTTTAATAAATGTTTAGTTGGGCTTCATACGATCTCTTTTTATGCATATAAATTACCATCATCAACTTTAAGATGTTATCCCTGTTTTATATCAAACTTTTTATTTTTGACATCTATCCCCAGGTTTATATTTTAAGCATTATGACAAACAGTTTGTATGTAGTTACTGATATAATTTTCTGATATGCAGATCGTATAGTTTGATCTGAGTCTTACATAGCAAAGATTTCACAAACATTCATAACAATGCTTGGAAGATTTTACATGAAGTAAGAGATGATTGAAAATCTGATTACAACAATATTTTAACTGGTGTCAGTTGGCATAGATATGTAATCTTACAAACTCTGACCTTAAGTGCAACAATGGTGCTCATAAGAGGAGCATGAAAATATACCTTGTGTTCATCACATGGAATGAGCAGCAAACTGTTGTTATGCTTGCAGTTTTGTAGACAACAATATCTGATCTGAAACAGGTTCTGAGAACAGGTCTGCACTATCTCCAAAAATGGATGACAGGGCCTCATGAATTTCCAACACCCTCGCATTTGATCCAGACCCTTGTTCCTCTTTCGTGGTCAGTTTGACCAGTCATATGAATCACAAGTAGGTGTAAACTATTCCTTAAGTCATTGTCAGATCAATGTAACAGCAGCTGCTCCAGAAAGCATAAATAAAATGCTTTTTTTTTTGCTAAGATAAGTCAGTTTTTTCTCTTCTTTCTTTAAAAAAGCTCTTTGGCCCTGGGGATGTTCAATTGTCCCTGGATGTTTGAGAGATATGTCAAACATTCCCTTCCGTCCTCAGGATGACCGCATGTCCCTGGCGACAGGCAGCAGCATTCCGGGTTTTCTAAAATTTTTGGGCAAAAAGCAATAGATCAGGGACGCTTAGGGGATGTTTGTGGGTCCCCGCATCCCCAAGAAAGGGACAGGGTTTATAGGTGCTAGGATGCGTCCCCAGGTAATGTAGAAAAATATCAACTTAATTCAAATGATGGAGACCTAGTCTTTGTTTATCCCTGCTCACCCCTCTTTACTTCTTTCTCTTGGTTTTCCTCAAGCTGTGCTGTTATTCATTAAGCAATTCACACTTTGCATATGGATACAAATGAGCTTTTATGATCTTGTTTTGAATGTTTTCTTATTATTTTTACATTTAGCTTGTTGGCAAAGGTGTGGTAGTCTCCTATGGACCTCCATAACCCTTTTAAATTTTTGTTAAGTATCTTAAGTGCTTTGGATCCATGTCTAGCATATTTCCAACAGCCAAATATTTAGGAATTCAATGGGAAAGCATTATAGGGTGGCAAGAGATTGTTCTCAATCAAGCTCAAGAGCGCAAAACGAGCCTCTGAGTCATTCAGTTCCTTGTCCTACAAGCAAACCAACTTGGAACTATTACTGATGCATCTCCCTGTCCCATGTTTCACATGGATCCCGGATATGATTGCTTGCTGGAAATCAAATAAATAACTACTAATGCTTCTCGATGAATCAGTGTTTAATTGAATAAATAAATTGAAGCTCCCTTTCATATTCATAAACAAATAATTAAGAATTCAATCACTTTTTAATTTTATAAATGGCTGCCCTTTTCTTAATTCCACTAAGAATCAGACTTTTAATTGGTTGATCTTCTTGGATGAATCACTTTTCTTTTTGTATCCCCTATTCAGAGGGAGTCATACCTTTTCATTGCGACCATCACCTTTGTGTGGGGCACCCCTTCATGATTTAAGTGGTGTCTTTTTGGTGTTATCGTATCCATTTGGCCCTAAAAAAATGTAATTATTTCTGAAGTAGCAGATGATCTCTTTCTAATCATGTCAGCCCTTCATTAAATGATTGTTGCTAATTAAAATCTTATTTCTTTGTCTGGTTGGTCGTTCTTTATTTAGCTGCTGAGGAATTGTAACATTCCCTTTTTCCCAGCCTTAGCTAACAACTATCACATCATTGATGTAATAAGCCCAAGTTAAGCATATTTAATTTCCTAAATAAGTTTTCTTTATTACTAAAAGAATAATTAAATAATTAAATGATATAATTATATTATAATTATTTTAAAATATAATAAAGATTTAAATAAATACCAAAAATTATTATAAACATATTATAATATTATAATATATAATAAACGTTTTTCATATCTTATAAATACACTGGAATGAAGGAAATATTCAATAATATTTCCACACTAAGATCTAAGACCTTATATATTTATTATAATAAACCTTATCTTAAGACCCAATCAATAAGTATGACCAAAGGAAAGCTCCCAACACAGATGAGATAATTAAAGTCTCCATTGGAAGGAATACAAGCTATGGAGATATGATATCACCAGTGGAAGGAAAGTGTACGCAGGGGATGAATATGGATAGAGGAAGACATTTCCATTCAGCCAACCAAACATGGAGAATAGGAAAACATGGCGTCAGATATTACAGGACAGCAAGCAACATTAATATGAATCAGCAGGAGTCTATTCAATTCGTTGAATCACAATATCAAGCAGATTATTAATATAAGTCATTCACAGATTTGGATGATCAGAAAATTTGACATGAATGTGTAGACCCCTATTGATAAGCGGAGGAGGAAGAATTGTGAAATCAGACGGGAAGCCATATTACTATTGATAATGGTTTACTATACCATTTAAACTATTATCTAATACGCTCTATGTGATGCACGGCGGATTATGGTTGCTGCCCAAACGAGTATCATAAGAAGGAGCGACAGTTTATATATATATATATATACTGTTCATTATATTTGAAATATCAACTACATAGATACATGTTTATCTAAGTTCATGGGTGATTAGACTAACAGATGTTATGAGTGTTATGACCAATCTATGTTAAGATAGCATAAAGTTCTGATTATGAACTAATGAAATCATAAAGACAATTCTCTTGAAAACTCACGACTCCTGCAATGTAACATATAAGAAGGTAATGAATGGAAGATACAGGGGGCATATTAATGAGAAGAAAGGGAATATCGATGAACTTCAGGCAGACATAGAACGCACGTCTTAGAACAACCATCCATTGAACAATTTCTTCCTTATCTCTTGTGGACACCTGGAGAGCACAGACAGAAAAATATTAATGCAGTGATAAGCAAGTAGACAGTTTCATCTCATCTTATTTTCAGAGTAGAAGCCATCATTGCCATCAAATGCACATTTTCAAAAATAATTAGAAACCCTTCAACTCCTACTCATATCCATATTAGGATACCCTCATTCATGTATCTACCTCTAGCACAAGGATTAGAAGCTTTACACCAAGGATTGATAAATAAAGTCGCGTACCTACATTTATAATTATAAATATTTTGATATCTCCTAAATAACAGACTTGCTTGCAGAGTATTGCGTCAGATACGCCTTTAAACTGGCTTGATGAGTTAAGCTAAACAATTGTATAGACATGTAATTGATTGCAGACATACTATCCTCATTAAGAATTATAATTGAATTATATCCATAGTAAATTCTTGTGTATACTAGACATTATTATTTAGTCTATGTCCTTGGGCATTTATTTATAATTTCATTATAGAAAGAGTGATCAGTAACTCATGAACTTCTAGTACCGGACACAAGTGCAAACGTTGATCAATCACGAAGGATAAATTTATGCACTTGTCCCAATTCTCCAAACTAAAGGAAGGGGACATTACAATTGAAGACAAGTACTATTTCATATTAATGAGCATGAGAAGGCAGATATAACAGCTCTATTACATGTTTATATGAAAGAGGTTAATGGTTATAATCAGTTTAACTGAAACATCTTAACTAACAATTGACGGAATCTTCATTCAACAAATATGATGAATATAACTGCCATTGTAACCAACCGTTACTTAATGGAAGAGAGGATCTTTTGTATAATAAAGATACGCTACTTTTCATAATCACATGAACGCAGTTTCACAATTACTTTACATATTCAAATGGAAGAGAACCAACAGCTATAACCAAATAACTAGAAAGAAAATAATTGATTAAATGATATTTTCCATCTAACTTATGTTAAACTTGAAATTGCAAATTCATAATAAAGTAAAATACTTGTTACTAGCAGATATTTGAATGTATATTATATCTCTATCTTGTGCAACTCTTGGCATCTGGTGGAGAGGAGAAGCATTGCCAAGGGCTTGACCTCCCAACCGTGAACCCTTAAATATCCTCACACAATCTCTACTGAGAAAGACCCTCCCTATGTTGCGAATTAGGCTTGGGACACCACTCTCCAGCCACTAAGCAATTTGGAGTTAAAGTGTCAACCCACCGCTCGACTAGACAACAAGACGTATACAATGGACTACCATGAGATGACACAGGTTTTTAAACAAATCATAATTACTTGCTTGAGTTACTGACGGTTCTTTTCTTTTTATCATTCAAGAATTAACCATAGTTCATTGATTGCCAGTCTACACCCTTCATCTCGACCATGTTGCTCTTCCTGGATGATTCACTGGGTGGATGTATGAACATTTGTATTCACAGCAAATGTTTTTGCCGAACTAGCCTTGGCATCTTTAAAAGAAGTCTGAACGTTTAAAAATTTGTATGCATAGACAATACATCTGCTATTTTGGTGTTTGACCTAATAAAATATAGCTGAATGCTAAAGCATTTATTGGCATAGACAATACATATGCCTTTTTGGCATTGACATAATAAAAGATAGCTTAATGTTAAAGCATTATATGTACATTGAATGCATCTGCCATTCTAGCGCTGGCATTATAAAAAGGTAATTGAATTTAAAAACAATACTATTATGATTTGCAAAGTGCTATTTCTTATCTCAAGAGATATATATTCAAATAAGTTATACTCCAATATTCATGATCTTGGAGAGAGAGTTTCTTTAACGAGAGAATGCCATAGTTCTAAATCATTCTTACGGTGTGTGCATAAAGAGAGAACATTGGTTCATATCATGATCGATTCTAATCAATATTTCATGAATGGCTTCAAATATGCCTCAATATATCATTTGAAATTATGAACATAGGCTAGCAATGATGATATCATGAACTGAAATGGTGGTCAATTCTTGCATGGCCTAAACAATTTGATTGATACTTAGGTTGCCCAAACACCGAAGGCTATGAAAGCAAGGATGCATGATTGGCTATTGCCGCTCTGATTAGTCACAGTAATATTGGTTATGCTGAATTCTATTATCTGTAGAAGGTGCATATTACTTGCAGGGATGATTGCCAAGCAAGAATGAGAGGGAAAGAAAGAAATAATTTTGCATGCGGTGGTATTGTCTCTGCTAGAGATGAGAATATTATAACAAAATGAGCTTTCACACCAAAGACGTAGCCTTCTCAGTTGCTTGCTTAGTTGCAAGCAAGATTGCAAAGGTGACAAGGAGTTACAAGATACGAGGCCATCGGTTCAATGTGGCAATAATATTAAAGTGACCATCGAAATAATGTAAGGACGATGAAATATTATAGATATATGGCTGCTCAAGATGAAATAATGAAACTATTGCCAAGAAGTAATAATAATAATATTGAAATATTGCAAAAAAGTTGAAAATAATGAAAAGGGCCGACAACATGAAATAATATTAAACCCATTGCAATAAAATGGAAATAATAATGAACATTGACTTAGGATGGAATAATAATTTTACTCCTTATATTTTATCATAATGATAGCTTATTAACGTAGATTACAATTGTTCTTAAGTTTGCTCATACTTAAGTGAATACTTTTATTGTCTTATTAAATGTGTTGGCCCAGTAGCTCATGATAGTCCGTTGGTGTCCCCTTGCTTGCCTAGCTATTTTACCTTAGCCATGGTGGTCAAGACTCATACCTGTTGGCACAATGGTAGGTGGTGCCCCCGTGCCCAATTCCTTCTTTGGCAATGCTTCCCCTCCTTTGCCAAGTTACTGCAAATGATTTTTTTTTCATGGTAACAACATATTGCTCATCATTTTATGAAGTCAAAAATATCATTAGCATATGATCATATTAGCCATCCATTTCCGATTTATATATCGTCATGATAATTGACCAATATTCCATTTGACCATGAAATCATAATGAATAACCAAAACTTCATTTTCACATGAAACCATAGTTCAAAATCTTGTTCTTTGCCACTTATTGGTAAGGCAAACAAAGTTTTCTCGGCAAATATCGGAGAGGAATTAGACTTCTCAGGAAAATATGGAGAATTTTAAAAATGACTTATATTGAATTAAAATGCATTTGTTTTAGAAAATTCAATAAGTAGATGCATGCGATAAGTCAGTAAATGAGTAAACAAGCCAAACAAGCTGATCTAGATATATATAAATGCAATAAGTAACAAAATCGCATCCTTCTAAACCCTTTTCCTCCACCCAAGACGTCCAACGCTAGAAAAGAATAATGTTTGGCCATTTTGCTGGGCATCATAGTTAAACAGGCAATCCCTTGAGAACTTATACTTCTCGCTAAGAAGTGCTGAGAAGTGGCGATTTTCTCGCCAAGAAGTTTTCAACCTCTCTTCCTAGATTTTGCACGTGAAAAACACAAGTTTCACACCACACAAAATCTCGTAAGAAAACGAGATATTGACGCTATTTCTATGTTATTTTGAACTATGCATGAAACCATAACAAATAACTAATTTAACCAATCACTCAACTTCGCATGAAGTCTCAATGGCTATAAAGGGACATTTAAAATTGAGCCAAAAATTGGGATGTAACAAGAATCATTACTTATAGGATTCGATTTGAGATTTGTTCTTAGTTTGGCGAGACATGAAACGATATATTAGTTTTGGGGTAGGACAAAGGTGGTACATTGACATAATTCACTTTTTTTGTTTTACATGTGTTGGTAAACAGATTTGTTACTTGAAAATGATGTAATTTAGCCCGACGGAATGTATGTGGCAGACTATTCCCAACAGTTGGATATGCCCTTCATATGCAACCTTCCTCTGCATTTAGAGGGGCAGCTCCCTCTTAAGTTGTGTAATCTTTTTGATATGTCAATAAAGATGTATTAGAACTTGAAGGATAGAGACAAAGTTACTGACGACGAATGCACCAAACGACTTCAAAGCTTTCGTCGATTAACGTAAACTACTAATAAAGACAATCAAGAGCCACACTTGAAGATGATCATTAGCACAATGCTAATTCAAGATTCATGAACATTTGCACAATACCATGAAAACACTCATTGCAAAGAGAATTAACACTTCCACGCTTCAACAATTCAGATTTTAGAAAACAAACTCAATATGCGCTTTGTTTTATTTTCTTACACCAAAAACATAAGAGAAATTTTCGATTACAAAGACAAAATCTGTACACACTTTCCAAAAATTGTCTTATCATCAAGAATCTAACATAAGTGTTCCCATATTCCAAAGTCCAAAAAAGCCCCCTTTACAAAGCAAAAGGTACCTTATATAGACCTAAGTTTAAGAATGACTCCTTTGTGGTTAATAACTACCTCTCAATTTCGTGATTTTGGTGAGGTTAATTAACGTTACAAACATTAACCTATACAAGGATACCATCTAAAAACATGACTCAAACCAAAAGTCATCAAAAATATGATGAAATACACATCTAATCACTAAGGCTTCTAGCTGCTGAAATCCATCTATCAAGATGTGATAGATTTATTCTTGAAAGCCTTGTAGGCATCAAGTATTGCCACCATCGAATCATAATTGGAAATGAATACATTTTCCATTTTGATATTGACTGTGAATACTTATGGTGGATCTCTTCCAACTCTCGTTGATCAGCATCCGACACTCGATTCTCTATCTTTGAATTAATCTTGACACTACAGGGATCTAGAAGAAACTGACAATCAACATGTTGAAGGCCGCTCATTGCTGCTCCACCTAAAAAAATTGCGACCATTTCATCCGAGACTTTCACTTTTGTTTGTTCTCATGCAGCTATCAACTTTTCGAATTCGGTGACCCCTCTACTGATGTTTATTACGTTCTAGTTGATACTCTTACTCCACATGTCCACCTGATTATCATTTGGATCAGCAATAACCTTTTCGAGAATTAGAGTGTTCACATCTACCTTTGACATCTCCCGCAATTCATTAGCTACTCCTTGCTAGGTGAATTTTCGTTCCTTGCTGATTTCAAGCTCTTTAGACATCTCCTGCACTTGTACAATGATCGTTCTGCATATTTCCTTCGCTCCATTTATGAACTTCGAAACATCTTCTATCATCCTATTTATACATGCTTCTATCATCATACTGTGATACTTTTGTTTGTTTACAATTTCCACCACAGTATGATCAAGAATACCTTTAGGATCTGTTAAAGCTAGTGAAGTAATTATTGCTTGAGCATCAGAAGAATTGCTAACTAAGTTGATGTATGACACTAACATTTGCACCTGCTCTTTGAGCTGCTCGTTTGATCTCTTTTCTTTCTTTGCCCTTTGTAATATTTGCCTTGCAATCAACTCAAAATTTTGAAAATCTCCTTCTGCAGTTAATGAACCGAGATCAACTTTGCTCATAGTGAAATTCGACTTCGAGGCTTCTTCCACATTCTTCTTTGCTATATGCCTCACTATTTCTACAAATAAATTACCTTGAGTTTTATCAATGGCCAACCTAGACATCACCTTGGTTCTCTTCATTTTAGGTGGTTTTTTGGAGAAAACTGGAAATCACATCAAATGGAGGTGGGACCACTTGGACTACCTTCTTTTAAAGACTCGCTTGCAACCATGAAGGTGTAGGAGTTTTAGATGATACCTTTGTATTATCTGCTTAATTCTTAGCAATCACCATTAAATCTTTTGTGTTATATAATTGGTTATCTATCTGTGTGATATCACGAGAGGAGAAAAGTTCTGAGGAGAAGCTACTATTGGGGGCGGAGAAGCAATTGTAATGGTCTATTCTATGTATCTAGGAGATTTCTGAATATTCTTAGTAGATTTAATTTCCTCCCAATTCACCTTGCCAACTTTATCTCTTGGTTACGACTTCTTTTTCCTAATCGCGAACTCAACCTTGCATGCTTTGGGTAAACCATTTGGCTGGTTTGGATCTTCGTCATCACCATTGTTACTTGAATACTATTGCTGCATTTTCTTACTTGAGGTCACTTTGGGTGCCATACGAGATGATTCTCCTTTATAATTGTTCGTTGTAGTAGGATTACTTCTTTAACCTTGAGGTCTAGTAACTGTATTCTCTACCCTTATCTTGCTTACCCATTCTTCTGTTCTCTTGATGACATATGTCGTCCTTTCTTTTAGATTTTTCAATTCCTGAACAAACCAATCAATTGGTGGGGAGTACTAACAACTCAATCTTCTCGTGATAGAAAGGATCAATCAGCAAATGTTCATCATTTTCTATGCTTGTTACATTAATATCTACTTTGAAATCTATTACCTGCCTCACGGCAAGCCTCATGCAGTCTTGTTTCTTGACTTTGAAATCACTCTCACAATCTTCCCAAAAGTCTTCTAGAGCCGGAAAGTAACCAAGGCTAGGGGTTAGCTTTAACTCGTTGACTGCATAGTCTTTATTGTCATGAGGAAACCGCATAGTGTAAGGATATAAATTGATCTTGGCGATGGATCTCTCTATGTTCCTCACATTTGCTAGAGTGTCACACCTGCAATATTCGATGCCAATAGGAAAAGATATCTCATTTGCCCTCCTGTTCTTGCAAAGCTTATTAATTTGACTGATTTACCTGCACATCTCGATCAACACTAGTTTATCATCAACGAACCTTGGTAGCATAATGGGGGTATCCATTGTAAGCCGCCAACCAGATATAAGTAAACTTCGGGACTCTATGAACTAACTTCCATATTTTTGAATTGCTGCCGCTGCTTCTAGTGAAATTTCGAGTCCTATGTTCCTTTGAAGTTCCCTTGCTATCAATGTCGTGAATGCATCATTCACTCTCTTGAAATGGTGTAGGCTACTTTCATACTACGGCTGAGGGAGGTGATAGTAAATGATAACCACATCATCATATATACCCTGTCTGTTGAGCCCAAGCCAGTTTTTCGTACTCGCGATAGCATAGAAGAGGTAAGAAGTCATATAGAAGTAATCATTAGCTAGGAGTACTATGAGTTGTTTATGCAGGGTATCACTGATAAGCTCAGCCCAATCAATGTGTTGCTTTACATCGCAGATCATGTTGATAAACAAAAACATCCAGCCTTCGAACTCATGTAGTCTCTGAATACTATTATTCTACCCAGAAGGATTACCATATTTGCCACATCTTCCTTTAACGATGATTTGTGGATGGACTCGGCTAACTAAGATTTACCTTTCCTTGGTTGTGAGAACCATGACCTGACAATAGTGTTTAAGTGTTGAGTTTGATTTGCAACATAATACTCCCTTGCCATCCTTATGTCTATGTTGGCATAATGTTCTCTAATAGGTAACTGAAAAGCTATGGCAATAGAAACATGATCCAAACGAATGATCACCCTATTATTTGATGTGATGACTACTCTGGTATTTGGGTGGTAAGTTTTCATATGTAAAGTTTTTGCAAATTCTGCTACTAAATCAAACTGATATAAAACCTTTATAGTGCTGGAGATGGTCTTGATCAATTATGGATGGAATATTAGTCCTTGCTGAGATAATAGTTCTGCAATATAATATATTTTGCTACTAATTTGAATGAGGCAGAGAATGCTAAAGGAACAAATTTCTTTGTACATGTGCCTCCTTTATCCACATTCCTATCTCATACATATAAGGCACGTGAGAGACATGTCCTAAGAAAGGAATGATTCTATCTAGGTCGACCCTACACAAACCAAAGAGTATGTTGCCTTGATCAATGTCTCATGAATAAACAATTTAGTTAGTGAATGTACTAACAATAAATGTCATTTAGAACATTAACAAATGTTCCAAGAAGGATGTCGATTAGGTAAATACTATAAGATATTTAATAGGTTTAATCCTTTAGTAAGGATATCAATGCTTTTTTAGTTCCGTACGATCAACAGTGCAGAGCATTATATGTTATTAGAGTTATTTAGGATTAACATCATACACTCCAACTCTAGATTGGGACATTATGCCGAGATGGGATGACCTCTGACTTGAGCTATTCTGCTTTCCAAAACCTTTGTAGCCAAGGGGGTCTTGTCGCCACTTTCAAGAGATGACCCAAAATCTTGCAGGGTGACGCTTCCTAGGATGTTATCACCAGTATCGGGAAGAGTGCTCTTTAAAATATGAGCATAATCGGGCCTCTGATATTTATACTTCATTATTTACCAACTGATCCTTTCTTTGATTACTTTAAATGCCTTCAACTTTTGCACTTCCTGTGACCAATTCATGAGTTGAATCAGCATTTCACCATCACTTTACTAGTCGAGATGCCTTTCAAAGGAACATTTCTACTTTGAATATAGTTGGTGAGCTGCATCTTTTTTCATAATTCTCTTTAGAACATTTTGTCAAACGGTTCACATGCATGGTCACCCTTGTTATATTAATGCTTTGGAATGAGCTTCACCAGTTTTCTAATTCTGCCACCTTAAAATGGTTATGGCATGTTTGGTTGCTGGAATATAATTTGAGAATTGGCATTCAAAATCTTTGATTTGGGATTCTGGAACTTGGAATTGAGATTACGGTTTCAAGAATTGAATTTGGGACCATTTGGTTCAAACTCAAAAAAAATTGATATTCTGAATTTGGTATTTTAGAACTGTTTGGTTCAAACCTAAGAAGATACAATCAGATTTAGAAATAGTGAGTATAAATTTCAAATTTGTAGCAGTGCTAAATGTAAATCAATTACTTTTCCTTTTGTGAGTTGATTACATGTGTGAATAGAAGAGTTTGTTAACGTGATTGGAATATAGACATAGGAGACTTGCTATTATGGTTGTAAATCTACTCTGAGAGTGGTTGTTACTGTGAATGATACTTTCCTTGTAATGATGAAGAATCGATGGTGTCTGCATAAATTATTGTTTTGCAGGTAGCCAAAACTTTTTGGGAAACTCTGAATGAAGCTAACATTGCCAAACATATTTTAAATTTAATATCGGCTCTACTAATGTTGCAAATGAAATATTATTTCTGTTGTCTTGAAGAATGTGATGAATGGTGATGTTTCCTTCCATCAAAATACTAAATGTGCATGCAGATTAGCCAGACCATGGTCCAATCTAATGCCATAGTTTTGTAGAATTAAACAATCTCTATAACAAGTGCAACAGAGAGGAGCACATACGCCACCATGCGTTGCAAATACATAATTTCCTCTGCCACTCTCTACGATCTTAACTCGCTGTAAATCAAAAAACCAATTTTTCATTCTGAGAATACATATGTGGACCAATTATTCTGAGAAAACTAGTTATTCTCTCTATCTCCAGCTACTACAAGCTATGCTTGTCTCAGCTTGAACAAGCAGACCGAGCAAGCCATTCTCCAGCATCAGATCAAATAAGTCACACGGATCTCAAATCTTATTTATTTCAATTCATATGTAATCCTCATTTTTGGCAAACTGGAATTAAAATGAGAATTGGAGAAATTCCACCTATTTAGATGGAATACAAAATCCTGGAGTTGAGGGTAAATAGGGATACCAAATTCTATTTTTTTCCAAGTCCAATTCCGATTTTGTGCACCCAAACAATGGATTAGAATTTTTTAGGAATTCCAAATACCGATTCCTGCTCAAATCCATGAACCAAACGGGCCCTTAAGGAGATGTGCATACACTATTGCCAATAATCTTTCCTTTGTGTACATCGCTTTGACATATGGAGATATAGAGGGAGCTGAACGGATTGTAAAAATTAGTTGAGGGTCATCTGAATAACTTCATCTCACTCCAATCATCAAAGTTTTATCATTACCAACCAAAGAAGTTGGCCAAAAATTCCATATCTGTTGCCCTATGTTGATTGTACACTGAATTTCTATAGTGTCTTTCCTCATGTCTATACCCAACTTTGAATGCTCCTATCCCATGCACAAATGGAGTAGATGAAGGCGAATCTTGAGGATGCTTAGGTTCACACTATCATTGTATTGAGACAAGGTGCTTGGAATACATTCATGTCATATCTGTCTGATCTTTTCCCTTTTTGATCAAAATTGAAGTCTTAGAGAAGACTTGTGATAGCATGTGCAACACCTTCATTAGAGTCCTCAAATGCATCTAAACTATCCACTGTTACTATTGGAACATTCTTTGGCTGTGGCTAAAGACATGGCTTAGATCTTTGGTGCCATGTTTTCTACTACTGAAGTTAGCATTTCACTGAAAACTACCACACTGCAGATGAGAGTTGGAGCATTCCAACAAATAGTTCACATTTGACGTTTTTGTTATAATAATGGCATCCAAAACTTTCTTCACTTTTGTGGAATTCACTGCAGATAAAGGATATGGATTTCTCACTGACCCCTGCTTTGGTTTCTTCCTCTAGTCAATGCTATGCAAGTGTGAACCAACGGGTGGGCGTGGGTCATTGTAGGTGCGCTTCTTTCTTTGAAATTTCCTACTAAAATCTTTGCATTTCACCACCTGCGGATTGGCATTATGTAAGACAAACAATGCATGATGTGTCCCTTATTGCCTTAGCAAAGATGCTCCTTCATACGTGGATTGTCCAAACCATTGGAGGTCAATCTGATAACACCACTTAGTGCAACACGAGTTGAAAGTGAAGTATCCTGTCAGAGGGTTCACGTGCTTGTATTTACTTCTACAAACAATATGCCAAGTAATTGCTATCCAATAAGACATCATTTCATCAAATAGATTGCATGCTTCGTTATTCCTCCTGCTTTGTGGAAATATTGTGTCAAATTATTTGCGTGTCTTGTCCTTGCGCTATGTCACTGTTCAAGATAACTCTCATGCATTTGGAATGACAAACTTACTGTTGGCGTGGATTACCAACTTCCTAATGACATGTAACGCCGTAGATTGGAAGCAAGATTGAAGTCATTACTTATATTCCTCAAGATACCAAATCTCCTGCACCAAATGTTTCAAAGCTATCCAATATGGGCGGGCATTAAAAGAGACAAGGTGTTTGTACTGGAACTTCCTCTGACTACATGGAGTAATGACTCACAATCTCCTTCAATCATGTTACATGTCGTAGTCTGAGTGTATGCTTCCATATTCTTTTAATCTACAATGGCTGACTAGTTCGTGTTCTTTGTTTGTGATTCTGCACTCACATATTTGCTAATTAGAAGTTTGCACCTGCATTATTATTTGGCAAAAACCTTCCTGCCATGAAACTTTTAGTCATTGAGGGACACACATGCCATTGGTTGGAGTTACAAGCTTAAGGCCACACTGATTTGAAATGATCTAGCTTTCGTTTTTTAACCTTTATCAATTTGGTCAAAGAGATTAATAACTGAACCCAAAACATGTGTTTTGGACTCCAATCTTAACCTTTTTGATTTTGTAGGTTAAGTTTAATGGTATGGAACGCGTGTTTGAGAAGTTTATCTTAACTCATTTTCTTGGTTGAGAGGTTAAGATTTTAGTTCAAAATGCATGTTTTGTACTCCGAACCTTAACCTCTTAAAGGTTAAGTTTAATGATATGGATGAAAAACACGTATTTTAACACCTTTTATTAATTTGCAATAACTTGAGACTCGGGCACCGGAATTAAAAAATTGAAAGTGCTGGGCAAAGCTGGGGACGAGCTGGTAGCATTAAGATTGTGAAATAATTCAAAAGGTCATCGATTAGAGGATCTTTTAAACTTCGAAAGCAACATAGTTGGATTAAAAGCCAAGTTGACAAAATGACAAAAATGATGAAAATGAAAACAGGGCAACAATGTGAAGTTTTTGATTGGAGGCCACTGGAGATGCCTAGGCATCCTTGGTGATGTGGTGGAGGTGGCTGCACAGTGGGAGAATGTTCCCCAAGTCTAAACATGTTGGGAATGTTTCCATCCGAGAAATGTGGGGATTTGTTTTTTGGGAGAGACATGTCTTCATGGAAGAGTGCCAATTACATATCAGTTATCATTGTAATAAGTTAGACAATACCATGCAATGTAACATATATAGAAATATCTTGCATCTCACAAACAGTCAAATAGTTTATCTTTTTCAAGTTTTCTGTCAATAAATGAGTACAGTTAGAAAGTGGAAATTTTCAATTTTTATCCTATTTTTGCATGAGCTTTCAGATGGATGGAGCAAGGTAATATAACTCCTAATGATCATTATCACTAGTCATAATCAAAAGTGTCATCTCTATAATATATACTAATCGCAGAATTTATCATACTGGATTGCTGAAGACTTGTCTAGATCTTCAATCCTTCATGGAGCATCCATAATCTTGTGCTAGCCCAAAAGCATTCTGCTTGAAAGAAACTTAATTTTTTAAGAAAAGATTGAAATATTTTTTGTCAATGCACTTTATAGTTCATCATCTCCACTATCTTTTGGACGAGCGGTATGAGCTGCCTTTTACCTGACTATTTCATAGAAACCTTTTATCACGTGCTTGTAGAAGCTTTCATGCTAATTCCCTTTCAGTTTACCCTGGAATAAACCTGCAACTTCAAAGGCTGAATTGTAAGTTCGGAAGGTGTCGAAAGGATGGCTTGTAAGGTACAAAGGCTTTGACAGGTTGATTTGTAACCTACAATGGTCTTCAGAATCCTTTTGGATCAATTCAAAGGATGCCAGTTGTGCCACTATTTAAACTTATATCATATATTCTTTCAACTAAATATTCGCCACTGGCTAATTTTATACGAGCAATTTTAAGCTGACAGAAATCTGGATGCTAGGAGAATGAAATCTTCAATAGGATTTGACATAATCTCCAAAGCATCCCTTAACCCTTTAAATTGCCATGGAGATTGTTATATGCTAATGATTTCTTAGATTCCCTGACTGCAAAGTTCTCAGTTTTACCTAATCTTTTACCACCAAATATTGGAAGGGGATCAAATTGTCTGCTAGAAGAGTGACATGTCCAAATTGGCTTGCTGCAAGCTAAATAGTTAACAAGCATCAGTTTGCCCCTTAAATTACCGTGAAAAATTCTGACACCATCTTCCTATCAAGAGTATGAATGCCTTGACTAATTATGTGTTATTTTTTAAGGAGTTCTAGATTTCTTGAATCTAAACAGCAACTTGGATTACCAGCTTAATAAAATTTACCATAACACAGCTTTTACCAATTCTCTTACCACCATTTTTTCAGCTAAAAAACAACTCCTGTCATTGTAATCTTTGGGGATCTCCAACCCCCACTGATTAGTTGACAAAGTGGAGAAATTTCACCCTATTATTACCTTTTCTTTATTTCTTTGGGTTTTTTTGTAGGAAGAAAAGTTACATTCAGTTTACTCAATTAGATTGTTATTAGATGAATATAATTTGCTTTAAAACAAGTCTTCTAACGTACTGTATTATGTATAGGTGGAAAAACTAAATGAGAATGAGTGGTGGCAAAAATTAGAGGAGTTCAAATTTCAAGATGAGCAGGAAATTGTAATCAAGCGTAATTATGGAAGAGAAGGTGCTAGTATCCTTAATGACATGGCCCAGGAAAAGGGGCTTTTCTTGTGAGTGGGAAATGTCATGATCCTTTCATATTTTATACTGTGATTCAATATGAGAAATTAATAGTTTGGTAGGAGAAATTTTTACCTTACTAGGTGCTATATGATTACATGGGGACAGTTTCTTTTTCCATAACATTTTGAATGTTCATTTTGAGATAATTTTAGATGGTAGAGACAGAATAACTGTTGTTTTGGCTAGATGTTATCATGATCTTGGTGCCTATGCACTGCCTGCTGGTTTAAAAAATGAGATTTGTTGAGAAATGCTTAATTTGTACATCTTTTAATTATCTTCTGACCTTCATGTATTTGGTATGCACATGTGAATCAAAGTCATGCATACAATCGTGGGACAAACCAAGTTCTTGTTGTGAGCAAGATTCCATTGCCAAATTATCGGGCAGATCTTGATGAGAGGCATGGATCTGCACAGCGTGAGGTATATTTTTATCTATATGAGCAGTGTTATTTTGTTTTCTGAATATACACCTACAGGTTGTCACTATATGGTTGATGACATGAACAGATCCGACTGTCAACGGTTACAGAGGGTAGAGTGGGAAATTTGCTGGAAGTTGCCAAGGGTAGCTCTATCTCAGAGAGAATAGTTGAGGCATCAAGTCAAAATAAATTGAAGCTGGGAGATACTCCGGACTCCCAGGAATACAATTCAGCTATGAAGTGTGATGCTGAAATGAAGAAAATAAGCCTTGATTTACACCGTCGGCAACATGCTTATGCCCATAAGGTCTTTTTACTAGCATAAATTTCATTAATTTGTAATTGATTATGCTCATCCACCTTAAACGCTTTATAGTGGTTTCTGCCTGACCTACAGGTTGTTCTATTGTAGGATAGCTCATCTTCTAAGGCTTTGAAGTCATTTAGAGAAAAACTTCCTGCCTATGAGAAAAAAGATGATTTTCTTCAAGCTGTGGCAAATAATCAGGTTATAAAATTTTCTTCAATTTTATTTTTGAAAAGATTTCGACAGCTGTTTAAAACTTTAGCACTTGTAGTTGTATCTTATAAAAGGATTGGGTGATACCACTGTCATTGAACATTGGCCCTAAGAATAACTGAAATTTTAGCTGTTCTAAATAATTGGGGATTAATTATTTCTCAATACTGTTTTTAAAAAGAAATTTGTCAGATTTTATAACGTTAGTGCTTGTAACATATACGGCACTCCATTTTTGGTAAACTTGTACAAATGGATTTGGCTGCTTCTTGCTTCTGTTGCTATGGACTTTGGTTTGTTGCTGGAATGCAGAACCATTGATGTGGATCACTTATGGTTTAATCTAAGTTGCCGGTTCGTGGTTCGGTTCCGGGTTCGGGTTCGAGAACTGGTTCGCTGGTTCGACGAAATTTTGGAAAGGGGTTTGGGTTCGTTTGGGTTCGTTAGTACAAAAACATGTAAAAATTTTATATATATATATATATATATACATTTTTATGAAGCATGAGTTAAAATTAGAATGTAGCATAGTACCATAAACACATTTAAAACTTTAAAACAGCATAAACAATAACATATCAATGTATCATGGTGAGCATACCATCATATAGTAACATAATTCAATCAACTTCAACATCAAAGATGAAAGATTCAAAACATTTAAAATATCAAGTTCAAGTGTCATTGTTTCACGTTCAATGTTTAACAGTAACTAATAGAATGAAAATCTATTAAAATTCTGAATTTCTAGTTCTAAGTTCTTCATTCTTCATCTTCATCTTCTTCATATTCATCTTCTTTTTCTTCATCTTCTTCTTCATCTCCTCCTTCTTCGCCTACGCTATTACTTGCACCAAGGCCAATGGGATCAGCAGCAGAATCAACAATGGTATTGGCATCAAAGTTATCAAAATCATCAATTGTAAGCGCAGCAATGGAAGCATCCAAGTCCGCAATCTCTGCATCTACATCCCACTTCTTTGTCTCCCCTTATTTGTATTCTTGACTCTTGTGTGAAAGAAGGCGCAAGTTGTTATGCACAAATACCAGGTTCTCGGCTTTTTTTGATTGCAACCTATTGCGCTTCACCGAGTGGATGAACTAGCAACCTATAAAGACAACATAGGGTAGGCAATTAAAAAGGAATTAATTCAATCTTATTAAAAAATTCTTTTGAAGATAAAGTGAGCTAATTTAAAAAAAAAAAAAAAACTTACTTGTGATATAACTTTGATTGCAAGGGGCTGCAATGTTCGGAATTTTTGGCCATGGAGGTACCACCAACCATGAGCATGCTTCTTGAACCGATGACGAAGAGCATCATTACTTAGACCTGTAGCATTGACAAATGCTATGAACTCATCCATGATTACATCTCTTATATCATCATCAGGAAATATTCTTCTAAATGCTGCCTGGTACCCGTCAGACACTTCCATATCTCTGTATGGTGGCAACCTTCCTGGTAGATCACAATATTGTGAGCTATAGTATTTGGGGGTCAAGGCATAGGCAAGCAAATGTAATGGAGTGGTCATTTTGTTCCATCTTTCATCAATAATTTTTTGCACTTGTTTGAAAAAGGTCTCTTGCGGATCTTGTTCCTGCTCATTTATAACTTGCCTAATCTTCTCAATCATTGAGTCTATGCCATCATAGATCTCTCCAAGGCAAGGCCTATCCATGTCAGTGTACCTAAGCATGCTCATAATGGGCTCGGTGATCTTAAGGAGATATTCCACACGTTCCCACCATGAGTCAGCCAATAGCCTATCCTTTATTTTGTTTGCCCTTTCAGTGTTCTTTTGCTTCTATACACCCCAATTTTGCTGATTACCATACCTTGAAGTGCATCTTTCACTTGCACAAGTTGTCTTAAGACGATTATATGTGATGCAAAACGGGTCTCAGCAACCTGTGACATAAATTAGAGCAAAAAACAACTATTAGATACATATTTTAGAAAACTAAGAAAAGTATACACATTGGCAATTGCACAAATAAAATATGAAAAATAAAAAATTGTCAAATATTAAAAATTAAATTACTAATTTGAGTTCAAGTTCATTTACCTTCAATAGCTCCAATTTTGAGTAGTTCCTGAAAAGAGATTGAGTCATGTGGTGGTTTGTGATAAACATTTGTATGTCCTTAGCCTCTTCATACACTGTTTTGATCCACTCAATTTGGTTCCCAATCTTTTGTAGCATAAGATTGAGTGAATGGACTGCACAAGGTGTCCAAAAGATATGTGGATATCGTGATTCAACCAACAAACCTGCTGCTCTACAATTCTTTGCGTTGTCTGTTATGACTTGGACAACGTTTCTTGCACCCACTTGTTCAATGGCCTCAATTAAGATATCAGCAATAAATGGCCCATCTTTTACTTTGCCCCAACAATCCACCTCTTTCAGAAACATTGCCCCTTTAGGGGACACCGCAAGGACATTGATCAAGGGACGGTTCCTAGAATCCTTCCAGCCATCTGAAACAATTGTCACCCCTGTCTCAACCCATGAGTCCCTTATGGGCTTCAATTGATTTTCAACCCGTTGGACCTCATCATCCAACAAGGTGGTGCACACTTTCTCATAACCGGGGCCACAATACCCTTTTGGAGCTTCATTGGCACTCCTCAACATGTCCTTCCAAAACGGAGAGCGAACAACATTAAAAGACAATCCATTTGCATAGAGGCATCTTCCCACCTTAATGTCAGCAATATCCCGAGCCTTGTTTTGAAAAGAAGTTTCTATTGGCCCCTTTCTTTTGTGTACAATGGGGACAGATTCAGTGTCAGTGTCCATTGTAGTATTGAAGAAGGGATGGTCTTGTACAATAACATCTAAGGGGGGCTGCATTCCCTTAGCTTTTTTACTTTTATTGCTACTACTACCGAGTTCTATTGCCCTGTGTCCTTCTCTCTCTTTTGCTGCCTCATGCTCTTCAATATATTTTAACACGGTGTGATTTGGTATAGGGACACCATTTTTGCCAGGGCATTTCTTGACTCCTCTTCTAGTATAACCACATAGATGGCCTACCACATGATAATAAGAACTATTTCTTTCTACATCACATCCTCGACATCTCCAACGGAATGCACCACCTCCTGGAATGGGTTTTATAATGTCTACATACTTCCATAGAGGAGAATCAGAGTTGGTTTCCATTCTTTGTTCGGTGTTGCCTATTGATGAAGAGGTAGATGACATTACTTTCGAACCTTTCCCTATGGCAATAAATTACTAATTAGATATATGTTCATAATCTATATGCAAGAAAATGACGAATTTTGAAATAATGGAAAAGATTCAAGAACTTAGAACATATGAAGATTGAAAGAGAAATGAAAAAAAAATGGAAAAACTAGAACAAAACAATAGTAAATGGAATAAGATCTTACCTCTTGGTCCTTTTCCAGCCATTGCAAGTTTGCAAATGTGTATAAATGATGCACAAACACTTCAAGAACACCAACAAGTCAATCTTCAAACTCCTCCTTGCACAACCGGATGCTTGCTCAAAAACTTATGTGCTCTCCTTCAAGGCAAAACAACCTATTTGGAAACAACAAATGACTATGAGAGAGCAAAAAACCAATTCATAACACCTTTTTAGGGTATGTGGACCCCAAAAATTATTAAAAAATGCAAATAAATAACTTTAATTTCGCATCCGTGGGCGGGTTCTTGGCTGGGTTCGAACTTGGTTCGATTTTCCCAGACTGGTCCGCCCGGGTTCGAACCATGGTTCAAACCCGGATTCGAAAATCGAACCCTGGGCGAACCGTGGTCGAACCGGACCCGAATCTCGAACCGGTTCGAACCAGTTCGAGGTCTGGAGGGGGGGGAGGGGTACCCGTGTAACTTAGGGTTTAATGATATTAGTTCTTGTTTATATTTCAAATGATTACCCAGTACCAGAATCCTTTGTTCTTTAGTCCACTGACATCATTGACATTCTCATCGGAGGAGATGCTTTGGTGCTGATTCATAATATACAAGTGCACTAGAAAAGGGAACTATTCACTGTCACTAGCTAAACAAAATGATGAACAAGAGGTTCAAAGGCTTCTAAGCTGCATATATGAATACTGATGATGCGTTTGAGAAGTTTGGATTGGTATGGCCTTTGCAGATGAGGTTTTTAAATTTTTTAACTTCACTAACACTGGAAAGATTCTTAAAATAAGATCACTGGACTATACTGTCAAGCTAATTTTCTGCAGGACAAATAAATAGTAATACATGTTGTCACTCAAAAAGTGAAACAAAAATACATGGTTGTAAAAGAATGCATAGTTGTTAATAAAGATTTAAAAGAACCATTTGTAGGAATTCTGCCTCTACTTTTTATTTGTCTTCTGTTTATCCTTTTATGTGTGCATTATTGTTTTAGTTCACAATTGTACTTTCCCTGCACTATTTGATTTTGGTCCTGAATGCTCCTTTTGTCTTGTGATTAGAAGCATACTATTTATTGACTATCTCTTGTGATTAGCCATCCAAATAGGCTCTGAAGGAAAAAAAGATTACAGTAATAGTTTTAATCGCCAAACTTGAGGACTCCAGATATAATTTTAATTTCTAGCACAACCATTAGCCTTTAAACATTTCCATAAACTTTAGCCATTAGAGTAAGCATTTTCACAGTAATTGGAGTCGACCTTTTAAATTGGTTTTCGAGGTAAAAAAGATTACAATGAAAACAGACCAGTGCAGAGACCTTGTATTTCTTAACATTGTTTTTTGACAGGAAATTTTCTTATTTTTGATAGTTTAAAATTTTCAAACTGAATATGGGGATTATGCATGCCCTTTAAGTTGTACATATATAACATTGAATTTATTCATATATCCTCTACCTTTCTGTTTGTCTGTTGTGGCTTTAGGCAGATTGGTTTTGCAGTTTTAAACATTGTTTACGAATAGAAATCTATTTCTTCTCTTTAGCATTGATAGTTTAAAGGTCAACAAAGAAAGAAAGTAATATTGAGGTTTTTGTGTATTCTTTACCTCTATGTTATTCTGTGCTTTGCAGGTAATTGTGGTTTCAGGTGAGACTGGCTGTGGCAAGACCACACAGCTACCTCAGTTTATACTTGAAGATCAGATAGAATCACTTCATGGCGCTGAGTGTAATATAATTTGCACTCAACCTCGCCGAATATCTGCCATGTCTGTGGCTGCTCGTGTGGCTTCTGAAAGAGGTGAAAATGTGGGAGAGACCGTTGGATATCAAATTCGGCTAGAGAGTAGGCAATCCATGGCAACACGACTGCTATTCTGCACCACTGGGATTTTACTTAGGCGTTTGGTAACTGGCTTACCCATGTTCCTATGTTTGGCATTGTTGGTATTTCTATAGTTTAGTGTTTTGTAATGAAAATTATATTAAGCTTCTATCATCGAATGTTTAATTTTTTTATGCTGTTAAAACTTGAGATGGTTGTATCCACAAGAGTTATTGGTCATCACTTATTGTTTAGAAATTATACATTGATTCTAGGTGTGTATTTTGTTTCTAACCTGAGGAAGATAAAAGTGAGCATTTTCTGTCGAGTGGAGAGGTGGTTTAACTATGTTAGTTAATAGTTTTGGTCGCATATCTAGTACATATCAATCTACTTTATGTTCTGGACAACCTTTTAAATATGTTCTGGTATGTTTTTATTTCTCGACTTCTGAATATTTACACATTTAGAATCTTTAGTTGCTACTATTGTAAGACCTCACTAGGGATTATATGTAATGCTGAATAATTGGAGTACCATATTTACAGTTGCTGGTTGGTCGTAAAACTTATTTGGATCGTCAACAAGGTATAGTTCCTTAATGGTGTTAGGTGGCCTTTATGATTCTGCTTGTGTGAGTCCTCAAAGCATTTGAGAAGTGTTTTCTTGAGTACAAATATAGTAAAAATCTCATTATCATGTGAATATTACAACTAACCGATAACTATTATGAATTTAAGGTGAGGAAAATCATGATCACAAATTAGTAAATTACACAACAAGGCAATAACATTTCACAATTTCCTCTCCCTCATTCTAGTAAAAACGTAGGGAGAGGTCAATGGACCCTTGTTCTACTGGTGAAGTTGAAAAGTTTTCAATGAGCCCACTAGGGATCAAGTCTTGTTGAATGCATGGCTCCAACATCATAAGGGATGAGGCCAGGATAGTGCCCTAGACAATTTTGGTAGTGTGGATACCCCTCAGTCCTTGACTCTAAGCCGTAGAAGTTTTCAAGCACAAGTGGGCCTGTATTGGGTTCCTAAAATGTTTCCGTGGTGGCCTTCACTGGTTGGTAGCTTGTAGGCTTTGTGCCTCCGCTGGGCTGCCTTCCACGTCTGGACCCTCCATCAAAAAAACAAACTTAGGGGGAGTGTTTAGTTATCTGTAAAGTCCCCTACAGGGACCTTAATCTGCCCTAAAATTCTTTTTTGAGGGTTTGAATAATGTTTGGAAATGGGGAGTGTTACTTTAGTATCCTGATGTCAGTCATATGGGATTCCTTTGAAGTTCTATCCAACAAACTCATCCTCATTATGGAGCACCAGTTTGGAAATTTTGTAAGGGCACCTTGAGCCATTCCACCTAGCCCAACAAACTCATCCTCATTATGGAGCACCAGTTCAGAGATTATGTAAGGGCACCTTGGGCCATTCCACCTAGCCGAGGGGCATGGAATGATAACCTTCATCCGGCATCCCAGCCCCACTTGGCGTGTCTCTACCAGTGGCATCCTAGCCCTTGTATCCTTTGTACAATATCCCCCTCCAAAATGAGGTGATCCAATGTATAAGAATCCTTAATAGATTCTTCATGTGTCACATGATACAGAGGCAGAGATATCGCAAAGGTAACAACAAATAATATGCATATTGGTAGCAAGGTGGAATATTCCATCTTCTATTGGATGCAAGTCCAATCACTATTATACAACTGACTACACAACATACATCATGCCATTGAATTGCATAAGCATAGAAGTTGCAGTTTTGTATTTGTGTTTTCTGAATCTGTATCCCTATCAGATTCATTGCAAAGTAATCCATCTGTTTCGCTTTCCTCCATGGCCTTCTCTATTTATATTTCTTTGTTTCCTTCAAGAGAGGTGATCCTTGTGAGAAGAGACACCTTTTCTTAATTGTTTACTAACTAGTTGCTCTAAGTCTTGATTGCGCATCTTCACTTTAACTAATTTATTTTGCTGTTAATTTAATCTAATTTCTGTCATTATTATTTGATAGCTGACTTGTGATTAGGATTGGTGACTTGTATGTAAGATCGCCGACTTGTACTTGAGTCTACGGGGCACTGCATATTTTATGAACCATATCAATTTCCGGAAATGATTAACTCCTTTGGTTCAGTACTTTAGAAAATTGTGAAGTCTTAATAAGACAAATTTCTGGTATATTTAATATCTTATTTATCTATTAAGGTGGGGGCATGAAGTTCGCCTTTTCTACAATTGCTTGTCCTCAAGGAATGCCAATAATATTCAATTCTTTAAACCAATCTTTAAATCTCTTTGTGATATATATAGTTTATGCTGCACCATTCAGATATCATCTCAAGGCTTATATTTCTGACTTCAATTCAATTGTGAGTTTCTCAAGTTTTAATCATTGATTGAAAATTTGTAAGGTTTGAAATAGTAAGGCTAGTTTTCTCCCATAATGTCACATATACCTCCTTGAATTGTAGTAAGTGTTTGCTTTCTGGACATTAAGATGAGAATTAGAAGTATGACACACATATATGTCCTCAAATACAATTCATGTCTTTTGGTATACTCTATTTATTCTCATATTCTAATCAACCAAGAATAAAACCAAACACTGAGCATACACAATGGAAACATGAAGCATACACATGAATGTATGAAGTCGCAAATCATACACAACGTATACACACTACACTTGTGTTGTTAGATCCATTAATCTATGTTTACCTTGTAGGATGATAGTGTTAAGGATGTTAGCTTCTTAGTGAATTGAAACATATTAATTATACATACATACATACATACATATCTTAAACTTATACCGATTGGTCATGAATTATCATTCTCATATAATATAAGGTATTCGTATCTGATGAGTTTGTATTTCGTCAGACCTTTGTTATCTCACACCGATTAGCATCTGGTGTTGTTACCATGACTCACACCGATTGAGTATCGGGTGTCCTTGCACTAGTCCATACACCAATTAAGGTATCGATATTATGTCATATGTTACTCATCGTTTAATATTGGTTATCTTGCAGTTAGTTGTGATATGGCGCAATTATGTATATGTTGAGGCATGATCACATACGGTCATGCCCCTATGTGATTATTTTTCGACATATATATACTTGCCCATTTCAAACTGCAGATCATATCAATTAAAGTGGCAATATCGATCTCAGATTTAAATCAAAATACAACTACTCATATTTCAAAGATATATTAGATTCATACATTCAAGAAATATTCTCATAGACATTAATAGTAATTATATTCAGATTCACACAAAAGGAAGAAATCAAGGATTCAAATAGAAACCCAAGCTTTCTCCAAGATCAAAGTAATCTCAAGCAGAAATTATATTTGTTTAGTCTCCTCCAATCAAGATCTAATAAACTTTACATGGTATTAGAGCCAATTTGGTAGAGAGACTTTCAAATTTAATCTTTAAACAAAATCAACAATATGTCAAATAATGTTAGAGTAGAGGACAGGCTTGAAGGAGCAGCAAATTTCTTCTCTTGGAAAATTTGGATTATTACAATTCTTGAAGAATTGGAACTAGAATCCTTCATTGAATTTGATATTTCGATTCTTGAAGATGAGGTAGAAAAGGCCACTTGGAAAAGACGAAATAACAATGCTAGAAAAATCATTGTTGATTCAGTAAAAGATCGAAAGGCATTTGAAGTATTCAAGACAATTAAGGTTACATTTGAAATCAGCAACTCAAGTAGATTGATTACATTAAAAAATCAACTGATGATTAGAAAAATTAATAAAGGAGAAATAATCTCTTCCTACTTTGGAAAATTTTCAAAATAAAAAATCATCTATCTTCTATCGAAAGCAAAGTAGAAGACCAAGAACTATCCATAATAGCACTTAGAGGATTACCCATATCTTGGGAAGCATTTATTCAAGTCGTCAGCACACCTTCAGTACCAACTTTTGATCAACTAAAAAATGATTGCATATCAGAAGAATCTAGACTAATATCTAGAGGGATCATTTCAAATCAAGAGGGAGAAAAGCAAGCTCTTTTCTTAGTCTCTAATAACAAAGGGAAAAAAAGGAAATTCAAAGGAAAGAAATACGACAAAAGGAAAGGGAATAGAAATTTCAAAAGAAATGATTTTTTCAAAGTTAAATGTTATAAGTGTGAGAAATTCGGATATACCTTCAGAAATTGTCTTGAAAGGTATAAAATCCTGGCTTCTTTAGCCGAAACAAAAAAGGATAGAAATCTGTTATTTTGCTTTGCCCTATCAAGTGAGATGAATTCAAATGAAAATGTATGGATAATAGATAGTGGTGCTTCCCGACATATAACATGATTCAGAAATAAG
This sequence comes from Cupressus sempervirens, assembly GCA_028749045.1. Taxonomy (NCBI): domain Eukaryota; kingdom Viridiplantae; phylum Streptophyta; class Pinopsida; order Cupressales; family Cupressaceae; genus Cupressus; species Cupressus sempervirens. The sequence continues at coordinate 584,762,842 of CM053791.1, read as the reverse complement.
TTTGAAACCTTTGGAAATTATCTCACTGAAGGAGTCACCATTGGAGACAACTCAACCTATCCAGTAAAAGGAATTGGGACCTTTTTTATACAACTAAGGACTAGGGTTACACTAAAATTGAAAGATGTTCTTTTTGTACCAGGCATAAAAAGAAATCTAGTATCAATCTTTGGACTTGCTGATGAAGGGTTTCAAGTCACCTTCAATGAATAAAAAGTTTTGTATTGGCCTAAAAATACTACTCTAAAAAATGCTATAACCATAGGGACTAGAGATGGGACCCTATATAAACTGTGCAACATTCAAAAGCAGGCCCTCAGCCATGAAGTCACAAATTCTAATGAAGTATGGCATAGAAAGCTCATACATATTGGATTTAGTTCACTTCAAAATATAGAGAAAATCACCATTGGAACACCTAGCCTAAAATCAAAACATATAGGCACTTGTAAAGGATGTACTCCAAGAAAGAATATAAAAAGACCTTTGCCTCCTAGTGAACACAAAAGGAAGAAATCAAGGATTCGAATAGAAACCCAAGCTTTATCCAAGATCAAAGTATTCTCAAGCAGAAGTTATATTTGTTTAGTCTCCTCCAATCAAGATCTAATAAACTTTACAGGTAGGACCGTGTGTTAATACCATTTGTAATGTCACCTGCTAGGACTTTACTTCTTTTAGGGTTTGAGTAATGCCTGGGAATTGGAATTTTTACTTTAGTATCTTGATGCAGGTTATATGGGATTCCTTTGAAGTTCTATTTAACAAACTCGTCATTATGGAGCACCAGTCGGGAGATCATACAAGATGTCTTGAGCGATTCCATCTAGCCTTGGACCATGAATGGCAACTTTCATTTGGCCTCCTAGCCCCACTTGGGGTTTCTTGTAATGTCCCCTTTTTGAGATTGTCCTAATTTTTGCCCCATATTCACAAATTCCTTTAAAATAAGAATTGTAACACTGTTAGAGATATAACTTTATTACTTAAATTGATGATTCAAAGAAATATACAAAAATAAGCTAGGTTAGGCAATAATATAATCAAATTCAAGTTTGTGAAAGAAACATATAACACTTAGCTTCCATTATCTTAACCATAATGAGGAATGAAATGAGAAAGACATGATGAGGTGCCTTCATTGTCTCTGCACTAGGCCCAAGAGCAGAATGTTTATCGCTCGTGGCCCCATTCTTTATGGGGTTGGCATGCCGAACAAAACCTTTACACCATTCCCCTCCATTGCTCTATCTTACTCACCTCATATGGTTAAGGATCCTTTCCTTACTATCCCTATAGATCTCCCATATTGGTTGGTGGAAGGATTACAATAGGGTGCCCTTGACTCAACCCTAGGCCTAAGAGTAGAAACTTGGTCCCCGCTAGCCCTATGCTTCATGGGGTTGGCGTACCTAGTGAGGCCTCACTTTTCCTCCTTATTGCAATTGCTTTCCATCTATATTGACCATCCTTCACAAATAACTCCCTTTTATGTTGTAACCCATGCTCAATCTGCTACAGGCCTTATCTAGCGCCTTTGTATCATGTAGCCCATACCTATTCTAACGAAGTGCCTTTTTATGATGTAGCATAGTTCATTCTGGTAATGTTTGGCCTAGAAATAATGATAAAAGTAATAAAGAAAAATATAATAAAAATAGGCACACAGGAAACAAGAACTTATCCTGGAAAAACCCTTCAACTCGAGGGGACAAACCTAGCTACACTAGAAAAATATTTCTTTTATTAATAGAATTTCAAGTACAATGCTTTCCACTTGATGTGTTATATCTTCACACAAGGCAATCTTGCATATATATAGAATTGAAAGACCCTTCATATCACAACCAAAGGTCTCTTCAAGTTTTGCATACAAGTCTCTTCATATTTCCAAACGGATGATTCTTCATATGACACGTCTCTTCATATTCTCTAGCTGTTGACACAATAGCAAAATCAAAGATAAAGATCTCTATCGTAGCTACAACCTTCAACACTCCCTCTTAGCAAGAGAGAGATCATTAGTATGGTAGGCACACATAGTTGCAACCAAAGATGTCAATGATAAATTCTCATCACATAGATTCTCATTAAAACATGTTATCACAGTATAACATTATACACCATAGTAGCTTAAAATTAAAGTCATAGAGTCACACACATGACTTCCACTGTGCCTACTCGTAGAGGGTGGTTTATCATACTTACTCACAGAGGGTGGAACGAGGGCTTTCACCTTAGACTTCTCCCAGAGAAGAATGCATTTTCACTATGCCAACTCGCAAAGGGTGGTCCACCATACTTACTTGCAAAGGGTGGAATGACAACTTCACAAAAGGTGGTCCACCATACCTACTTGCAAAGGGTGGAACAACAACTTTCACCTTAGACTTCTCCTAGAGAAGAATGCATTACCACCACGCCCACTTACAAGAGGGGGATCCACCATACCTACTCGCAAAGGGTGGAACAAGGGATTTCACCTCAATCTTCACTCATAGAGAAGATCTCATTAGCAAGGGATTTCAGCTCGAACTTCTCTCGCAAAGAAGTCATTAAGAAGGGATTTCACCTTGAACTTATCCTTCACAGAGAAGAACTAATTAACAAGTGATTTTACCTCGAACTTGTCCTTCATAAAGAAGAGCTCATTAACAAGGGATTTCACCTTGAACTTCTCTTTCATAGAGAAGAGCTCATTAACAATGGATTTCACTTCAAACTTCTCTTTCATAGAGAAGAGCTCATTAACAAGGGATTTCACCTAAAACTTCTCCCGTAGAGAAGAGCTCAGTAACAAGGGATTTCACCTCAAACTTCTCCCGCAGAGAAGAATTCATAACTCATTAACAAGGTATTTCACCTCGAACTTCTCCTTCGTAGAGAAGAATTCATTAACAAGGAATTTCACCTCAAACTTCTTCACAGAGAAGAGCTCATTAACAAGAGATATCACCTCGAACTTCTCCTTCACAGGCAAGAAAAACATATTCAGCAATGTTTGAGAATTTCAATAGAGACTTTCTCTCAAAAGGGATGACTTTGATCACCACAATAAGATAGCTGATGCCAAGAGAGCTTTAGCAGTTACATTGCCACATAAGCTTGAAAAGAATTAGATGCAACCTCCCTTTGAATCTGAATGGTCGCCCTCTGAAAATCATTTCTTGTATATGATCTTTCTCTTTTAATGAAGATATACATCATCACTTAAGTCCAACACTGCAAGCAACATCGTCATACAATCTGCATTGCTTTGCATATTATCTTTTTAATACGTAAAGTAATTGGTAAAATAATTGTTGTATTAGCAAATGATCGAAGAGATCATTATAAAGAATTTACAAATGTACAAAATAGGAAGTTTCTAATAAGAAACTTAAGAGGATCATAAAGATGATCTTATCTACAAGTAATTAAATATAATACATAATTCACTATTAAAGTAATAATATAATAATTTCTAATACCCTCTCTTAATGGTCAATCTCACAGTTCAAATTTTTGTTCTCTGCCACTTATCAACGAAGCAAATATTTTTTTCTCGGCAAATATCAGAGATAAATTTTCAACTTCTCGGGAAAATATCAAGAATTTTAAAAATGACCTACATTTAATTTAAATGTATGAATTCACCTTACAATAGTTGGATCTCTCAAATTGATTGCAATGAGCTCTCTTTACAAATTGACTTGGATCAAGAATGTAGATGAATGGATGTAGAAGATGCAACAAAGGACCTTGAATGGATTGAGGGAGATCTTGAAGATAAACTCCTCCAATTGCTTGAATGCTTGAATCCTTCATCTTCAATGGAGGAATTTTCTTTAAGGATGCCTGGAGACTTGTATGCTTGAATGCTCGAGTGCTAGTGCGTATGAATGCTTGATAGTAGTATGAGATGAGATTAGATGCAAAATGGAGCAAATAGATGGGTTTTTAAAGGGCTTAAAATTAACTCTCTCAAAGGCCGACCTACTTCAAATTATGCACAATAGGTAAACCCGGACTTGGGATTTGAGAAGGGGACCCAAGACAAGGATAGGGCAGGGACACACTACATCCCTGCCAACTAGGGCCCAAAACCTTGGGACCTTCTTTGAGGTCCCAAAACACGTCCTGAATCCCAGAATATAGGTATAGCTTGTGAGATATGACTATTATAGTGCAAAAAATAGATTCCAAGTGATTCTATGAAGGAAAGAGAGGACCTAGGTGGTCAAATCCTACCTCAAACTTTACACCATGAAAATAAGAGCATTAAAGAGGATCAATTAGGTGTTATCCCAATTCTACCTAGGAGAAATGAGAAGAAAAGGTAAGAACAGAGGAGAGATGCAAGGAGATGATTAAATTGAAGCGCTTCCAATTTAAAACGGTACATTCCTTTATATTTTTACTCTAATTATTATTGTTAATTACTTAATCTTATTTCAAGAAGGGGACATGAGTGTTTGCCCTTTCCAAGATTGCTTGACCTCAAGCAATCATAAACTAGGATGGTCTCCTAGATGAACACGTAAGCTATGAACCAAACATGGAGCATATACATATTCAGTTCTCTCCCTAGCTAATATTATAGATAAACATTACATGGATTTTGCCCTAATGCAAGGTTTAACTTGGCCTTGGATGTTGGATGTAATCGTTGGGTTAGCTTACTTGGCCTTCATGGTCCTCAAGGCTTCTCAATGAGCATTATCAAATCTTGTATTACTTTTTTCGTGCTAATCAATGTTGGCACTCGTGACCTTACTATTTCTAGTATTGAGTGAATCTTGATGAATTCTAGCTTTCCTTAATGTTTTTTTAGGGTTCTTGTTCCCGCTTCTTGTTATTTTGTACTGGTTTGTTAATGCTTATGTTTATGGTTCATTTTTGGTTATTTGTGGACATTGTTATTAAAGACTACATCACAACTGTAGATGAGACGAGATGTCTTAGTGTCGATCAAGTGGTAGGCTTTGTGAATATTATTGTATCTAGGAATCACGAGTTTTTGACTCTTGGCATCTTACGTGATGTGTGATGCATCAGGGGTCCAAAGAAAAGCTAGGGAACCAAAAAATTTAAGGTGACTGATTCTGGGCTTGCGACATGATCAGGCCTCTTTCGGAGTTTTACCTTTGACCACCACTATGGATGACTAGTTCAAAATATAAATTGCAGTGTTGACTGCTTTTGCCCAGAACTTCTCCGGATCATGTCTGTGTTCAAGCTGTCGTCGGTAAATATTGTGTAGCCGACAGGATGTATATCGTCAGTAAGTGTTATGTAGCCAACGGGCCCCTTTGGGAAGGTTATTGTTATGTAGCCGATGGACCCCTTCGGGAAGGTTCTTGTTATGTAGCTGACGGACCCCTTCAGGAAGGTTCTTCGGAAAGTATATATACACCCTCCGAGATCATTGCAATCATCATCAAGCATAATGTAACGTCTTTGACATATGCGAATAATAAAAAAGTACTATTGTTCTTGTCTATTGTCTATGTGCATTAATCTATTTACCCCATGCGATAAACACAAGCATGGATCGAGCCATCTCGGTGATTGCTTTGTTCCATTGTTGTGGTGTGTGGGGTGTGGTTAACTAGCATTTGGTGCCATGAGTATCCAAGAAGCTAGAGAAATCATTAGAACAAAATCCCCCCCCCCCCCGATTCTTTGATCTAAGAGTAATAATAGATTTTCCAGACTCTATTTCAACTAAAGGTCATTGCTAAGTCCTGAGAATCACCAAAATTAGTAAGTTGGAAAAGACCATGATCCTCATGATCCAATGTAACAGTAGATTGAGTCACCCGATCAGTGTTGGCGCACTAATGTGACCTGAAGGTGACATCCAAGTGTGGAGAATGTCGTAGTAACTGACTGACTGAGAGTAGATTTAGTTCCATCCCTAGAACATAGTGTACATCGAGGAAAATGAGATTCCTCCCAACAGATTGAATTTGAATGTTGCCTTTGTCGACAATAGTGTACTCTTTTCTGCTACCAAAAATAATAGAATCGGAATAAGGTTGGTATTTAGTGAATCCGTCTTTGCGGTGGGTGAAGTGACGAGAGGCACTTGAATCAATGTACCAGGCAAATGACTTGACATGATTTGCAGGTCTTTTAGACATGAAGGCGTAAAAGATAGATTTTGTCTACTCAGTGCGCTCTACACTGTTCGCTTTGGGCTGTGAATCAGATTGCTTAGATTTAATGTCCCCATTTTGGAGGTAATTTGATTTAATTAATTTAATTAATTAAGTTGTCCAAAATAATGAATATTTTATGAGGATGACTAATTAATTATTTTAATTAAATAAATAAGAGGTATTAAGTTAATTATTTATAAAGTTATCAAATAAATAAATATTAAAAGGTAACTTTATATTTAATCAATTTAAAGTGACTTGAATTATAAAATATTTTATAAAGTCACTTAATAAATAAAATAAAGTAATGCTCTAGAAGTTTCTAGAGGAAGTGGAGAAAAAAGAATAAATAGGCATCCTGGGCTTTATTCTCACTAGGCAGATTTGTTGTTGTTGATGTTGATGTTTGATGGTTGTGGAGCCTAGCGTTTCTGCAGTTGTCTTTGGCCATTGAGAATGAAAACTCTCAATTGGTGAGCAATTTTGAGGGTGTGAAATATCACTTGAATTATTGCAAAGTTGAGGAAGTTGCTTCAGACTTTCTACTTGTACTTCAAAACAAAATTTTATGGCTGTTGGCCAAATTTTGGTGGTATCGATTTGAGGAAATCTATTGCAGATTTTGGAGGCATTTTGGAGCTTTGGAATTTCATCATTGGGTCGATTTCATTTATTGCACATTGCTGTTATAGCTACCAGTCTTTTTCAGATTTTAATGGAGGACAATTTTGCATATCATATTCAAATTTTTGCTTGTATGGCCTCATTTGGGTATTGTTTCTTTGTGGGTATTTGAGCATTCATCTTGGGAGAGCTTGGCAATTGTTTTGGCATATTTTGGAGTAACTATCAAGTTGCTAGTAAATAATTTCAGTGGTTTGATATGCTACAAAAAGGGCACCATTGGCAAGACATTTTGGTTCATAGCTCATCATTAAAGCATCCTATGGTTTTGGGTATTGTTGCATTCAATTGCTATTGCCGAGACAATTATTTCAAGGACAAATTCGAGGAGCCTAGAGTCTGCATTTATTTATCTAAAGTATTGCTAGGCAAGAATAGGGGCGATACTTCAAGGGAGTCAATTTTTTCATTTGGAGGGGTCTTTGTCAGCCGACTGGATGGTTCCGGCAGTGTTTCTGTAGCCGACGGAATGATGGTCGTTGGTGTTTTGTATTTTGTAGCCGACGAGTAAATAGTTTGTAGCGGATGTATTGTTGTGGCCGACGGACTCCTTCGGGAAGGTTCGGCGGTAGTATTTATATCCCGTCTGGGATCATTGTAAATCATCATCTTCTATTATGGATCTTATCTTATCAAGCATAATATAATGTCTGGCATATGCGAATATAATTCTGTTGTTCGTGTTCATGTTCATTGTTTGTATGCATTGTTTTAATTTACACTAATTTCGTCAAGGAGGAGAAATTGCAAAGAAAAAGCTCTAATTGGTTCAATTTGAGTTGATATTTCTGGCAGGTATCGTCATGATTGCCAGTGGAGAAGTCTCAGTGAAAGATTGGTTGGGTTTTGTTTTTCTTTGAGGAGGGATTGAGATTTTTCCGAAAGTTACTGGTTGCCTTATAGGAGTGCTGGTGTCATCGGATTGGCTACGACACGTTCTTTTACCTCCTCCGAGGGGTGAGATTGCATTTGTAACAGACGGAGGAAATCTATATAAGGAGAAATAAGCCATTTTTGCATGGAGTCAGTGGGCAAGTAGAAGCCGTGGAAGAGTTAGTTGGTAGCTAATATGGAAAAGAATTCAAGAGTTTTGGCATCAGGGATTCGAGTTGCAGGCCCCTCCGGTTCCAGTAGCAAGAAACAAAAGACCAAGGAGGAACTCACTCATCTCACCGTCCAGTTCGAGAGTTTTAGTGGGAGCGAATGTCGGAGATGGTGGCAGGAGACCCTGGAGGTAGACCAAATTAAGCAAATTCGGAAGCGGGCACAGGTACATTGGGCCATCCAGCTTCCCATCTTTTCCATCCGGTTGTTCGAATCAGTATTGCGCACCATGATAAAGACATATAGCGCCCGGAGCAGAACAAGTTCATTCCTGTACAAGAACCAGCAGATGAGGGTGTCCTTTAAACCTAGGGATTTCACTAGGGTTTTCGGCATCCCTAGCCCCGATGGGAGGAAAGTGGAAATCAAGAACCATAAACTCTCATGGGAACGGAAGGAGCATTGGATAGATCTAGTGTGTTGGGATCTTACACCCATCGAGAGGGAGGCAGCGGTTTAGGGGACAAAGTGCAGAGGGCTTCGCAGGGACTTTATTCGGGAGGGTCACTGGCGGTGTATCATGGACGTCATCAAGAGCAGGTTGACAGGCGCCACTCGAGCTTCAGATATAGCATTGCCGCAGATTGTGTTTATGAATGGTATCATGCAGGGAGTGGTATATGATTGAGCCTCAGTGCTTGCCGATAGGATGGAGGAATTCATGACGCTTCAACACCGAACATTTTTTATGCCGCACCATGCTATCGGGCTGTTTTTGGAGGCTGCAGTTAGCCAAATTCCATTGGATAATTTTGAGGCTCCTCCAAGGGGCAAGTTGGCAGACGGGGAGCCTCCCATATTCTATTGGTGACACTTGGATACAGGAGGATCAGCAGCAAGCCACAAGAAAGTACTCCGCAGACTGGATGCTTCCGGAGAGACAAATAGCGGACGGGAGGGCACTTCGGTGAGTAACGGGGATGAGTCCATGGAAGAAGAGGTGAGCACATCGGCGGAAGTTGACGGTGAGGCAGCGGGTAGTGGGCCTACATTCTTTACTCCTCAACTGTCAACTTCAGCGCACTTGACTACCTTTCCGACAGTCATTCCGTCGTTTGGTCAGCGCCATGCCCCGGTCTTTATGACTCCTCCAGCGGAGGCAGATGTCCCACGGACAATGACGAAGAAGGTCCCACAGACAGCGATAGATGTTGTCCCACAGACAGTTGTTGAGATATTGTCGACGGCTATAGCGGAGGTGATTCTAGTTGTACCAGCAGATGTCACTGTCGCAGTCTCATAGAGGGCACAGTTGCCACCACCGGAGCCTGGGCCGCAAGTTCGGTTGGAGGTCATTGATTGTGACGCAGTTGTCACTGTTTCGTCATCTTTTTTAGCAGAGGCCGAGTTAGCCCAGCTAGTACCGGAGGAGAACATGGAGCTCGCGCAGTCGGACCAACCAGAGCTGATGGATAGAGCTAGTATGTTTTTGAGGCAGCAGTTTCGACTCACTCCGGCCAAGTGGGGTCCGTCCATTCAGTCTCCTAGGCATTCAAGAACATCACCGGCAGTACCGGAGCCTCAGCTTCAGGAGGAGGGAATGCCACATGCTGTGGTTGCGCCGATAGTAGAGAAGGCGGCACCGGATGTGGGCATGGCTCCTGTTGATGAGGAGAACAGTGATGCAGAATGGTCATTGGAGGACTTCGCCAAGGAGGATTACGGGTTGGATGAGGACAGATGCCGGGATTACCTCAGGACTATGAAGTCTGCGTTGAAGAAGGGAGACGATGTGGCAATTCAGGCCTTGACTCGGCGGAGGGAGTGGCATTTGATCAGAGCATATATCCGTGGGATCTGTCCTTGACGATTTCAGACTTGTTTTGTAGACAAGGGCTGGCCGGTGGTGGAGACAGCTGAGATGTTGGCAGATTGGGCTACTGAGCCGGAGTTAGAACCCAGTGACACACCTATGATGAAGCTGGCACATGAGATTGTGGGATTGTACAAGGATGTTTACTATGGTCGTTGGCGTGCGGAGGCGGACAGGGTTGCAGCAGAGAGATCATTGGTAGCTGAGAGTGAGACTAAACAGAAGCTAGCCGCCGACTTGGCCGACCAGCAGGCAGCATGGGCCGCAGAGCGGGTAGCACTACTGGCAGATATGGCAGTAGCGGTGCAGGAGAGGGACGTGGCTAGGCAAGGTACAGAGGCGATGGTCCGAGATAAGGATGCGGCTGAGCACGAGATGCAGTTAGCTAGGAGGCAGGCTATGGATGCTGCGCTTCTTCTAAAGGAGGCGGTCGAGGTTAATTCTCAGATTCAGACAGATCTCCGCATCTGGACAGAGCAAGTGTATGAGTTACGTCGCCAGCAGCACTCTTCTGGGACGCCCCCTTCTCTGTAGTATTTCTTTTGTTGTTTGTCTCCTAATTTTGTTAGTTGTCAGGAGACGACTTTTCTTTTGGGGGAGATGGTGTCAGCCGACTGGATGGTTCCGACGGTGTTTCTGTAGCCAACAAAATGATGGTCGTCGGTGTTTTGTATTTTGTAGTCGATGGGTAAATAGTTTGTAGCAGATGTAATGTTTTGGCTGACGGACTCCTTCGGGAAGGTTCGGCGATAGTATTTATATCCCGTCTGGGATCATTGTAAATCATCTTCTATTATGGATCTTATCTTATCAAGCATAATGTAACTCTGGCATATGCGACTATAATTCTGCTGTTCGTGTTCGTGTTCATTGTCTGTATGCATTGTTTTAATTTACCTGTACGGTAGACAGTCTTCATCATCAACAAGTGTTACAATCAAGTCTCTAGCTCTTCTACAATTTATGTACTAGGTTTCTCAAGTCAATTGTTGCATATATATTGCATTTTAGATTTCATACTAAGGCTGCATTTGTACTGAGAAAATTACATAGTTTGCATATGTTGTAATGCCAAGAGTCTTGGCCATTTCATACTAGCGTTGTAATTGACATTATATGTGCAATAAAGGAGACATAAGTTGCTGGTCTGATATAGTTGTAATTGAATATGTTTTAATCATTCATGATCAGCTTATTAGTTTGCATGCCAATTGATTGACAAAATGTCAATTGGCTCTAGGTTCTCTTTTTGGCATAAATAATTTTATAATTTTGCATACCAAGTGTTTGTATTAATGCTACTTGGCTGTAAGTGCATTAAGGCCATCTTAGGTTGCATCCAAAGTGTTTGTCATAATTACTAGTTGCTGTAGCTGCATATTGCAAGTAGTTTCAAATTTCAATCACTTATATGCATTGAATATTGTCAAAATAAGTTGCACATTCTTGTTAGGTCATTGTTTAGTCAATTTTGAGTCTTCTTGCAAGCATTCTCATTGATGCTAATTGAAGAAAAGAGTCCTTAAAGCAAACTGAAATGTTATATCAGGCATATGACCCTTGTATGTGAAGTGTTTGACAAAATTTCTAAGGCCAAAATTCAAAAGTTTTCAATCAGATTTGAGCAGGGTCATTACATTAGATAGTGCAGCTAAGCGTTTCTGACATTCGACCTTCATATGCCCAACCTTGTGGCAATAGTTGCATTGAATGTTTTTCTTTCGGTAGCCGTCTGAAGTTGGAGCAGAAGACTTCTGCTGAGACGACTGCTAAAACTTGCCTTTATCCTTCTGAAAGGATTTTGCAACGAAGGCTTGTTCTGTGGAAGTGGAGGTGGTACCAAACTATTGTTTCCACCGATCTTGCGAAACAGAAGTTTGCAGAGATCAGTGAATTTTAGATCAACACTAGTAGAACTGATGTTGAGGGTCTTGATAAAGTGCTTATAGGACTTGGGCAAACATTTTAGGGGTATGACCACAATGCCCTCCTCCATCTTGCGACCAATGGTAGCCAATTGATCACAGATTTCCTAAATCTGATTCAGGTGAGTTTTAGTGATGTGCGCTCATCCATGAAAATAGAAAACAAAGTGTTTTTTCAAGAAGAAGGCTTTGCTTTTGTCAAAAGTCTTATGTAGATTGTTAAGATGTGCCCATATCATGGCAACTATCTTGCTGGATGGAATTTGACGAAGCTGTTCATCAGCTACAGAGAATTTTAGAAGCATTACCACCTCATTATTTAGATCCCATGTGATTAGATCAAGTCTAGGTGTAGTCGGATGTTGTGCAACTCCAAGAACAAGCTGATCGGTATCTCAATATTTGAAGATTGCTAATATCTGCTGCTTCTAAGTGCTGTAATTTCGACCATTGAATTTTGCGTTGCACTTGAGCATAATGTTTGTTAGAGATGCAATGACACATTTTTTAATGAAAAAACATGAAAATCAAAGAAGGCATATTTTTCGAGGCAAAAAGACAGAAGACCCAAAAAATTTGGAGAGTGACCTAGACGAGAGCTCGAAAAACCCAAAAAGAACATGTCAGTTTTTGGATTCGCTCATTTGAAAATTGAGACATCTAGAAACAACGGACGACAACCCAGTTGAGCTCTCAAAAAACCCACAAAGAATTTGTAATCAGAAAAAAATTTTGGGGTCAAAAAGTAGGGTTTTGAAGAAAACCCTAGTGAGCAGCTATGGAGGTCATTTGTTTGCAGAGAAAATGACGGTTTGAAGCAACAAAATAGTCGATTAGGAAAAAAGGATTGCAAAAACTGCCACTAAAACACTCCATGAAGCCACGATTTGTTGCCCAAAACAATGGCGTTGGATGGAGACATGAGTAGAGCAAAAGATTGCTGGAAAAAAAATGACCAAAGGTGACTATGTAGAATGCTATTTCGAGAGAAGGGAACACCAAAAATAGGCCTTTGTAGTGATTTGTGCATGTACGCGATTTGCCCCGAAGGAATTGTGAAAAACGACCAATAGAACTTTGTGTTTTTCAGATGCAGATGGACTGAAATCATTGTTGATGCTGTTTCGGGCAAGTAAACAAACAACCAAAGCAGAGGGTTAATGGTGCAAATTTCAAGCAATGGCCAAAAAAAACTCTAAAACCCTAGATGATTTTCTCAAGAACAAAAGTCCAACTGGTGGTGGAGAAAATCTCAGAAATGATTTCGAAAAATTGGAACAAATAATTTCGAAAGAAATTATAAATTTGTTGAATTTTTTTGAAGTATTGGCTTTGATACCATATTACAATGTAATTGGCAAAATACTTGCTTGCTATTAATAGAGACCAAGAGGTCATTATATGCAAATGAATGGAATGATGTTTCATTAGGAAACGATTATAAATAATAGAAACATTCTTTTCTAGCTATTAGTTATCTACAACTAATTTAAATATTAGAAACATTCTAATATTTACAATAGTTTACAAATAGATTACCATTAACTAATAATATACTATTATCTATTTATCATAATAGTTATAGCTATTTCCTTTTTACTTCCTCAATTCTATGCAAACTTGTTCCAACATTGTTTTCTGTACAATGTGAAAATGGGAAGCAATGCGAATAGGTAAATAACCTCCCTTTTCACAATTTGTATGTTCAGAAGGAAGATGCATCTCAATAGGCTCAAGAGGAGACTCAAGTGCTACATGGGGAGAATGATTCCTTCACTAAAAATGACATGTATGAAATGAGAAAGTGGCAAATGACAAGAGGATGCAATGTAAATGATTAACTAAAAAAGTTTCTCAAAAATTAGTAAAATAGACCGAGAATGAGTGGAAATCTTCTAGTGTTACCCAGGGACACATCCCTAGTATATTTTCAGCTGTCCCTGTCCTAGAAACGTCTTTGAGGCTTGGGGACACCAAGGGGATTTTGTAATGTTCCCGATGACACACCTGAGAATAAGTACCTAATGGAAACCTCTTGAGGGAAAAGCCCAAGGGAAACCACCTGAGGGAAAATTGCCCAAGGACAACCACCTGAGGAAAAGTGCCTGAGGGAAACCACCCAAGAGAAATCACCCGAGGGAACCGAGCTGGAGGTAGCCAAGGTTGTGTTGGATGGAGCTGAGGCCGTGCTGGAGGGAACTTGATGCCACGTTAGAGGGAACTTGAGGTCGTGAGAGAGGAATCCAAAGGCAATGGAAAGGGAGGCGAAGGACACGAGGAAGGCAGATACTTAATACCAAATATTCACTAGATACCAAAAGTGAGCCACATACAAAGATGTAATAAATTTTAGACAATTCTCAATATTATATGGTAGACAAAGATGGCACTCGGACTTGCCAAACCCAAACAAGTAGTGTAGAGGACGGAGTAGGGTTGTGTTAATACCACCGAAACTGTAAAAGCCAAATAGGGAAGATCTCTGACTTCCGAAATGACAAATATCATAGAACTCCAACAAGAATTCACATACAATAGAATAATCCAAATTGCATGCCTAAAACAACCTACAAGAAGGCCTTATAAAGGGCTTCAAGGAAGCTTCTTTAAGGATTACAAAATGCTAACAAGCCGACAAGTTACAACAAAAACAAAATAAAGAGTGGGCCCAAAAGATAAAAACATTGATTGTCGGCCACATAACGAAAATTTATTATTTAGTAATATTGGGGACATCACAATTCTCCTTGTACGAAAATTGCTTGCTCTTAAGCAATTGTAAACTTGGATGCTCTAGAATTTTCTCGCCTTCCCAAATGGCATCCTCAATTGGGAGTTCCTTCCATTGCACAAGAAACTCCTTAATGGTGTAGGACCTGAGCCTCTTCTCGTGGACATCTATGATCTCAACTAGCTCTAGAATTAATTTCCCCTCTTAGTCAATGGGAGGCACTTCCTTCGACATTATGATGCGCTATCCAATAGCCTTCTTCAGACATGACACGTGAAAGACATTGTGGATTCGACTCCCTTCAGGCATCTCTAATTCGTAGGCAACTTCTCGTACCCTTCGAACCACTTTGTATGGTTCGTAGAAGCAGGATTTTACTTTCCCTTACCAAACGACTTCAGGGAGGATTGTCTATATGGTTAAGGAGAAGGTATACCAGATCACCCACCTCAAAACTTCTCTCAATTCAATGTCGGTCCGCATACTTGACTCATGAAACATGGGTCAATGAGTTTGACTCAAAATCACACAGTTAAATCTTGATAGCAATATCACAATTTGACTTGCTGTGGAAATTATTTCCTACTTATCAATTGATGAGCTTAAGGGGCTTTCTAATGAATGGTTCATAAGGCACAACATTTGGTGAAGGTTTTGCAAATGGGGTTGCAAGCTTTGAGTTTAACCATGGAGGAAACTTCGTAGTTAAGCGCGCTCAGGCTAGAGTAGTACTGGGATGGGTGACCTCCCGGGAAGTCCCGGTGCTTCACCCCTGTGAGCATCACTTAGATCCAATGAGTGCTAAGTGTTCCATTTATTCTCATGAGAGATGGATTCATGTTGAATCACTAGTCATGAAACATGGGTCAATGAGTTTAACTTAAAATCACACAGTTAAATGTTGATAGCAATATCACAATTTGACTTGCTGTGGAAATTATCTCCTACTTATCACTTACTATATTTTGTGGGAGACCATGTAAACGGAAAACCTCACAAAAGAACAACTTTGCCACTTGAGATGCTTGGTATCCGGTGGAAATGGAAAACAAATGAGCATAATTGGTCAAACGATCAACCATGGCAAAAATGTAGTCCTTCCCCCAAACTTTGGGTAGCCTAGTGATGAAATCCATTGAAATACTTTCCCACTTTTGATTAGGGACTGGCAATGGTTGGAGAAGTCCTGTTGGTAGGGTGTGCTCAAATTTGTTTTGCTGGCAGGTAGAGCATTCCCGTACATACTGCAAAATGTCATTCTTGAGCCCGTCCATGCAAATTGTTCTCAGATTTGCACGTAGGTTTTCAAGTACCCAGGGTGTCTAGCCAAGGGTGCTCGTGTATCTCCTTTAGAATTCTTTCCTTCATTTTGGACTTAGGGACTAGATAGATCCTACCCTTGTAGTAGATGATATCATCTACCACCTTATACCTGTCATCTTGTACTTAACCATCCATCAATTGGTAGGCAGATGTGTTCTTGGAGTATTTAACCAATAGGTGTTCCTTCCAGTCCACTGGAATTTGAGATAGAGCATATTACAGGCCTTCTTGATAGAGCATCGACCACTACATTATTTTTTTCCCTTCACATACTCAATATCAAAGTCAAATGCTTGGATTTCGCTCACCCACTTTTGTTGCTGTTCATTTAAATCTCTCTACTCTAAAAAATATCTCAGGCTGTTGTGATTTGTCTGCACCACAAATTTGGCTCCAACGAGATATTGCTAAAACTTTGTTGGTGCATGCATGATGCCGAGCATCTCTTGATTATAGATGAATTACAGTCGCTTTGCTCCTGAGAGCTTTTGACTCTCGAATGCAATGGGGTGATGATCTTGCATCAACACTACCCCAATACCTTCTCCTAATGCATTACACTCTAAGATGAAGGGTCGATTGAAATCGAGTAGTGCCAGCACTGGACATGAACTCAAGACTTCCTTCAACTTGTTGAAAATGTGTTGTGCCTTCGCATCCTAATAGAAAGATCATTTTTTTGTTAGATCTGTTAGTGGTGCACTAAGTTGTGAGAACCCCTTCACGAACCTTCTGTAATAACTGCACAATCCAAGGAATCCTCGTAGATCGGAGAGAGTCTTGGGTGGCGGCCAATCCAAGATGGCTTGAATCTTTTTTTTGGTGTACTTGAATTGCTTGAGTAGGAAACTTGCAACCGAAAAAAACCGTTTCCACATAATCCATAATAGATCTGAAATAAATATGTAATTGAAATCCATATGCAAGAGAATAAACAACATACCCACAAAAATGCGATACAAGATATACCCAGAGAAACCCTCATTGAGGGGAAAAAAACATAGCCTCCAAAAGCATCCATCACCATGTATTATTCAGCAAAAAAACACCATTACAATACAATCATGGAAGCCTTCAAAGCCATAACCACAACCAAGCAATTCATGTGAACAAACATGAATCCACACATCCCATGCTATGCTTCCAACCTTCACAAATGCTCCCTTGGCTAACCTATCAAGCCTTGTTTTGCTCAACTTTCGTTTTTGCCTTTTTCCTTTTTGTCTTTCTTATACAACAACTACCCTTGTGGTTTCTTATATAGTAGCAAGTCCCAAAAAACCACCAAGTGGTATTACATAAACCATGTGCTACCTAACCCATTGACCCAACTTTTAATATTGGAAATTTAATTTCTTTTCCCCAATATTGAATAGTTACATAAAATATTATCACAATGGTACAATACAACTCATCAAGTATATCCCATGGGAATTTTTACATGTTGCATGTCTATCTAGTTGCTCCTAGGTGCAACATTACATAATAAAATAAAATAATACAATATTATTCAGTGTGTGCAATAGCCACTATCTCAACATTATGTGCCCCAGATACAATAGTTGTGTCATTCCAAACTCGCATTTAGACCTTTTGGGAAACAGTGATTGTGACTCCATGATCTCGATCACTTCATCCAAATGCCTCAAATGTTCCTCCCATGTCTTATTATAAATATGTCATAAAAAAACACCAGTAGGTACTTTTGTAGTTGTTTGTTGAAGATGTGGTTCATGCATGACTAGAAAGTAGCTAGAGGATTGGTCAGATCAAATAGCATGACCAAGAACTCATAATGGCCATAATGGTAACATAAGGCAGTCTTCTCTACATCTTCCTCCCTTATGCGAATCTAATGGTAGCCAAAACGAAGATCTATTTTGGAAAAATAGCGTGCACTGTGTAATGCATCCAATAGTTTTTCAATCCTAGGAATGGGGTACCTATTTTTGATGGTTTTCTTGTTCAGTACACGATAGTCCACACACATTCAGAGGGTTCCACCCTTCTTCTTAACCAAAACTATCGACAATGCAAAAGGATTGGAACTGGGCCTAATCCATCCTTTCTCTAGGTGTTCTTGGATCGTTTTTTCTATCTCATCCTTAAACCTTTTAGGATGGCGGTAGGGTTGACGGGTTTGGCTCCTTCCTCCAACTCAATGGTTTGCTCAAAGCCTCTGTGTGGAGGGATGGCAGGAGGGATGTTGACGAAGAACGTACTGTGCTTATCCAACATTGTGTGAAGCTCATCATCCTGGTAGCCAGTCTATTGCCCCTTCATCGGTTTTGCTAAGTTCAAACATTGTGCTTCCCAAACAATGTCGTCATGTTGAAGAATGGGTTCCATCCGTTTTGCCGAGATTTCCTTTAGCCCTCCATATGACATTCCCGTTAGAACTACTTTCTTTCCATCCACTTCGAATGTAAACTCCCTTCATTTGAAGCTTTGTGTGTACTTGTCCAGAGTTTCCATCCACTTCGAATGAAAATTCCACGAAGCTTTGTGTGTACTCGTCCAGAGTTTCCATCCATTGGATGCCAAGAATGACTTCCATGTCATCCAGATCTACTACAAAGAAATCTTCTATCACTGTATGGTTCCCTATGGTAATGCTAAGTTTTGGGACGAGATGGGTTCACGATAGGAGGTTTCCTCCCACTACCTTGACTTGGAATCCTGCATGTGCCTCTGTAGCTAATCCTCTTTGTTTCGCAAGTGATGAATCAATGAAATTGAGTGTGCCCCACTGTCTAGCATGACTATGACCCGTTGCCCTTGGAGAGTTTCTTGTACATGAAAAATAGTACCCGTCGGAGTACCAACAAGAGTGATGGTACCTCCTTGACGTACTAGCACAACAATCCTCTCTGCACGATTTATATTAACCTCTTTGGAATTTTTTTGATCATCTTCTTTGATTTCAGGTTCCTCATCCCCTTCACCATTTGACATCACCTCTATGTAGTGGACTTTCTGCTTTTCTAAGCATCAATGTCCTGGTTCCCATGATTCCTTACAATTAAAACATAGCTTCCTCCTCAAATCTTGTCTCTTAGTTTCATCCATTGATTGCTTATTTGGAGGGGACTTGTTATCTTTCTCCTTTGGAGCGAGGGGTGACTTGGCATGTGAATAAATTTTAGAAGAAGTGGACGTTGCCATACCTTGTGCCTTCTTGATTGTTGTCACGAGTGTGTTGGGGTTAAAACCCTTCACCAAACCCTTTAAGGGTTTGGTCAACCCATCTATGAATAAGACAACAAGTCTTCTCTTTGAAATGTTTGTCACTAGTACTGATATCCTTTGAAATTCTGTAATGTAGCTATTTATTGCTCTAGTTTGCTTTAGTTGTGCCAACTCCTTGAAGTTGAGCTCTGGATCCTTTCTGTCAAAATGGTCAATAAGTCTCTCTGTAAAGTCGACATATGAAGTGATTTGATCATGACCAAGGGTGACCATCCCATGGTGCCACCATTCATGAGCGCTTTCCCCCAGGTGAAGTGCCACAAACTTGATTGCCTCTTCTTCAGGTATGGGGTTGAGCTAGAAGTATGTTTCAACCTTCTAAACCCATGCTCGTGCTGATGTACGCCCAGATCCATCAAAGCATGATAAGTTTATCTTTCTAATCTTTCGTTTAATGTCATCATTGTAATTGCCCTGCCTCCCAAAATATCTCATCCGCAAATCCACAAAATCCTTGAAGGATAATTCTGCACCAAATCCGACATCAAACCAATCTTGTCAAAATTGATCTTACATCTCAAGGAAGGTAGGCTCTTTTTCCCCAAGTTGTTCTAACTATTGGGGAAATGTCGACATCATTGGTCGTGTGTGGGAGTGCTCTGTGTGAAGCCTCTCATTGACAAAATTATCACCATACCCATTGTATCCTCCATTTTTCCTTCCTTCTACCAAAAGTTGAAGGGTCTCGCCAATTTGTTCTTGCCACTTCGCCAAGGTCTCACCAAGTTGTTTTTGTCCATTCAACAAGGTTTCACTTAGTTGTTGTTATCCTCTTGTTAGCTCCCTTAGAAGTTGCATCATCTCAGTGCTTGATACGCCCATTCTTCCTACTGATTGTGATCTTGGCAGCATCCAATGTCACTGATAGGTTGGCAAAATCACTGGCTCTGATACCACTAAAATGTTCTCAACGATACACCTGAGAGTAAGTACCTAATGGAAACCACTCGAGGGACAAGTGCCCGAGGGAGCCATGCCAGAGGTAGTTGAGGCCGCGCCGGATTTAGCCAAGGCCACGTCAGAGGGAGTTGAGGCCACGCTAGAGGGAACTTGATGCCATGCTGGAGGAAACCAAAGGCTGTGCGAAAGGAATTTGAAGGCGACAGAAAGGGAGGTGAAGGCCACAGGGAAGGAAGATACTTAATGCCAGATATTCACCAGATACCAAAAGTAAGCCACATACAAAGATGTAATAAATTGTAAACAATTGTCAATATTATATTGCAAACAAAGATGGCACTCAGACTTGTCAAATCCAAACAAGTAGTGTAGGACGAAATAGGGTGGGGTTGAATACCATCGAAACTGTAAAAGCCAAATAGGGATGATCTCTTACATCCGAAACAACAAATAACACAAAACTCCAACAGGAATTTGCATACAATAAAATAATCCAAATCGCATGCCTAAAACAACCTACAAGAAGGCCTTATAAAGGGCTTTTGGGAAGCTTCCCAAAGGATTACAAAAATGCTGACAGGTCGACAAGTTACAACAAAAATAAATAAATAGTGGGCTTGAGAGATAAAAACATTGATTGTTGGCCACATAATGAAAAATTATTATTTCATAATATTGGGGACATCACAGATTTTGAGCCGTTCCCTTCCTGCTGTCCCCTTCCCTCACCTTCTAGAAAACTTGGGGGAACATATAAATCTTCAAAAATAGAAAGTAGAAGATACATCTAACATGGGGTTGAATTTTGAGCTCAAAATGGAAGGGACATAGAGATAATGGCAATGTGTTTATGGTGTTTTTGTGTAAATTTTTCATAGATCGACTGAGCTTTGATTTACCTAGATCTGATTCGGTTGCCCCTTAACGAATTCCTCCACACATGAAAACCAGGGAAAGGTTGAAATAGGGGTTTGCCTAGTCAAACCCTTGTATTAGAATTAACCTTGAAATGAAATGAAACAAAGGAAAATGTGCTGGCATGTACTAGAGGCTAGATTTAGAAAATGAAGCATATCATACCTTGTAGATGAAAATACTACTTTAACTGTGATCAAATATGTTGATGCAATAACTTCGACTAAACACAAAATCCCAAAAGGAAATCGTGAAAGACAACCTCAGAATAGATTTTGTAATTCGCCATAATGTTTTATTAAGGATGTACTGTCTTAAAATGGAAGCACTTTCTTTTAAAACTTTTTAGCCCTCCTTAGTGTGGCTTGGTACATTAGGGCCTCCTATTGCATTTACTAACTTGAATCAAGGTCCTTTTCTTCCTCCAACCTTGCTCAAAGTTCTATGTTGGCACCAACTTATATGCATGGCTCCCATTTATTCTCCCAACCACTTAAATCATGCTTCAAATGCATTTCCGACTGTTTTTCCTGCACATGTCATCATTTTTTGTTGATCCTGTAACATTTCTCGAATTCAGAGCCCATTTTTGGGCCTGTTCACCTCTAGTTCAGGGACGAGCTCACTCTTCACTTGGGGTAAGGGATGAGGTTGTTCCTTACTTGGGTGGTTAGGAGCGACCTTGTTCCTTAGTCGGGTGATTTTATTGAAGAAATCCGAAGTCCAATGTTAAATATTTCTTTTCCCGTTTTGCTGAGTCCGCCCTTCTCGTTGATTGTTTTGAAATCGCTATAAAAGAAGGCCTTCTCTCTTCATTTGGCCATCCAGTTGTATCTCTTATACACACAACTAATCCATTCTATAGGCAAGCTATCCACATTCAAGCAATCAAGTAAGTGCATTCAAGAAGTTTCAAGCATGCAAGCCATTCTACATTCAAGTATTCAAGATCTTCATCCTTCATCATGCATTCTTCCTCGTAGATCTTGCTTGATTGAGGAGTTTGACCATCAAAGAGGAGATCTACTACCACACCAGCATTCATCATGGAGGCATATTGCAAGCACATTCATACATGAGGCTTTGTCTTATATGATTTCCTATGGGGTTTTTGTGGTGAACATACTTAATCACATATTAGACATAATCGCATCAACATTGCTATGATATTGTACATTGTTACATCTACTTTTACTACATGTTAGCATTTCTTTATTCATCTCTATTTCAATTTATGGTTGATTCCTTCACTGAGGCTTGACCAGGATAAACCCCTACCCACCAACCAATTTTCCCTTCTATTGTGTGCAGGTGCAGATTTCGAGTACAGTTTCAAGCACAGATTTGAGGACCACTTTTGAAGCTCTTTCCATATCCATATTCATTTCCAAGATCTGAAATACTGGGGTTCAAGATACAGTCGTCCTTGACCCAATACTTTTTAGTAATAGAATGGTCGCGTATTCTGCAGTCTAGAGTGCGGATCTGGACCTCCAGTCAACCATTTTTGGTCTAGGTAAGGGACGAGGTCGTCACTGATCTTCCAAGTCATCCCTGTGCTGAGCACAAACAAACGCCTGCCTAGTTCAAATTTTGCAATTTCCTGGGGCTTAGAATAGGAATCAGGTCATTTTGGGCTTCCGATCAGCAGCAAATAATCTATTTGGCCATTTTCCTCCATGGATCTCATTGGAACACACATTCCTATCTCTGATTACATAGTGATTCAAATTTGAAGGATCCAGATTGTGGCACGTGTCACATCCGACGGTCAGTGCTTCCCCACATTGTGAAGTTTCTTGCTAGATTAGATATACATATATTTTATCATGCTTACCACACATGTGGGATCAACACAAAGAGGTCTCCAAACTTGCAAGGTTGAAGTCCCGTGCTTTAGCCCTTGTTTCTCTGTGGCTCTTGCTGGGTCTACTTTGCGGGCAAGGATTCCTCTTCTTGATTCCAAATGTAATTGTAGAGATTGTTGGTGGCAGATGTCATTGATGTCAAACTGTGCTTGCATAATAACCGATCTGAAAGTGAAAAATATGTTTGTACATACCTTGGCATTTGTTGTCTCTTGATAAGGCGTCTTCATTATTTGAGAAATATGCATTTGCATTATCTGAGAAATGTTTGATGTTGAACAGTAGTTGCCAATAATATTATTTTTTCCCACTATCAGGCAAGTAAACACACTTCGCTTTTGTCCTTTTTTGGGCAATAAAGTATCGTGGTAATTGGTTGAAGAAGATCACTGTAGGGTCCAATTCTGGGTCTATAAACAAATATATGAATACTTGTGCATGGTCTAATAGCAGAGTTACAATGACAGAATATTAATATAATATTCTGCAAATTTATCTCTACTTCATCAAATTCTGAAAAACGACCATTGGTGGGTACTTTTGCAGAAAGTGACAAAGTTTTGTTCTTTTCTGCATCTAATTTCTCTAACCGAGCTACTCATTTGAAATTTTATTGGCATATGGATAAGTATGCAGATGACATGGTGCTGGGTATTATTTGTTATTAATGAGTTATGTGATACACATTATCGGGCCAACATGAGGTCAGTTGAAAAAATTTAAAGTATATAAATGCATGTGTTTTAATTAACTTATGACACGGTATATGCGATGGAAGTTGAAACCGAACAGATCATTATATTATGCGTCTCATTCGATTGAGAGATAGTGAATTGTAGATGAAAATTGTTTAGATGATTGGCTAAAGAAGTATGGAGTTCTGAGAAAAATGAAATGAGTTTCATGTATTGAAAGATCATTTGTGTAGTGTTTTGAGATAATAAAATCTGAAAGGTGAAGAGCAGATGTGCGAGTGAAATATTGCAAGGTTCAAACGGGGATAACTTTAAGAAACCCACGTTTGGAAAAATGTATAAAATTTCGGCAAATCAAACATTAGTTCAGGGGAAAACAATTAATTTCTATTGGTGAATTAATTCTTTTGAGTAGGAATTTTTTCAATTTTATTGACAATTTTTTTCAACTATATGAAAATTATATGAAATCTTGGTGAATCTCTCATTATTGATGAAAATCATGGACATAAGTACACATAACTAGAAACCATGATTTTATTAGTTTTATTATATGGATCCTAATTGATTATCAAACTTGAAGGCTAAATTTATTCCACTTTCATCATTATAGTTTCCCTCCAAATTTTTTAATGGTTGTATGTAGACAACATCCCTATTATTTATGATCATTGGGGGATCCTAAATCAATGGCCTAAATCCTCTACTAGGCCAAAATTTTAAAAGGATACCGAGTTTTAAAGAAAATCCCAAAAGTAAAGGCACATATTGCCAGCCAAATCTATTTTGGGCCAAAGTGAGAAAGGATAAGAAGTTTCATGGAAAGTCTCTGGAATAGAGATGTATGTTGAACCTACATACTTAACGTGTAACCTAACTTCAATTTTTACCAAATATTGGCTAATATGACATCGATTAAGATAAGAATTGTAAATTGTAGGTGAATATATATAATATACCGCGTGCAAAAAGTAGATTGCACAGGTGAAGTCATTACTACAATACAAATATTTCTATATTATTATTGGCAATTGGCCCAAGCATGGGACCCAATTTTTGTAAAGTGTAGGCGAGATGGCCACCCAAAAAGTACAAAAAAATTAGCCAACTTTGGGCTCTGTGATGAGTGAGATTAGCCAATTGGCAAATATTAGCCTCTAATGTTATCCTTGGGTTTGAATTGATGTGATATGCATAATCAGCAAATAACTTTCAGTGGGTCACAATTTGGAGATCTGTCATAGTAGCAGAGAGCAAGGCTATTTGTTTGAAGTTCATTTTGAAATAGTAGCAAGGTTTGAATTTGTGCTTCTGATAACTAATCCAATGCTTCTAGTAATATAGTTTTCGATTTAAGTATTCGTCATATACAAGATTCAATGAACTGTTTAATAAAAGGTTATATACCATTAGGATTTCTTTAGTCAACCAATGGAAGAATCTGATTCTTATATACTATTAGGCTTTCTTCAGTCAACTTAATGGGCATGTTAGACTTGACATTTATTGATGGTATATTGCCGCAACTTGGAGTAATCCCTAGGGGGGTTACACCTGCGGATGACCTTCTATGCTGAGCAATTTTTGGATATTTAGGATGGGATTATTGCAGGCTAAGGTTATTTGACACGACATTGGAGCCACGCTCTGCGTATCTCCCTGGGTTCCTTTCAGGTTGGTTCTCATAGGCTTCAGATCCAAGATCAATCACCATATTGATAGGCAGGATCGGATTTGTTGGTAATGTACCTTGGCTAAGGTGGAGATTGAGACCCACTTCCTTTTCCGATGCCCCACCTATGATGAGATTAGAGGGAGATACTACTGCTTATTTAGAGATTGTTAGTCGCTCTCCACCTTCTTCAGTTATACGGACTAGAGATGTTTTGCGCTTTACTTTCCGGAGACCATGCAGCTTTGTAACCATACTCTACAACTTCTTTTTCCCTAGAGCTAGGCCTCAGATCAGCTTATCATAGCCTTCTTCTCGCCCCTGCCTCCTGCTTGGGGTGTGAAGCGAAATTCCTTTTCTTGGCTTCCAATGGGGAAAGAAGCTAGATGTATGGAAGAAAACACCTTGAATTGCTTGAGACTTGAATGCTTAGACTTGATGGCTCTTGATTGCTTTATTTGCTTCCTTGCACCTAAGAGCTTGAGTGTTTAATTGCTGTAATGCTTTTGACAAATTTTGATGCACTTTGAATCTTGATTGTGGTTATCACAATGAGAAGAGATAGAGAGTTTATATACATCTCACATCATTTTGGGGGTCAAGAACTAAGAAGGCCGATCACAAGACCAAATATCCACCGTAAATCTTTGTAAGGGCCCTAAGGCCAAAATTAGGCCCCATTCTCTTGGGACATCTTGCTAATGGCGATATGTTCCAAGGAGAATCATCCCGGATTTAATTTGGGTGCTAGGAACATAAGTTATGTGTGGGATCTTCAAGTACAACTCATACCAGGGTCGGGACAAGTCACGAAAGCCAAAAATAAGTGTATAGGGCCTAGGGGAGGAAATGAATTGGATGAAAAAAGGAGGAGCACACCTTGAAATAAGAGCCAACCTCGATTTAAGGAAGATTGAAAGGAATGGAGGACCCATATTTGAATTTAGGTATTCTTTAAATGCCATATGAGGTCCTAACATAGAAAACACACTAAAGTAGGCACAAAATGATATCTTGAAGTTGTACACAAATTGGGTGCTTACAATTCAGGATGATATAGGTTCAAAGTGTGTGTATTCTTTATTTTGGTAGGGACATGAACTGAATTCAGGAAAACCATCTAGCCATTTGAAGCTGCCGAGAAATCGATTTGGATTTGGCTCCTTCCAAATGTCCTTGCATATGAAAGAATGCTGCATTTGCAATAGCATTTTAGAGAAGCTTCCTACTTAAGTCTCTTGGAGAGGGCGCCTTGTATCCTTTCCCAACTGCTACCAATATTGTCTCCAAATTCTTGTCTATGAGCTCTTTACAATGGTGAAGGGACAACTATCAATCTCATCACCAAATACCTCAATATGAGCGCTTTTCCATGTTGAAGGGAATTTTGTCGTAGAATCAGAAAGTTACACATGTCAAATTTGCTTCCTTGTTCTTCTATTTACCTTGCAGTAAAGCTTGTGCTTTAGGTACATTTATGGTTACTTAAAATCCCTAATTAGCTTTTGCATGAATTGGAGGAGGAGGAGGAGCCTCATACATGGGCCATGACCAGATCTTACAATGCTAACCATATCTACCTATGTATTTGTTGACATATTAGAATCAGTCACTGCCACTATGTTTTAATCTCTTGTTTTGTCTCTTCTATTACTTTTTCACATGGCCTGACACCAAATTAAGAAATGCGTGCAATATTGTATGTAATTCTTTGTGATAGGATTAAGCTTGTTCGAGCATAAGAGGCAAACCACCCTGTTCTATATTGTTCCAATTACAACATATTTCCATGTAGAGTCATGGCTTCCATTGGAACAATTTTGACTAACATAACTCCTAGCTTGATGCCATTGTATCTAACATGCATGTTTAAATACAAAACATGGTTTTAAAAAGCAGCTATGAATTAAAAAACTCATATATAGTATGCATTGCTAAACATTGTATAGTAGTTGAATAGAAATGACATTAATTATTTTAAAACATAATAGCATTGATTTGACTTTTAAATGAAAAATTCTTCGTTTGGGAGAAAAAGTAGTGATTTCATTATAAAAAATGCATAAATCAGCAATAATATTACCATAAATCAAATTCCTTGCACATAAAATTGTAAATAATGTTTACAAACATAGTATTAATGTTCTAGAAAAACTTTAGAAAAGCACAATTTTGGAGACCTGAAATTCCTCAAATATGCTCTTCAAATCCCACTCCAACATAATGTGCAAGGATATCAAAAGATGCAAAATATGCTGTGTGAAGAAGATGCAAGGATGTGAGGGTTCAAAAAGAACATTTTAAGTATAATTTCTTTGTTTTTCCTATGCTCTCTTGTTTGAGTGTCATGTCCCCAATTTTCGGAGGCAGTCTGATTAATTAATTTGATTAACTTGGTTGTCCAAAATAATGAATATTTTATGAGGACGACTAATTAATCATTTTAATTAAATGAATAAGTGATATTAAGTTAATTACTTATAAAGTTATCAAATAAATAAATATTAAAAGGTAACTTTATATTTAATTAATTTAATAAAGTGACTTGGATTATAAAAATATTTAATAAAGTCACTTAAGAGATAAAATCAGAAATGTTCTAGAAGTCTCTGGAGAAGATGGAGAGAAAAGAATAAATAGGCACCTCGGGCCTCCATTCGAATCAAGCAGTTGTTTATCTCTCTTTTGTTATCAGATTGTGATTCAATCACAGGTGCATTGTGGAACCTAGGGTTTCTACAATTGTCACAACCGGCCATTGAGAACGATAACTCTCAATTGGTACGCAATTTTGAGGGTGTGAAATATCATCCGAATTATTGCAGATTGGAGGTGACATTCAGTCATTTCATCAGGGAAATTATCTGTGGCTCAAGGCCAATTTTATGGTTTTGCATCACTATTCATTGAAGGATCAGCAAGGATAGAGTTAGTTGACGTTTTCACAGATTATTGCAGAATTGAAAAGAATTCGAAAGGAATTAACCTCAAATAAGGATTCGATTCAGATTCTCAATACGGGGGCAAAAATTGAAGTTTTATGGTGTTCGTATTGGGAACAAGTTTCAGTCATTTCATAGAGGCCTTAGGAGGGTTCAATTTGCTGAAGAAGGGTTTATATCACTCAACTAGGCGATTATCAAGTTTGTGGAAGCAGTAGCAGACGGGTAGCATGTTTCAATCACGCTCCATATTCACACACGACTCAGGGCATAGGTTTTTTTATATTTGGCGGATCAAATCTTAACTGTCGGGCTCCAATCACAAGTGGTGGATCATATTTACTTGCACACAATACCCCACGGCAACGATAAATCTGAATGAGGATTCATCGGCTCTGAGTATTATATAGCAAACCCGACGAATTGACCAAGCTAGAAACGACAGTCAATTCTGGTAGACGGAATTAGGAATTTCCAAATTGCGAAGGGCAGGGCCACGTCCATTAGCGGTGTTACAGACATTTCCCAATATCAGGCCGATGGCAGGGACGAATTAATTAATTCAGGTGTCGTTTCAGAAGCCGTTTTTAAATATATAAAATCGCACAGGATTTGCAGGCGGCGAACCCTTCTTGAACCATAACGTCACGGGCGAAAGACTTGAAGTTTCATTAATTAAAAATCGTGAGTTGGGTGTCGTCGAGCGGCTACAGCATAGGGACGGGTCTGTGGGTTTCACGTCACAGCAAGAGCACTTCCGAAACATGGCCAATTTCCACAGTCAGCAGATTAAATTCGCGACCTCCATTAGAGATTGAGAACAAACCCGTGTTCAAATAGCGCGTTGGATTTCGTCGGACAAGCATGCGGAGGAAATTACAGCATCTAACATTAGCAAAGGATTCGGAAGATTGCAAGATCATTTAGGGATTTATGACTCAGCAGTTTTGGCATTCCCTTCTCAGACGCGATTCAGTATTCCAGTGAATATTAATAAAGGAACTTGGTGACGACTTGGCTCACGGGACTTGATATTTACTTCAATTTATGGTCCATCTACTGAAGATCAAATTGTTCATCGGCAGCAGTAATACAAGGTTCTGAACATTCGAGCAAACTCTTGGCGATTCAGTGTCTCATATTTGTAATAAATGATGAAGATATTATAAACTGCCTATTCTATGTGTTTGCCATTTTTTCCTTCGAGATCAGAATAACACAGATTAAAAAGAGCTTAAATTCTCTAGTGTAATATCAGTTGCAATATCAATTTAATTAGCAAGGGTTTTCTCAGAAGGTCATTTCAGTGGTATCATAGCTTGACAGCGAAGTGTTTGACGAAATGTCTAGCCGTTGAAATAGTATGACTTTGGTACTGGAAGAAGATATAACTTGCAAGGGTTATTTCAGTGGTATCAGAGCTTGTTGGCTAACTGTTTGACGAAACGTCAACTCCTGAAGTTTTAAAGATTTTGGTATTAAAATGAGGCAATAACCTGTCGGGGTTATTTCAGTGGTATCAGAGCGGTTTCCTTGCCATCCTGTGGGGTGAGACCCGAATTACATGAGTGATCAGCACTCTACTTCAACCAAGATGGACAAGTACAGCACAAAGTCTCCGAGGACACAGTCCAGGACATTTGATAGTCACAGTATCCAGAGTCGAAATTGTGGAAAGGAGGGTTATTCAGACATTCAGGATGAACTCAGGAAAATAAGGCATAACATGTTTGAACTGCTGGTTAAGCACAACCGTATAAATGACAGGCTGTCCGACCTAGCTAAGGTGGTTAAGTCAACTGGATTTCGATTTGGCAAATCTTCTCGCAAAGCACTGATTGATTCAGTGGGAGATGTTACTAAGAGCCTTAAGGAGGAGTTCGAGAAACAAGTGTACAACCAGTCAGAGGTTTCAGTTCAGCCACAGGAAGAAGTGGTGAAGGATATTAACTGTCAACTTGATACTCAAGTTGAGACAGTTGAATACAGGTTTCCCAAGGGCGATGTCTCAGGTACCCAGGGTGGTTTGGTTCCAACAGGCAGAGACTATAGTGTAGAGGGTTCAAATGATGATGAGGATGTCGTTGTGCATGGTGGTGAGATACCTGGTGAAGATGAGCAGACATTGAGCATTCATGACTTTGCTGAGAAAGAGTACCAGGCACAGTTAGATACTTCGTCACATAAGGTAGAAGTTGGTAGTACTTCACATGATTTGTCCAGCCAGCTGAAGGTAAGCGAAGATAGTATTGTGACTTCATTATCTCATCATGACAAGATGCGGGACATGTTAGAGGATCACATCCAGATGATTCAGTTACAGAGAAGACATAAGGAAGTTCAGGCAAAGTCCTCTTGTGTTGACTTATAGACGATTAGAGAAGGGATGGGAACGATGAAGTTGAGTTATTTACATCTTCTATCAGATCGTGACCATCTTCTTAGACTGGTCAGAGCTTATTTAGATGCCTTGAGAAGGAAGGAGGGAATTGACAAGTTTTCTTGCAAGCTTGAAGATACTCAAGTTTCTCGAGTAAATATTCCCTTGGCATTACAGGACGGGAAGAGACATGGGCATGAGCACGACATGGAGCTGAGCTTAGTTTCATCTTGCACGCCTGACACTCAGCTTTCTACAGTAGACGGACCATATGTGATTGCTGATAATGTTACGCGTTCATCTTGCATTCACATCCAGGATACAAGGGCAATGGCAGAGAGGTATGTGGAGTTAGTTGGTCACATTACTCAGGTAAGGAGTTTGCTTGAGTTACCAACTGTCTCTTGTTTATGGATATGGACTCGAGAACGTTTCAGCAGCATTTGGGATTCGGTTAACTGGAGATCTTTTAATGGTAGCAGTAATTGTTTGGGTGCTATCATGGATTTGATTAACAGAATACACGGTGTTGTCTTTCCTTGTGCCAGCAGCTCATCCGATGTTGGTATTAGTTTTTATACACCGGTGTTGGGTTTGGTTCATATATACAGACGACCCTTCTTGCTGAAAGGTGTTGAAGATTTTTCATATTTGGTAGTGTGTACAGATGAGTCCCAGGATCGTTTTGGCCTTGATGACATCCAGGAGGATGAAGTGGACAGTTTTGAAGATTCAGCTTCCTTGACAAATTCTTTGGGTACGGGGGAGTTAGATAGTAGTACTACAGATTGTGACACTCTGGATGTGGATATGAGTTTTGGAGATGATTCGCGAGATATGGATGATAATATTGAGGATACTCCTTTAGACAGAGCACCAGAAGAGGCTTGTAGGAGACAATTCAGCCAGAGCCATCAGGTGACTAGCTAGTTGAAAGTTAGTGAGCGAGACATTGCTATCACTTGTGAGCATTTTGATACTGCTCGTCAATTGTTGGCCGTTACTGGTTGGGGAACTTCTATGACAGATGAGTCCAGTGGTGGTTACTTTTCTTTGGCAGAGATTCATGCCTTGCGTGAAGCTGTACGGATTTTGAAACAGGATTACTTACGATTGGTAGCCGATCGTGATCACTTGATTGAGTGGGGAAGTACAGCCTATGAGGCACTCTTGGATCGCGAAGAGGAGGTGAGTGAGCTTTCCCAGGAGCTCATAGTGACTACTGAGGCTTTAGAGGACACTCAGCGAGATCTACAGAAGTCGCAGTTTCAGTTAAAGGAGGTGACCGTGGAGTTGGAGCGTTGGCGGTCAAAACCAGCCCCAGACCCAGTTCATTTGTCTATTGAGGTGGATGGTGGTGAGTACACTCCTGCAGTTGCTACTGAGGAGCATGTTGTTGGGATTGACACACATGTTCAGGATTTGGAAGTAGCTGGGCCTAATAAGTTCGAGATACTAGTGGGATCAAGTCTCCAGATCGATTATTCTCAGGCAGATGGCAGTGTGGTACAGTTGAGTATGCCACCCTTACAGGAGGATCAGTTGTGGTGTGCAGGGGAGTATGTTGATGCTTCCTCGTATAAATTTTACTGCACAGAAGCATTCATGGAGTATTTGTTGGATAGTGCACGTAGGATTCGCATAAAGTGACAGAAGGTGTTCTCATCCAAGATACTAGTGTTATTCATGGATTGGTTGAGAAGATTATAGGGGTCCTTTCTACTATGCTACCTCACAGGGATCTCGAGGAGAGGTCTGTTGGGGATCCTAATCAGCCTACAGCTACTTGGAGTTTGAGATTGGAGCCATCTATTATTTTTCGTTCAGTGATGATGAGCTAGCAGCGGAGTTTGGGGGTTCTTACTGGCATTATACGGTGGGATACGCTCATCATTTTTCTTTTGACCTAGAGATAGAAGATTTGATTTCATGCAGGTGTAGATCAGCTCCAGTTTCTTACCACCCATTATGGGATGGATTGGCACCGTCTTTTGAAAATAGAATTAGTAGTTGCAAACTGCACAGCCTGCAGTATCGACACACCCGGAGCGGTTTATCAGAGAGTGGTTTTGATGGTAGTGACTCAGGTACCTATTATTGTTGTATCTACAGTGCAGCTGGGTGTAGGTGTCAATTAGACAGGGACTTGAGTCTTGATAGAGTCGTTGTTTCAGTTGGCTTGAGTTCTACAGAAAGGTTTCCTCCACCATCATCTACGATTGGTTTTCAGATGATCTCATCAGAATTGTCAGTTGTTTGGATATTGAGTACAGTTTCTCAGCTATTGGTATTGATGATTTCTCCACGGGAGTATGATGAGGATTGGGATGATATACAGATTTACATTTGGGATCCAGGCATACTGATTGGTTTATGGTTCAACCATTGCTTGGGGACAAGCAATTTCAGGAAGGGCGGACTGTCATGTCCCCAATTTTCGGAGGCAGTCTGATTAATTAATTTGATTAACTTGGTTGTCCAAAATAATGAATATTTTATGAGGACGACTAATTAATCATTTTAATCAAATGAATAAGTGATATTAAGTTAATTACTTATAAAGTTATCAAATAAATAAATATTAAAAGGTAACTTTATATTTAATTAATTTAATAAAGTGACTTGGATTATAAAAATATTTAATAAAGTCACTTAAGAGATAAAATCAGAAATGTTCTAGAAGTCTCTGGAGAAGATGGAGAGAAAAGAATAAATAGGCACCTCGGGCCTCCATTCGAATCAAGCAGTTGTTTATCTCTCTTTTGTTATCAGATTGTGATTCAATCACAGGTGCATTGTGGAACCTAGGGTTTCTACAATTGTCACAATCGGCCATTGAGAACGATAACTCTCAATCGGTACGCAATTTTGAGGATGTGAAATATCATCCGAATTATTGTAGATTGGAGGTGACATTCAGTCATTTCATCAGGGCAATTATCTGTGGCTCAAGGCCAATTTTATGGTTTTGCATCACTATTCATTGAAGGATCAGCAAGGATAGAGTTAGTCGACGTTTTCACAAATTATTGCAGAATTGAAAAGAATTCGGAAGGAATTAACCTCAAATAAGGATTCGATTCAGATTCTCAATACGAGGGCAAAAATTGAAGTTTTATGGTGTTCGTATTGGGAACAAGTTTCAGTCATTTCATAGAGGCCTTAGGAGGGTTCGATTTTCTGAAGAAGGGTTTATATCACTCAACTAGGCGATTATCAAGTTTGTGGAAGTAGTAGCAGACAGGTAGCATGTTTCAATCACGCTCCATATTCACACACGACTCAGGGCACACGTTTTCTTATATCAGGCGGATCAAATCTTAACTGTCGGGCTCCAATCACAAGTGGTGGATCATATTTACTTGCACACAATACCCCGCGGCAGCGATAAATCTGAATGAGGATTCATCGGCTCTGAGTATTATATAGCAAACCCGACGGATTGACCAAGCTAGAAACAACAGTCAATTCCGGTAGACGGAATTAGGAATTTCCAAATTGCGAAGGGCAGGGCCACGTCCATTAGCGGTGTTACAAACATTTCCCAATATCAAGCCGATGGCGGGGACGAATTAATTAATTCAGGTGTCGTTTCAGAAGCCGTTTTTAAATATATAAAATCGCACAGGATTTGCAGGCGGCGAACCCTTCTTGAACCATAACGTCACGGGCGGAAGACTTGAAGTTTCATTAATTAAAAATCGTGAGTTGGGTGTCGTCGAGCGGCTACAGCATAGGGACGGGTCTGTGGGTTTCACGTCATAGCAGGAGCACTTCCGAAACACGGCCAATTTCCACAGTCAGCAGATTAAATTCGCGACCTCCATTAGAAATTGAGAACAAACCCGTGTTCGAACAGCGCGTTGGATTTCGTCGGACAAGCGTGCGGAGGAAATTACAGCATCTAACATTAGCAAAGGATTCGGAAGATTGCAAGGTCATTTAGGGATTTATGACTCAGTAGTTCCGGCATTCCCTTCTCAGACGCGATTCAGTATTCCAGTGAATATTAATAAAGGAACTTGGTGACGACTTGGCTCACGGGACTTGATATTTACTTCAATTTATGGTCCATCTACTGAAGATCAAATTGTTCATCGGCAGCAGTAATACAAGGTTCTGAAACTTTCGAGCAAACTCTTGGCGATTCAGTGTCTCATATTTGTAATAAATGATGAAGATATTATAAACTGCCTATTCTATGTGTTTGCCATTTTTTCCTTCGAGATCAGAATAGCACAGATTAAAAAGAGCTTAAATTCTCTAGTGTAATATCAGTAGCAATATCAATTTAATTAGCAAGGGTTTTCTCAGAAGGTCATTTCAGTGGTATCATAGCTTGACAGCGAAGTGTTTGACGAAATGTCTAGCCGTTGAAATAGTATGACTTTGGTACTGGAAGAAGATATAACCTGCAGGGGTTATTTCAGTGGTATCAGAGCTTGTTGGCTAACTGTTTGACGAAACGTCAACTCCTGAAGTTTTTAAGATTTTGGTATTAAAATGAGGCAATAACCTGTCGGGGTTATTTCATTGAGTCTGGTGAGTTTGGGCATCAGACTTGTCAATGAGTGTGGTGCCAAAACACACTGGTAACTCATCTTCCTTTTTAAACACAGTGAATACTTGTCCAAGAAAAAACCCTATGAATACTTGGTGAGTTAGTAAACTATGATCTAAAATTACTGCGAATAATCTGCATATACCTGCACATTAACATCGCAAATATTTGCATTAGAAAATTCCTGAGAGAAACTACTACCTCTCATTACTGTGTCTCACCTGTTGCCTGGGGGAATTGACTTATTGCCCTTGGACTGTGGAACTCTGACCTTTAACTTACGTAGCTTGTTGAAAGTGAAGGGACTGCAATTTATTTATCTGGTGTCTATCCTATGTGTAGGTATAATTCTGATGTCCTTGCTTTCATAATTATATTAGAACTATTGACTATGCCATGTTACATTTGCAAGCATAGACAGTGGACCTGGTCTATAACTTTGTCTTAATATTTGTTTTTGTGGGTCATTTCTCATTAGATTAGGCCTCATGTTTGTTCATTTGTTACATTTTTCTGGAGATCACCCCTGAATCACATGACAAACTATTACAATTTCAAAAGATCAAAACAGTTCCTAATTCTGGTCCTGGGGTAGATATATATTATTGATTCCACTGACATAAGATTATTTTCGAATACGTAAACAATGCCATTTCAAGAAAAACAGGTAGACATTGTGGAGTTGCATTATAAATACAGCAACAAGGGCTTAAATATCAGTTATTATTGCATGTTGTAGTGTCGTTAATGAAGAACATTGATGTCTTTTCCTAGTACAGCTGATTAAGCTGGTCAAAGACTGAGATGACAAAGAAAAGGGCACACAGAAGATATGGAAGTTAAATGTGGCAAATGCATATGCTGTTCTGCAATACTTCGATGGATAGGGCACTCATAAACTATTGTTCTGGGCCTTACATTTTTTCCATGCTCTTTAATGTGTATGGACATCCAACCGGATTTCTTTCCTTGGTTGAATCTGATTTTTGATATGTCCCATTAATACACATTCGCATACAACAAATTTCTACATTAGCTACATAAATTCTTGTAAAGCATTGACACACCCATTTATTGATACCCATAGTTCATCACACTGTTTTTCACATGGATACACTGACAGAAAATAACTTTATAATTTTATCACATATTAATGGTATCCAGCTGGCTTTATTTAATGTTTTGGTATTGTTTATAATAAATGTGATGACTTTCTGTAGATATTTATTTTATTGTTGCACTACCAGATTGATGAACCAGATCTGAAGGGTGTTAGTCATGTAATAGTAGATGAAATCCATGAACGAGGAATGAATGAAGACTTCTTAATAATAATCTTGCGAGACCTTCTTCCTCGTCGTCCTGATCTACGGGTTATTTTAATGAGTGCAACTATCAATGCAGAACTATTCTCGAAGTATTTTGGAAATGCACCAATGATTCATATACCAGTATGTTGCAAATCTCTCACTCTTATTTGCAATTTGATTTTATTGTATCCATATGATCTTTGTTGTGGTGCCGGCTTATTTGCTTTTTGTGCGATGTGTTTATAAACCTTGCAAAATGCTAATGTGGTCTTTTTGCACTAGGGTTTTACTTTTCCTGTCAAAGACCTGTTCTTAGAAGATATATTAGAAAGAACAAGCTATGCCATTGAATCAGAATCAAAAAGCTCCCAATCTGGTTTCACTAGGAGAAGAAAACAACCAGATCAGCAGAGAGATCCTTTGACTATGTTGTTTGAGGCAAGTTCATCTTTTACTTGTTTGGTATACCCTTGAAAATTTGAGTTTCGGTATAGCTTTGATTGTTGGGAAGCACAACCTGTATTGATTGAGTGTCAGAAGTGGAGTGCAGTTTAATAAATATACTATTGTGGCAATTGGAGTTTGCATTTTTCCTAATCTGTTTTCTGGTATTCCTACTAGTATAAGTTGAAGAACAACTAATAATGTAGATGTCTCAAGCTGCTTTTTCCTACCAATTAAGCTTGCACTATTTACTTTTTTCATCCTACAGTGATATGGTGATTGTTTACCCTTTAGCTGGGTTATTTGTATAAAAATATAACTAGTTTGTATTTCTCTCAGTGAAGCTGATATGTAGCGCTTGGAAATATGTGTGCCAAAAAAGTAGTTAAAACTCTGTTAAAGAAACATCAAAAGTATACAGAACGGGCCTTAGTAATATGTTTAGGTCATCAAATGCATAGTCACAAAAGTCAAATGTTGTATGCCTGCATAGAAAGTAACGTGAAGTTTGTAGTGAATATCTTACATGGACAGGTTTATGGATTTATTCATACGTTGGTGGAATATGTAGCAACATTAAAAGTCTATCAAAGGTATGCAGAACATGTCTTAGTAATATGTTTAGGTCATCAAGTGCATGATCACAAAACTCAAATATAGTATGCCTGCATAGAAAGTAATGTGAAGTTTGTAGTGATGTTTGATTTTTTTGATTATTTTTCCTGAAAAGTAAGGTATGTAGCAAAGGGCTAACATTGTTTTAGATTGATTTAGTGCCAATTTCTGAAAAAAAAAAATCTTGAATGAGTTTTAGATTGACTTGCTATAGTGACACAATTGTCACTATCAGTCCATTCATTGGTATTCTGCATAAATTATTTTTCAGATGGTTAAAGCTATCCTTGTTTCCCCTCTGTAATTTGCTCGGGCATCTTTATATCCAATACCAAAGCTATTCTTATTTCTTGATGCATAATTTATGGGGTCCTTATGTATACTTTTGAGAGTTGATGTGGAAGCAATTATACAATATTTCTTGCTTTTAAGTGCTACACGAGCACAAAGATTTTTCTGTTCCAAGTTTTAACAATGGTTTGTTCCAAGTTTTATCAACAATAAATCCAATTGACACAACACCTGAAACATACTATAACTTGCATACGACCTAATTTAAATTTTGCGAATCATTTAAAAATAGATGTAAAGCATCAGTAATGTAGGGAATGAGTAAGCACACACAAAACTACAAAGTTCCATGATCTAGAGAAATATTCTTGATTCCCATATTTAGCCATTTTTGCCTATTTCTTCCGGAGGCCAAAACATTTGCATCCGGGCTTGAATTAGATGTTATTTTGAACTTGCACTATTTCTGGAGGGCTTCACATGTATGCAATTAAATCTAAATTTTGATTCCTTTAATCCATTCAATTCACCCCTGTAAAATAGCTTCATTTATGAGACCCTGAATGCGCTGAATCAAATCCAAAATTTGCCTCATCCACCAACAACAATTCCAAGATGTCTCATACTATTCCAAAGCCTATATAAGCAGGACACAAGTAGGCCACTCTCAGAGGCATCTTTATATACAGATTTGATGAAGAACTTTACTACTGGCTTCTTGGCAATATAAATGACATGTTTTCAGGGATTCATGTTCTCCGGGATACATTCTCAATGATCCTTTTCAATCGGATGCTTAAGCGGTTTATCCATGTTGGGATAGGTGATACTAGTGTTGAAATGGATTTCGGTCCATTATTTCTTCTCATTACATGGACACAGTTGAGGTGGAATTTTCATTGTGAGTGAGCACAGGCATCATCTAGAGCAGTGAGGTTGCAAGTGTGTGGTGAGATGACAGAGAATAAACTTTTGTTTCTTAACCATAATTAGAAATTGCTGTTAAGAAGGCTCAGTTAATTTCAATTGGTATCTTAATATAAAACAGAGGAATAAATTTCAAATAGTTGTTCCTGGACACCACTCATGGAGACTGTGTTCCAATACTATCAGGTTCTTTTAGATAGGCTGCTTTTTGTGATGGGATCACATTGCATTTGTAAAAACATTAGTTGATAGCTGATTTTACACGTACTGGTGGATTAGAAGAGCCTTCAAAGTTTCTACCGCTGAAGATATGTTTTGAAGGAGGTTCTTTCCTATTGAGTAGGTATGCAATTAGCAGATGAGAAAGAGGCCTATCTTCTCAGATCTCTCCACAACCCAAGTTGTCATCTTCAAGCTAGAGAATTGAGTTATAAAGGTCAAGACTCAAAATAATATCTTTGAGGCATTGAGCAAGTGGATAAGCTCAATAATATATTGCTTTAGGTGATAGGCTCACAATATAATCAAAGAAAAATTAAGTAATATCTAGTCTTTCAATGATACTCTCTATTTCGACATATTGTTTGCAGTTGAAAATGTTGGACTTGACAACTACTTGGCAGGCCTAGATTTTTCAGAAACTCAGGACTGAAGGTGAAAAAATTGAAGAAATGTCCTTGCAGTATAATTGGCAAATTTATCAAGCCTTATAGAAAGGATAAAAACAACCTTAGACTAAGTGCTAGGTTAAGATTAAAAGAGAGCTTGACAATTGTCCACATTAAAATGATTGAGAAAACATGTGCTAAATAAAGCTTAATTTGATAAAAGATATAAAGCACCTAAATTTTGCTTAAGTGAATAAAGTAATAAATATCTATTTACATTTTATATGATTAATTAAATAACAACCTAATTACTCCAAAAAGATGCCTTACGTTTAGAAGTCTATTGGGTACCATATATGCAGACTTGGTTGATCACTATTTGAATTACATTTACTACTTCTAGTTCCGTCACTACTTCCTCAAATATGTGACACGATGCCTTTGCATTTTTTATTTTAGTTGGGAAATCAACTGATATCAAAAAGACCAGGTACCTCCCTTAACCCCACTAAGAAGTAGAGTCTCTAATAACTGCCAATTGTCTGTCTGTTAGATGAAATGGTCAGAACCCTTTGCTCCATTTTCATTCAGAATCCCCAGATCTTTTGGTGTACCTTGTTGCCATGGTGCTCCCCCCTGTACTCCACTCTCAACTACTGCTCTCTGACCTCCCATATCATTATGCTTTACGACATTCTTGGGCAGCCACCTCTTCACTCCACTCCACCTCCCTACTGCCACTTGTTCACCTACTCCAGTATTATTGAGGCCATCCAATCCTTGAGATGCAACAAAGCAGTAGATGAAAAGGGTTTCCAGGCTGAACTTTTCAAACTTGGTGCTTCGGTTCCTGAATCTTACCTTCCTACACTCTTTAATAGAGTGGTTTGCACTGGGTTTCCTGAGTCCTAATCTAGACATGTGGTTTACCCTATTCACAAGTCTGGACTTGCTTTTGATCCGGGTAACTATAGAACTATTATGATCGGACATACTTTTACCAAACTATATTCCACTGCTCTGAACTCCATGTTATCTAGTGAGCTTGATAGAAGAGGCTGTAGAGCTAAAGGGCAAGCTAGTTTTTGGGCAAACTATTAGACTATGGATCATGTTTTCACACTGCGGGCTATCATTGAGGAGCCCAAGAACCACTCTTAGAAGGTCTATTGTTGTTTTGTGGACTTCCGTAAGGCTTTCTATTCTGTTCCCAGGTTAGCTTTATTTCAAAGATTTAATGAGATTGGGATCTTAGATTTGTTACAGACTGCTTTTATGAGGCTTTATGAGAGGGTAACTGGTAGGCTCAGGACTCCAGAGGGCTTTTTTGTTCCGATTCATAGCACCATTGGGGTGAAGCAGGGCTGTCCTCTTTCTCCTACACTGTTTGGCTTGTATATTGATGAGTTGGAGGATTTCCTTGTGAACTCCTCTCAACCGGGAGATGGTTGCTATTTGCATCAGGTTTTGATCTCCATTCTCCTTTTTGCCGATGATGTGGCTCTCTTGGCCTCTTCTCTCGATAGCTTATCGAGACTCCTTGATAGTCTGGCCTCTTTT
The DNA here is from genome assembly GCA_028749045.1 of Cupressus sempervirens. Lineage (NCBI taxonomy): Eukaryota > Viridiplantae > Streptophyta > Pinopsida > Cupressales > Cupressaceae > Cupressus > Cupressus sempervirens. The sequence goes on along the minus strand of CM053791.1, from coordinate 584,722,182 downwards.
TGTGATCAATGACAACTTGTGGTCAATTTGTCTAAGACTCGGGTTATGGTCTTTAACTGTTTAAAGACCTCTCATCTTCATTTCTTCTTTCAGGGTCAAGAGTTTGAGATTACTTCCTCTTATATGTATCTCGGTGTGAAGTTTTGGGGGCTGTGCTTTAGCTTGAGATTAGCTATTTAGTCCAGAGTTAGTAAGGGCATGGGTTCCCTGGCTCTTCTGGAGAGACAGTGTTCCAAACATCACTTCCAGGATACCTCGTCGAAGTTGTCTTTTTTATACTCCTTGGTTCATCCGACAGTTTTCTATGGCTCTGTGGTTTGGGGGCCTTCTCTTATTGCTTCTGATTGGGCTTCTGTAGAGAGGGTACATTGATGCTATGACGTATCATAAGATGCCATAGACTCACCCCTTATAGCATTGTATTAGCTGAGTTTGGAGCAAATCCTCTCAAACTTGTTGCCATTTTCAATTTGATTTGGTTTCTTCATCGGCTTCATGGTTTTATGGAGTCGGATGTTGATCGTCGCAAATACTCTCATCTAGCATATTGTTCTTCTGTTGAGATTATGAGATCTGACACCTCTACTAGATCTCGTTGCTGGTACGCATAAGCCACCTCTCTGTTGGGTTTGATTGGTATTGAGATAGATCATCTTCCTCCTTACCAGTTTTCACTTGATGCTCCTCCTCATCTTCTCCCCTCACGTCAGGAGTTGAATGAGCATGTCAGATAGGATATCTATGGACAATACATTACCATTACCTGGAGTAATCCCCTGGGAGCTCTACGACCTAGGATGGCCTTCTATCCTGAGCATTTTCTTGTGATTTAGGATGGTATTATTGTTCGCCCTGCTTATCTCTATCGGCATTGGAATCATGCCTTACGGTTTTCTTTAGGCTCATTCAAGGTTGGCTCTCACTGGCTTAGGGCTTAGACCAATCACCATATGGATTAGGCGGATCGGATTTGTCAGTTGTGTACTTTGGCAGAGGTTGAGACTGAGATCCACTTCATTTTTCGATGCCCTCTTTACTATGAGATCAGAGGGGATATTTAATTGCCTTTTCAGAGACTGTTCTTCTCTCTCGATGTTATTTAGCTATATTGATCAGCGATGTCTTGCATTTATCTTTAGGAGGCCACCCATCTTCGAGAGATTACTCTACAGTCTTCTGTACCTCAGTGGCATACTTCAAACTAGCTCATTTCTGCCTTTTTCTCTCCCTTATCTCCTCCACAAGTTTTGAAAAGGCCTTCTAGCACTTCTCATTCTAGATCGATTAAACACTGCACCACTCTCTCCAAGCAGCGACAGTCTTGTAGAGGTTCTACAGAGCATTCTAAGACCGTGGATCGTTCACGGGTTTACCCCTCTATTGCTGATTTCTTTCTGACAAGGATCCATAGTCTTTACCTTGTCTTCTTTCTTGTTTTGTTTCTGGCTTTTGTTTCTTCTCTGTCACCGTTTGCTGCTTATGCTTTGGCCGGCTCTTCTGTTTGTATGCTTAGTCCCATAAATCTGGTTGGTTTTTCGTGGACATTAATATTATTATCTTTATCTACTAGCAGGAGTTTTGCCTCATTTCGCAATAATGTTCCAATCAACTCATGATGACTTGGTGCCTTGAAACACTAATTTAACATGGTCAATGCTTTGGCCAACTGCTTTCAATATGGACTTGAAGCAACACTAAACAAAATATTGTCGTAGTTACAAATTCATGCTCATGCCAACTTTGCCTTGTGTTGAATTCTTTATGCTATACAATACCTTCCAATGAAGCTTGTGCACTAGGAATGTTATGTGGAAAAAGAAACCTAGAAATATGGTAGCCCACACTTCTTGATCGTCGTATTTTTGGTCCATTGGAAGAAGTGAACATGTATTTCCTAGGACTCTCTAGAGGTAAAAACTGGGATTGGGGATGCCGTTGCTTCAACAATTCTCGTTTTCTTTGCTTTCCTTTGGTCATCTGCTATAATGAGTTCTTTCACGTTCTTCTCAACCTCTGGACTAGCTACCATACCTGGCATAATATCAGCAAAGGATTTGGCAAGGTGATGTTTGAGCTGACTTATGCCTTCATTCGTACTCTTAGTGCAATGGATACAAATAACATCTCCTTGTGCTAAATCTTGTTTTCCATGCTTTAACCAAGGATTGTTTGGTTTTTTGCTGTTTCTTCTATTTTCGGAAGCCACATTTGTTTAGAAAAATGAAACCTAGCAAGATGAGGACAGCATAAAATAAGCAGTTTGTAGCCTAATCTTTAAAACAAACTGCTGCATAAAGGTTTTGAAAGATCAATAAGTTGTCCTACCAAGACAATAAACATGTTTATTGAAAGATCAATAAGCATGTTGCCCTACTAAGACACCCGAGCTAGACAAAAAGCTACATAGGCTTACAAAATCTGTTTGGGCTCTCTAGGCCACTATTGGCTACCATATTAAAGAAGAGGAAACTGTTGCTGTTTTCTATGCCACTTAACAATTGCCAAAAGAGTGCAGCCTGATAGGAATGTGGGCATTAAGAAAACTTCAGACCTGTGCACCAATTCAGCTCTCCATATGAATAGAGCCTTGTCTTTACATGCTTTGCAAGATATACGTGGAGACTCTGCCCCCTAGTTTGGAACATCACTGATCAGAGGAGTGTCCAGGAAAGAAGACTGGATTATGAACTAGTCAGATTTCTTTCCTATGGCGCTCCATGTTTTTCGGGACCATGTCAAGTAGAGCTTGTAATTTCAAGTAGGCGGTGTTCCTTGTGCTCACAGCATTGATGACAATAGCAGAGTCACCATCAATCTCTATGTTTTCATAGTTCAGATTTCTGCACCTGGGTTGGCTCAAGAGTAGACCAATGAATTGGCTTCATTGTTGGTGCCAACGGGAAGGGTCTATTGAGATTCTTCCTACTGCCTGACCATTCCATTCCAGTCTCTGATAATGTATCCAACTCCAGACACTCCTGGGTTGCTGTGCTACACCACATCAAAGTTAAGCTTGTACTAATGGAAGGGTGTGACACTCCACTTGGCGTTTGCTCTCTTCTTCTAAGTGGTTCTTTTTTTCTCTTGGTGCGTCTAATTCTCTTTTGGATTGTTGAGACCCTGTTGTGGGCTCACTATACTGCGACACTCCACCTCCAGTGGTACTCAGAGACGGGCCGGGACTATTGGTTGTCTTGAACCTTACCCTACGGTTCTTTTCGCTGAGGAAGGACCTCTAGTCCTTTTATTGTTGTTCCCTTTTGTTGCTTTCTTGTTTTCTCTTTCCTGGACACCGTTTTGTGCTCCTACTGGGGTGTGTTTCCCTGTTTGTATGTTTTCAGTCCCTTAGACCCTTTTGTTGGTCTCTTGTTGGACATTAATAAATTTATCTTATCTTATCTTATCTTGCAGAATGTGGAAACTGGACTTTTGCTTCCTTAGGTTATCAACCCAAACAATGAAAGATAGATGCTTCTTGTTCTTCCCAATTTTTTTTTTGTACTAATTCCACTATTGCATCTTCAGTCTTGTTCAAGAAAGAGGGCAGTAACATTTCCTTTTCTTGGAATAATCGTCTGATTCTTTTCTTCCATAACTCCCACAGGAGATTGGAAGGACTTATGAATAGTGCTCTTTTGTGTATGATTGGCCAATCTTTGAAAAGAGTAAGTGTATCTTTGGGTGGAGCCCAGCTGCAACCAAGCTTGGCAAGGTGATGTTTGCCAACACTCTTTAGCGAAGGAGCACCCTACTCTTTAGTCCAGATGATGGAGTCAACCCCCTCTCTGATTATGATTGCCCTATCTTTGAATAACTTTGAGTTGCCTTATTTCTTCACTTTGCAAGTTGAGTGGATTAAGATCTTTTAAGTTCCTCTCCATGCTAATGTTTGCCAACTCTTCTTGCACATAGTCTGGAATTTGAGGTAAGATGGGACAACCTCCTCACAACTCCTCCCAGCAAAGAGCTAAAGTAGTTTTTGATAAGAGTCTTGTAACCACTCAACCCGTCATGGAATTCCAAATTCTTGAGCCATGGAGAAGATGTTTAGAAGTAAGTATGCTTGACCCACCTTCAACTGTCAAACATATGTCTCACAGAATCATTTAACCAAGCCAAGCTTATTGCTGGACTCTGTCCCCGAGGTGGAACTAGGGATGGAGGATAGGACAAAGCTATATTGAGCTACCCACCCAACCAAAACCCATTTTGAGCATGATTTAGGTTTGCTCCAGCTGGAGGGTGAGGCATGACATTAGATAGATGGGGAGTAGCAGTGAGAACTGTTTTCAATATGGTGACCCTTCCTGTAGAGGACAACCATTGGCCTTTCCAAGAGGTTAGCTTTTTGGAATTTTTTTCTTCAATTGGACCCCACAATTTGTTCATCATGAGCACTAATGCCAAAGGAAAACTAAGATATGTCTATGGAATTTGATCACTCTTAAACTGCAGCAATCTTAAAATTTCTTGTTCTTTTCTAGTTTTAGCAATGGAAAACACCTCAGATTTTTCTCTGCTTACTTCTTGGCCAGATGCACAAGAGTAGCTATCAAGAATCTCTTTGAATTGTTCTGCCTCCTTTCTTTTGGCTGCCCTTACATTTCATCATCAACAAATTGCTGCTAAGAGATTCTTGGTTGCACGACTTGAATACCATTGAAGCAGTTTATTGACCATGGATTGCGATATTGTTCTCCCCAAAAGCCTCAATCATGATAATGAAAAGAAAATGGGAGATCAGTTAATGAGAATTGAGTACGTTGGACCAGCTATAAAATTGAACCCATTTCCTATTGAATATAAAGACCTCCATGACATTTATAAGGAATCTCCAAGCGACTTGATCATAGGCTTTTTTGGTGTCTAATTTGATCATCGTGCTTTGTTCTTGGATTTTCCAAATGGAATGAGATGTGTCTCTCGTACGAAAGCATCTAAGGTAGTCATGGAGGAAAACCGTAGTCTCTACCTGTGACATGCTACCCTCACCAAAATCAGTTGTGCCTTAGGTCACAAGGTTCGAATCTGAGTTTGAGTTTGACAACTATGAAGTTTGGATGTGGTTCGGCAATGTCAAAAAATTTGACTGTAACTTCTTTCATATAATTTTCAAAAAATATAAGTATAATATTAATGAATAAATAAAAAAAGCTTTATATAATAATGAGCAACAGAGCGAGTATAATAAGGAGCAGCAGATCGATTACAATCAGGAGTAGCAGATCTATTAGATATAGCAAATCAGCAGATTCAAATTGGAGATCTACATTATATATTACAGATCTGATCTCTGGCTATCATTTCAAGGCACCGAATTTTATTCTTGGCAGTTCAAGAGACAACAATTCTGGATATTTTAGACCAGCTTTTCTCCAAAAAATCAGAGATAAAGAGGGTATATATCGAAGACAGCTCGCAGATAAAGAAGCAGAGCAAAAAATGTAGATCCACTCAAATTTACAGGAAAATTGTTCAACTAAAACAGATCATTTACCTTCTCTGTACAGTTCAAGCAATTTACCCGGAAACAACAATGTTTTAATTGACAAGACACACATCTTTTCCTAGAGTTAGCAGGCACATAAAAAGAAGAGCGAAGAAGTACTGGATTTGACATGAGTGAATTTTTTCTGCTCTAAGGCAGCAGACCTGCGAGATTCCTTTATGATAGCAGCGGATCGAGCACTCTCAGCAATTGAAGATGTGAAAATCAGATTCAAGGCCAATATAATCAGAAATAGTGAGACTTTTTCTGCCCTAGTAGGAGTGAATTTTCTAGATTAAGGTTGTGAATTCCAGATTTTGAAGGCAAATTTCAGATGATTTAATATCAGATTTGATAAAAAAGCAGAGATCAAAAAATAAAATATTCAGATTGATAACAAGCCTTCAAGGGGGTACTTGAGCAAACATCGATTAACAATTTTTCAAGAACAGAAGCGGGCGAAAATCACCTGAAATAAGGAAAGACAGAATTTAATATTTCGGTTCCTTCAAAGTAAAGCGCGCATTCTTATAGTGGCTATTCAAACAGAAGGATTTGAGAATTGAGGGCCACCACATCACTAAGAAGAGAAGGTTGAGTTTTGTGTATATCTCTAATTCTGGAGGTAGGATTGTTATAATATTGGCAATGAACGTCTCATACTTTGATAAAACAAAGTATGCAATATCTACATCTCTGCCTACCTCCAATCAATTCAATATTCTGCAAAATATCAAAAACTCCGATTCAGCAAGCAGGGGTGCTATCAGCAAATTCAAATCCGGAATCATATAACATCAGAAAATCAAGCAAATCTTTAAAGCCACCATCAATTGAGAAGCGTCAAGACTACTTTTTGAAGACTAAATACTTCAAGAAAGCATGGCAAGATCCATTCAATTCTCAAAAATCTATATTTGCGCAAAATTTTGAAGGGCAAGGGAAAAACAAGTACTTCCAACTCAAGGAAAAGGATCAAACTAAGGAAATCCCCAACTGCAATGGCTCTGTTAATAGGCAAAATAAAGAAGAATGGTTCACTGTCACCGGAAGAAAGAATCATGTAAAGATTTATCCCAAGCTACCTAGATCCAAGATTAATTACAGTCAGTGCCCTAAACATTTTTCAGAATGCAACAGGTTTCCATTAGGTGGAACAAATGGAGTTTATACACGGGCACGATGAATCAATAAGCCTTTCCATTCAAATCTCGAAGTCAAACCAATTCATTTGGATAAGAAGGCATCTAGTAAGACATATATACCACTGCACAAGATTGATTTTTCAATCAAAATCCCAGTCTAGACCAATCAAGTAGTCTTAAAAAATCTAGGGCTGATGGGTATGAAGAAAATTCTCCAAATGATAAGTAGGCATTTAGAAGGGTTAATGATTTTCAAGGTCTGATGATAAAAGCTATAATAGCAAGGATATAATCTTAATCATCAGTAACAAATACAGTGAGAGCCGTTGGATGGAGTGCCAAAACCCAGGGCCTCATTTTGGAATGGTCCGGATTGAAGCAATCCTAATCTAGCAAAATGGTTGGAAGCCTTTTGCGGGGAACAGGTAAGTATCTCTTCTTTGTCCAAACATTTGGTATATCTTCATTATAAAAGTAAATCTATTAGGGATGAATTTCTTTCAAAATCTTTATGTTTTTATAAAGGCTTCAATGTTAAATTCTTCAAATGGGAGCCAAATAATAGGGAGTCTTCAGTAAACAAAATACAATCCCCAACTTTGGTTTACACCAAATCTTTACCAGCATAAGTAGTTCATTTCCAAATCTTAATACATACAGGTTCCACCATAGGTGAACTCATAGGCATCAAAGCTAACTATTTAAATTCCAGTGATATCAATTTTTTTTAATCAATTTGGGAGTAGGGCAAAAAGAGTTCAAACCTATTAAAATTATCACAAACCAACCAATTTAGAATATAAAATTTGGAAAATATGACGGATATATTGGTAATGGTTTATGGATTAGATTGTGTTGAATTTTTTACCATCAACATTTCGAATCACATTGCATGATTTATCATCAAGATGAGAGAGAAAGAGCTGCAAAGCAAAGTGAGCTGCAGATGGGGACAATCTTAAAAGATATGTAAAGTTTCTGCAAATTCTTTGCTCTTTGGATCAGACTTTTAGTTCAGTTTGAATGCCTGAGAATGGTCTTCTACTTATTATAAATATTCAGATTGTTTGATGAAGTTATAATTATCTTGAATGCAGATCCAATGCTCTATTATCAATCTGATAATATAGAATATCTCAGATTTATTATTCGCTGGAAGTAGGATGCTTATAGGAGCAGACTGTTGTGTATTGTGTGTCCCATAAACTGCATTCACAACCGAATATATATCTTTTCTAGAGGGTATGTCCCTCAAGGGACATAACCCTTAACTTGGCATTAATCATAATTCTTCCTAAGTCAGCGATTTCAAGAGAGTCAGATTAGTATTTAACAAACTAAGTATTAGTTTAGTCAAACACAAAACAAAGGCATCTCTTGGAAATCGCTGGCATCTATAGAAGAGGCATAAATATGTATTAATTGCCAATCATAGGATATATTATCTATAAGAGAAGGTACGGTCTGTACTGTCAGACCTGTAGGGTTATCATGGTTAGAATTTTAGCACTTCCTCTTAACCTGACAATCCTACAGAGAGATATTATATCTAGCAATCATCAATACAGATGAGTAAGCAAGAATTGATACTCTATATCTGTCTGTCTCTTATGTAGTATCATAGAACACATGATACAAAGTCATATTACTTAAACCTATGATATGACAAATCACTGACGCTAGTGATATTATATAGGAGAAATCTGAAGAGTAATCCCTTCATTTATCCAAATAATGATTTCATAGAAACTGGTATTTCCATATCATAACACGATCCTGAGTTTTAAGATCGACAAGAATACAGAATAAACCCGGAGAATACTAAGATTCTTCCTTTATCCAGTTTGTGACCCAAGAACATAGCAATGTCAACATCACAATATGATCTTGAACTCATCTAGATCTTACAGTAGATCTCTACTGTTTAGCACATTATCTAAGAGATCGTCACCTCTCATAATGTTTTATACGAGTGTTCATTATTTTCAGAGACCGTCACCTCTTGAAATAATGAATACAAATGGTGGAGCCCATAACAGTCAATAGCTTGACAAAATAAAATTGTTTTATTAATAATCAAGAGAGTACAAATGGATTACAACTCAACCATACCAAGTCTCCTCTTGAAGTGTTCTATCTTCACTCTAGATAGAGGTTTGGTGAGTATGTCTGCTGTCTGATCTGCAGTGCAAATGTAATGAATGACTGGAAAATAAATGGTATAGCAGAACTAATTCCCAGCTAGTGTCATTTATTCAAACACTTGGTAAGCAATTCCCAAATTCTCAAACAGTATAAGACATCCAATAAATTAATTGAATCTAAATTTCAAACAACACTACAGCCCTTTAGAGATGATGATTTAATTTCCACATGACAGTTACCAATTTCATTAACAATTTTAAACCCAACCACAGCTTAATAATTCAGAAACAACCAGTAAAAAAAAAAAAAAAAAAAAACCCAATACATTCAATCCAATACTACACCAGTATTATGCAATTATACAGAATACAGCCCGTACCCTGTCTTAGTCCCAGAGCTTGCTGTAGATGACATCTTGACCATCTGAGTTGAACACTCCTCTTGGTGATTGCTGGAAAGTTTACGCAGACTAATCTTGCCTTCTAAATCTGCTCCAGAATGCTCACGTAAGTTGTGTTGACGGCAAACCAACAACCGAACTGCCTATGACTTTAATACCAGCGGCATGTATGAATTAATTCTCCATGCTGAAGGTCTAGTTTTTGGTGCCAGGTTCTTTCCAATATTTATCAGATGGCTGCTACAAGTCGTAATAATCCTTGCTTATGAGTCGTTCCTTGCTGGGTTCATAACAGTAAGTCGGGTAACGGCTCACGTCCACTTTAACTGAGGAAAAATGCCAATATGATAACTACTTCCCCACCCTGATAGTCACCATTCCAGCCCGACGTTTTAGAAGACTGTCCCTGTGTTTAAGTTTAGGGTATTTATAGTGAGCCGTGGTTCAGATTTAAGGTCACATCACCAAGCTACAATCCTTGCTTATTCACCCGTAGAAGGTTAGAAAACCCGTATAAGGGCAAACACGACCAGTATACTAAAATATGAATGTAGCCAGACGGTTATGCTCCCAGACGTATTGTTCACTGTTAATAGATAGTCTACAACCAAGACCCTGCGAATTAAACTCTACTTGATTGTAATCCTCATCCCAGACGCAATAATCAGATAATGTAAAGCTCCTTGTTAAATATTCCAACACTGATATGATATCCAAAAACATGGATATGATATCCAAAAAAACGACTGCTAGAAGAAACAACAGGTGAATTCACGCCCAATACAAATTGATAATAACTTAATGCCTGAACTGGAATTCCATTATTTGCCGATTTCTGCCCACATCCAAACAACTGCAATCTAAAGGAAGCATGGGGTAACGTCCAGCTCCTTAGTGTTTTTCAGACTCGAGGGTTTTTGTCCTCAAAGCCTCCAAACAGTCATAATAAAGCAACCAGAACCTTGTTATATTTGTTTTCATAAATCTCTTGTGTGTTAATCCCAATGCAAACATGTGCATATATAGCCTCAGAATGAGGGAAAGTACAAGGTACAAAGAATGTGGGATTAAATGACATTTTCGTCCTGTAGTCACTTAAAACTATTATAAAGTAAATAACTTTAAAAACATTAAAGTGACTTAGCTCTGCCTCATTTAATAAAGTTTTGGAATAAATTAAATTAAATTCCTCATTGTGACTGGAAAGCATCCTGCGGAAAATTGATATTAATTTATCCGGATGTGGAGATAGATTAATTCCGTCCTCGAAACTAATATCGAGAAGGGGACATGACAGCAAATGTATTCCAATTTTACAGAATTCCTATCTACCATATCTCTTACATAATGGTAAGGAATTTCTATATGCTTGGCCCTGTCATGGAAAACTGGATTCATTGAGAGCTTGATGGAACTTTGATTATCACAATGAATAATTGTAGGATTCATGGCTTGCCCAAATAATCCTACAAGTAATTTCCTTAGCTAGACTGCTTCATGAGAGGCCATCGGTACTGCAATGTATTCGACTTCTATGGAGCTTTGAGCTACTGAAGACTGTTTTCTGCATATCCAAGATATCATAGTTGAATCTAAACTGAAACATCCAGACGTGCTTTTCCTATCTTTAACACTTCCACCTCAATTTGAGTCAGTGAATCCATGCAATTTTAAAGCAACTTTGTCATATTTGAGTCCATAATTAAGAGTGCCTTGTAAGTATCTCATAATGTGTTTAACAGCAACCAGGTGAATCTCCTTCAGTTTACACATACACTGACTTAAGGCATTAACAGCATAGCAAATATTAGGTCTTGTATTTACTAAGTACATAAGAGATCCAATCATTTGTCTGTAGAGAGTAGAATCTATGGAAGGTGATTCTGTAGTTGCTTCTTTAAGTTTATGTAAATTAGTCCCCATTGGAGAAGACATAGACTTGCAATTCCACATTCCAAATCTCTTCAAGATAGCTGATGTGTACTTTCCTTCATTAAGTATGATACTGTCAGAATTCTATCGTACTTCCAATCCTAAGAAGTAATGGAGAAGCCCCAAGTCTTTCATCTCGAATTCTCTAGTTAGATCTTTCTTGCACTGATCTATAAGATGATCATCACCTGTGATTAATAAATCATCAACATACAATATCAAAATTACCATATCATATTTATCTCTTTTATAATATAAGTTTGGATCAGCTTCATTCTTGGAGAATTCTAAGCCGGTGAGATATTTATCAATCCTTTCATACTAGGCCATGGGAGCCTGTTTAAGCCCATAGAGAGCTTTCTTGAGCCTGCAAACAAATGTGTTAGGATCATGGGTTTCAAATCCTTCCAATTGCTCTAGATAGGCTTCTTCTGAAATCTTCCCATTTAGGAATGCTGTTTTAACATCCATCTGATGTACCGTCCATCCCTTTGATGCGGCAATTGCTAAGACTGCTCATACGAAGGTATATCTGGCAATAGGAGGAAATGTTTCTTCATAATCAATCCCTTCTTTCTGAGAAAATCCTCTGGCTACAAATTTGGCTTTATATTTCACAATACCACCATCAACAACATGCTTTATTTTAAATATCCACTTGGAAGAAAACAACAGATTTTCCTTTACATCTTGGAACAATTTCCCAAACATCATTTTTCATAATTGATTGGTATTCTTCTGTCATAGCTTCTTTCTAGGCTGAATGTTTAATAGCATCAGAAGGATTGGTTGGCTCTGTTTTGGATAAATCACTCATATTTGTTATATACCTAGAGAATCTTTTAGGTCTTTTACTATCTCTGTCTAAAGGTGCAACAAAGTCTTGAGCTGTTTCAACTGTTTTTATGGCCCAAAGTGGTCTTTTTAAAAAAATTTCTTCAAGGTTCATATTTTGAATTTCATCTTTGATCTCTTCTAAGTTCTCCCTCTGGGATCTAGATTCACTATTTCTTTCAGGACTCGATAAAGGAGAAGGTTCATCAAAACTTATGACTCTTTTGAATGCAAGATCTTCCTCAAAGATTACATCTCTGCTAAGTTCAATAGTTTTCTGTCCAGGTATGAAAATTCTATATGCTTTAGAAGTTTCACTATACCCTACAAAGATACCTTTCCTCCTAGAGGGTTCTTACTTGGTTTTCTTTTCTTTTGAAACATGAATATATACAAGACATCCAAAAATTCTAAGATGACTTATATTGGGTTTTACTTTAGTAAATACTTCTTCAAGGGTTTTATCTTTAAGATAGGAGTGAGGGCTTTTGTTTTGAATATATACAACAGTACAAGAGGCTTCTGCCCAAAGATAGTATTCTAGATTTTGGTAAAAAATCATAGCCCTAGCAACTTCTATAATTGTCCTATTCGTTCTTTCAGCTACCCTGTTTTGTTCTGGGTTATAAGTAACAGTGTACTCCCTCTTGATCCCTGTATCTTTACAAAACCTTTTAAACAAGTTTGAGATATATTCTCCTCCGTTATCTGTTCTAAGGGTTTTAATTTTATGTCTTGAAAAATTTTCAGTTAATGCTTTGAATTCTTTAAATCTTTGTAGGATTTCTTCTAATTCCTTGCATTTTAAGAAATAAATCCATGTTTTCCTACAGAAGTCACCTATGAACAAGATATAATACCAGAATCCTCCAAGAGAAGGAACAGACATAAGTCCACATAAATATGAATGAATTTATTCTAGTACATTATTTGTTTTCTTAGTACTATCATGAAAGGGACTTCTAGTGCTTTTACCTAGAGCACACCCCTTGCAAATACTAGGGTGATCTTTATTTAATTTGGGTAATCCAGTACCATCTTTTCCATAGTTGATAAAGTTTTAAAATTTAGATGCCCTAATCTTCTGTGCCATATTTCGTTTGAATCTACAACTTTGTGAACTAGGGCTTGAATGGATCGACTAGATTCTGTATTCAATTCATATAAACATCCCTTTCTTTGACCTATTAACTTTTCTTTCTTGATGGAAGAGTTCTTAGCCCAAGTTAATACTTTGCCATCCACGAATGCAACATTGTGTCCATCATCTTCAAGTGTTGTAATTGAGATTAGGTTTCTTTTAATCCCTAGTACTTAGAGTACATCTTTAAGAAGAAGAGTATTTCTTGATTTTAGTTTCAAAGTACAATTTCCAATTCCTTCAATTGAGCGTGCAGAGTTATCACCAATGGTAACTTCACCATTAACTTTCTCTGATAAAGAATCTAGAGTTTCTTTGTATCTCATTATATGTCTAGAGGATCCACTATCAATCACCCATGCTTTGTTTGAAATTTCATTTGATAGAGAGGAATACAAAACACGGTTCTCAGGATCATAAGTATCTTCTTCTCTAATGACATTTGTACAATTTGCCTGTTGTTTGGAATTTTTAGGACAATTAGATCTATAGTGTCAAAAATTTTCACATTTGAAACACTTTATTTTAGATAGATCTTTCTTGGGCTCTACATTCTTTTGATTTCCCTTTTTTCTTCTTGAAATGCTTCTTCTTTCCCTTATAGGAGTTTGCATTAAGAACGTGAAGCTCTTCATCTTCTACTTTTGGTTTTCCTCTTTTTTTAGTTTTCTAGATTCCTCTTGAAGACAATCATTCTTGAGTTTGTTAAAGTCCGGAAGCTGATCTCTAGCACTTATTCCTTGTGCGAATGTTTCCCATGAATCTAGCAATCCATCTATAGCCATAAGCGTTAATTTTGTGTCATTAATGATGGTTCTTATGCTTGATAGTTCATCTCTAATGCCGACAACTCTCAGGAAATAAGAGTTTATCGGTTCTCCTTTCTTTATCTGAATGTGATTCAGTTGTCTTTTTAATGCAAAAACCCTAGTTGCATTGTTTACTTCATATGCATTTTGTAATGCATTCATCATATCAAAGGCAGTTTGATGTTTTGTAAGCATAGGTACGATATCATTTTTAACTCCATCCAAGATGATTTGAATAGCTTTTCTATTTCCATTGTTCCATATGGATTTGTGAGGTTCAACTGGGGGTTGTTTGGATGCTCCATTAATGAATTGTTTTACATTGTTCTCTTCAAGAATCATTAAGATTCTGAATTTCCAGGCTTCAAAGTGTTCTTTCCCATCAAAACTATCCTTGGGTCTGATTGTATATGCCATTGAAGATAGGAGAAAATTACTAAGAATATATAAATTCTGATGACTGAATTTGCAGAGCCCTGGATTTAATAACTTGGCTCTAAAACCATGTAAAGATTCTCCAAATTCTTTGCTCTTTGGATCAGACTTTTAGTTCAGTTTGAATCGCTGAGAATGGTCTTCTACTTATTATAAATATTCAGATTGTTTGATGATGTTATAATTATCTTGAATGCAGATCCAATGCTTTATTATCAATCTGATAATATAGAATATCTCACACTTATTATTCACTAGAAGTAGGATGCTTATAGGAGTAGAATGTTGTGTATTGTGTGTCCCATAAACTGCATTCACAATTGAATATATATCCTTTCTAGAGGGTATGTCCCTCAAGGGACATAATCCTTAACTTGGCATTAATCATAATTCTTCCTAAATCTGCGATTTCAAGAGACTCAAATTAGTATTTAACAAACTAAGTATTATTTTAGTCAAACACAAAACAAAGGCATCTCTTGCAAATCGCCGACACCTATAGGAGAGGCATAAATATGTATTAATTGCCAATCATAGGATATATTATCTATAAGAGAAGGTACGGTCTATATTGTCAGACCTGTAGGGTTATCATGGTTAGAATTTTAACAAGATAAAGAGACAGAGGAAAGACAGATGCACTGTAGATGGAGACAAACTCAAAAGATGAAGAGACAGAGGAAAGATATATTGTGCACAATCTGCACAATCTGTCTTTCCTCCGTCTCTTCATTTTTTGAGTTTCACAATCTGTCTTTCCTCTGTCTCTTCATCTTTTGAGTTTGTCCCCATCTACAGCTCACTTTGTTTTGCAGCTCTTGCTCTCAATCTGTCTTTCCTCTATCTCTTTATCTTTTGAGTTTGTCCCCATCTGTAGCTCACTTTGTTTTGCAGCTCTCTCTCTCATCTTGATGATGAATCATGCAGTGTGATTTAGAATGTTGATGGTACAAAATTCAACACAATCTAATCTGGAAACTATTACCCGTAATTTTAATGGATTGTGGAAATCTGATCTCTCTAACGAGGGATATATCCATTAAATAAGGGTCTGTTTGGCAGTTGGAATATGAGTGGAATAGGCATATGTAAATTCTTAAAATTTCAAATTCTCCATTTGGGTGCACCAAATCGGAATGGTGAATAGGAATACATATTCCAATTTTGACCAAAAAATGAGCATTTCCAATTCCACCTAAATAGGTGGAATTGGAATTCCTATTCCAGTTTTATTTATTTTAGAAATTTTTTTTTTTTGGTTCATTGCATTCCCCATCAATTTCTGATTGAACCAAACAAGAATAGGAATACGTATTCTTATTTTTGGTTCTAGAATAACAATTCCAGAATAAGTATTCCTATTTCTCATATTCTTATTCACACAGCCAAACGGACCCTAATAGTAATAGAATCTAATAGGACAGCAATCCCAAAGTGTACTAAAAGGAATCCAAATCTTGAACATGTCTTTCTATCAATCTACAGAAGGAATAAGCCTCAGACAAGAAATTCTTTAACTGACAACTTGGATTGTCAAAACTTACCAGCAATTTAGAGGGCAGACAAGAATAGTTTATGTATGCAAAGATCGAATCTTGCTAGTGAAATATGCTACCCTGTAGTGGACATAGAAGATGGGGAAATAGTAGCAGAAGATATGGAGAAAACAATCATTAACAAGGATACAACACAGCCATAGGTTAACAAACAAACAAGGATCAAATAGAGGGCAGAATTAACGCTTCTCAATAGAATGCTGCAAATATAGTGGAAAGCAACAATATTGAGGAAAATATGAACAGATCAAAACAATGCGAAATTTGTATGCAACAAAATCTATTTATAGAAGATATTGGAGCAAGTCTGATCATTCACAACAAGCTGATGCACGACAC